>JARLTB010000001.1:15335000-15890000 GCA_030141615.1 Unio pictorum | reverse complement strand
AGCATTTCACAAAGCTGACACGCCCTCGTTATCGCCCTCAGAATTTAGTATAATCTTCTAATTTTTAGAAATATATATTTAAATAAAAGATGCATTCAAGTTAAGCTCAATACACACAATCCTTGGAATTGTTTCCTCTCACTCTCTCTCTCTCTCTCTCTCTCTCTCTCTCTCTCTCTCTCTCTATATATATATATATATATATATATATATATATATTGACTACAACTTTCAACCTTAGTTTACTTTGATATGCAGTGTAGTTAAACTGAATAAAGTGCAAAAATATTCCCGACTTATAGAAAATGAAAAATAAATAAAACACTCAACTGTCATGTTAAAAGAAACATGATACCTGTCAAAAATCTATAAAAAAAAAAAAAGGCATCAATACATTTTTCTTTCACTCCACATATCTAACAAGAACTCTACGGTCTTGAATTTTAAATCACTTAATGGGCATTTCGCTCAATTTTGAATTTCACAATCTCACTCATTAGATAATTTGAGTGTATTATAAAATTCTATGAACTGCACCCAGTGGTATACATGTACAAAATGTTCTCAAGCGCAACATATCTATTTCAAACTCACCAAGCGTAAAATGCTAAATCTTTGCTACCTATCATGCACAGACACAATTAATACTTAAAAACTGAAAGAAATTCGATTCAAAGATCCGTGATTCTAAAAATATATTTTAATAAAAGTACATTAAAGTACAATCAGCAAATGCATAAATATGCTAAAAATGTGAATATAGTATTGACCTGACACGAATTTTATCTTTTCCAATAGACATACTCGCTACATATATTCTAACAGAATAAAACTATTCGTGTATAGGGGGTTTGGGGTTTGGGATCGAGGGGGTGTTGCCTGCGACGTATGTCAAAATGTTACCTGTCTATGTGAAATGAATAAATCATTGCTATAATTACATGTTAACAATACTACCTCTTACTAATGTAATATTTTCCGTTAATCGCTCTTGATTTCATAGTTATTTCTAGAAATGTTGCTTCTGTTCATCGCCATTAAATATATTAAGCATGTGTCGCACGTGATATCTAATCTTCCTCTTTCTACCCAGCGCGTGAGAAACGTTACCTGGTTTTTATGTAAATTAATATTTCACGTTGGTCATTTAGCAGTTTTCGATACCTGCCGAGCACACGTTTTACTCCATTTGATAAAATCTGACAACTTTGTCTGGCCTTCCTAAACCTGGTCAGTTATTTACATTTATAGTCGATTAAAGACAGTGTTTCCAACCGTTAGGCATCTTCGCCATTATCTTGTTCTTCCCTGCTGGTCCTACTTGTTAGTTGTTGATCCGATGCTTTCTTCGTTGTTGTCTTGGTTTTACATTTATTCCAGGACTTAAAACGTTGAAAACTAACAATATAGTTTTGATTACACAATACAACCACTACATGACGTTAAAATACTTAAAAATTAAGCCCATATGTTTATCATAACAACCTTGAATAAACAAAGTTCGATGTTATTTTCTTACATTATGTTGATGAATCAGATTTTTCGAACCTAAACTTGTCTTTCGGACTTAGAGAGTACACAAATGGCGATGGTAAGTTTAGGAACTATTTATTACATTTCACAGAAAAAGGTTTCCTACTCTCCATAGAAGTTAATAGTTAACATCTCTCGGGTGCATGTCATTGAAATATCCAGAGACCCGCTGGATCTCGGTTAATAGTCCATTTCACTTCTCGCATCTGTTTATCTAGATTCAACAGCAAATCTTGTATTTGCTGCACTCCGTCTACCAAAATAGCCTATTTAGCAGAATTCAGACTGTAGACGTATCTGTTAGAAAACAAAGTACCAACAATAGTCTCAGGTAAGTAAAGCTAAGTACATTGCTCAAGGATACATGATCAAATTGCAAGTTCTGCCTTAAGCCGAAGTTATCAAAAATGCAAGTTATGTCTTAAGCTGGAGTACAGATTACATCGCCGCTGCCTCAATATTATTTGATCCTGTACGTCAGCTAAGCCCTAGCGCATCATGTCTGTGGATTACTACACACAAATATTGACTAGCGTCACTAGAATGCATATAAATCTCATCGGGAACTATGTAAAGGGAACCAGACTAAATGCGGCTGAATGTACGCGTCATATTTTCTTGTCATTGGTATATTATTATGATTTGCTCGTATCTTGCCTTGTAACGTCAACGATACTGCGTCCACATGGACTAGTTCAGCGGTCAAAGTGTTTAACTCTTGATAAGAACGATTCTCGCTCGAATCCCATCATCATTTCAGCTATGATCGTGTATCCTTCAGCAATGCACTTTGCTCTACTTACCTGAAAACGCTACAACCGTAGAAGTATTGTGTTCTTTTTCCTGTGAAACCCCAAATCAAGCCATGATCGAAAGTAAAGATTCAGTGGAGTGTTTCCTCCTTCATAATATAAAAATAAACATTTTCATTGTTATGTGAAAACCCTGTAAAAGAAAAGATCACTGTAAATCCGATATAATTCATCATAAAGGCATTAAGGAGTAACGTTATCTCCGGCTTGACATCTTACCAACAGTAAATTATGGCGTTGAAGCAGTGGTATTATCTTACCGAGAGGAGGGAACTTTACGGAGTATGGAATCTGCAAACAGATTTACCAATTATAAATTCTAATCAGTGTTAGGACCAACAACGTGCACAGAAAGAACCATTGCAGTTATAGCCAACCGTGATACTTATTGGTATAAATTTTCACACATTTCCATTATAGAGTACATGTATATTGATTCATAACTTGAAGAATGTCTTGCATACGAACTCAATGTGGAATTAAATATGCAAAATTGTTCTGATTGCATGACACATGGAGATGCAAAACAAAGATAAGCCACCCCACCTCCTCTCTCTCTCTCTCTCTCTCTCTCTCTCTCTCTCTCTCTCTCTCTCTCTCTCTCTCTCTCTCTCTCTCTCAAACATGTTTAACCTGACTGAAAATTATTCTAACATTATAATTTACAAAATGAAAGAATCGTTTGGAAAATTTAAAAATAAATGTATTAAACAATATAAGAAAACAAAAAATGTTACTTTGGAAAGGAAAGCACTCATATATACGCAAAGCACGATTTATTCAAGAAATAACTGATATGAAATTTTTTTCACTCATTTGCTGCACCTTTTCTAAGTTATACAGCCCTTCAGTGTATGAGAGACCTATCTATATATAGATCATTACATGTTACACATAAAAAATTGTCTCCTGCTTAGATCAGTGTTAGTGGATTTTGTATAAACCAGCTGATGCATTGAATTCAGGCTTCGATGCATGAAAACATGTTTACAATTGATTTTACATATACTCGTTTGCTAAATGTTTTCTTTAATCGCATTAGACTGCTGGTGAACCCCATAATAAAAAGTTCCCGACTGACGTCATTAGCAACCTTTTATGTTTAATGCTGGCAAATTTACCGTTTATATGGTGTTGGAAGTTGAAAGTAATATATTGAATCTTGATATACTGTTACAATAATTACATACATACACATAACACAAATCAAACTCTCTAAACAAGCCATAATTCGTTGATTAGTGTAGACACAGGTGTTGATGAGTGTCTACAATCATGATGAAAAAGAAGTTAATGTTTTCAAACAATGTTTTGATGCATTACCTTCTTGTGTGGAGTATGTTCATCTGTGACATTACCGGTCGTAAGTATTTACAATTTATTTTAAGCTGATGGACCAATTAACATGATTTACTTTTGACCTATATGAAAGGTTGAAAAATGACTATTTGCATTAGTATTATATTGGTGTTTTGTATAGCATTTCGGCAAAAATAATAAATGTTATTTAAGACCATGGCAATTAGAGAAATGCGTCCTAAACAAAACACATCACGGTAGCTGACCCAGGTTGATCCAGTGGTATGACTCGAATCCTCATCCGTCGGGTCGCGAGTCAGGGATTCTTACCACTAATTCATTAAAACACACTTTTTTATTTCTCATTAATCCAATTCACATCTCATCTCCCTTAACAAATGAAACGTATGTTAGACTAAAGAATAATTTACGTTGTGTATATTATCTACGTTTAACTTTGCAAAACTAGTTAACAGTATAGTATTTGTTTAACATTATGGTAAACCCACTGTCAGACGAACGTAAGCAATAGACTTATTATATATTTTTAAACATCTAACACATAGTTCCTTCTAGATTTCAAATATTTGTTAGAACGATTTTGTTGACAAACACCAATGTAAATAGGGGCAAATTTGATTTTTACCAAACGAGAAATGAATTAAATAGGTGTCTTTTTAAGTTTAATGCTATCAAATTTATATGAGATCAACGTTTAATGTGTCACCGTATTCTATTCGTCGCGATATGACTGAAAATTGGTAAAGTTACGTTCAAACTCCAAACTCACACTCACCACACGTAGTCAGTGAATTTGAGCGATTAGCTTTGTCCTCAACATGCCCCAAACATGAAGACCACTCTTGCCGGAAACTTTATATTGCGATACTGAGTAATGTTTTATTTGCTGTATTAAAAACTGAAGATATACTTGTGAGATCAAATAAGGATGCCCTGTAAGGGCCAAAAATGACACAACAAAGAATCTCTTCGTATTATGCGTAAGCTGAAACTTGGGTAAAAGTAACATACCTTCATGATTTGATCGAGGCGATTTTACGGGAAAGATGCGGTGTCAACCGTCGTTACTGTCACATTCACTTTTTCATACATGCATATATCTCAAATGCAATCGTTTTCTAACAATGATTATTTCTTTAACTATATATCTATACAAACGTTTATTTGCAGTCTATGTAATGTCGACATAATACCTCGGTAATTAAAAATCACCTCAAACCTTTTACCAGTGAACTGTCTTGCGAACGTTTCAGCTCAAATGCCGAGCCATCCATTTTATAATTGCATGCATTATACATGGCTTTACATTTCAAATTGCATTGAATTATAACATATTTGATGGTCGTGTCCTAACCGTGGTACTGGAGCAGGTGTCATTTTGTATTTGCAAAATAAAGTTTAGTTTTTAATTCATGCAGCTATCTGGTTTTAGTTTCCAGTCCTGATTGGTAATAGTAATAATTTTAGTTGCATGACAGATTAAAATTAAAATCTTCACCCAAAAAGTATTATTCCTTCTTAGTCTCATGTTTCTGCGATATTTTGTAGCCTTTGAAATTATTAAAAAGATCCATGAACACTGTCACGCTCCTCCTACTGTATTATTTGTTATACCAGAGAAGGTTGACATTTAAAATCTAAATTGCTCTGCTCTGAGTGCCCAGACAGCAATGCCGACGGTCTAGGATGACAAAAAACTCAATGTGAATGGTACAAAATGTTTATAAAACATATCAAAGGTATTCAATAATTTCATCGACAAATTTCACAATCGTAATTTCTGTCGAACAAATACAAACAATGATCTATTCAGTTGGCAAATATTATTTCAGTAATGTCTCTGCTATTCATCTGTCAGTTACTGTCTGACTCTTGTTTATTTTGTTTACTTCCGGTACACTTAACTACGTGTTCTCCTGTCACTTCCGGACTCATCCTTCCTACACTTCCGGTACTATTTAACACGTGCTCCTTCCTGCACTGCGCATACACACATACTGCTGATGTCAAAATAAACGCCTGTCACTTGCTTTCCACTTCTCTTACCTCGTCTCTGATCCTTGAATATCGACTCTAACATCCACCTGGAAAGCTTTCTCAAGAAGCTTTTGTTTGCATATTCAATCCTAGAATTTCTTCTCGCTGTACTCGGAGTAAAGACTTATCTTTTTTGGGAGGCACCAGACAGATGCCCCTTTCCCTATTTAAAAAAAAATAAAAAAGTGTTTTTATGTATGAGTGTATGCCCCCTGATATGTAGTTTTTGTGGTTTTTTTTAATGAAATTTCATTTAATTTAACCTAACCTTAAATTTTCCCATCGGGATTATATGAAAATAGGAGTATATTTTGGTCCTAGTGTTTTTTATGAAAGGGTGAACCGAGCTCAAAGGCCCATCATGGGTCTCCTGTCTTCTTTTATTTTTCCTAAGTCAACTCTGGCTAGGGGTTTCCTATATATTGTGTCTGTTATTTGTGTTGTGCTATTTGTATGTTGATATATATATATATATATATATATATATATATATATATATATATATATATATATATATATATATATAGTGGATCTTGTAAGGATAGCCTGTCTAGATCAAATTTCCCAGTTGTTTAAACATATAAAGACCCCTAAACGGTCTTCATTTTTTAATATATATATCTTTTAACCTTTTTTTTTATAAATATTTCAATTTTGTACAAAGCATGGTGTACTAAGTTTTAATTTTAAATGGTTGTTTCCGACCTGTTGTTTTAATGCTTGTTCTATTGTGTTCCATGCCTTGTAATTTCCTTATTTATACAAGGTCTACTTAGATCGAAAATGGATCCGTACATTTTTTATTTTATTTGTACCTCACCATTCTCGATCTTTTTTTCGTCCTTTATTTATTTATTTTATTTATTCTATTCCGTTTCGAATCATTGGTTTATTTTCCCTCTAAAACGGGCTTTCTGTATAGTTCATATGAACTATACAGAGTATGCATCAATATAGGTCACCAGTGACTGATATGAGAGCATGCTTAGTGAAAACTACATGTGCGACAGGTAACCATTTCAGTAGACTATCTAACGTGTTTTTACTGTGTTGTTCTGCTTGATTTCTCTAGGTGATTATTCCTTAGCTCTTTCACGAGCCTTCCCACCTCGCGTAGCGCCATGTGGTATCGCCCCGTGTTCTCCTTGCAGTACTTCTCCTCCTGGGTACCCTGTTCCTCTTCTATCTAATGTTTTTATCTGTAATAATCACCTGCCCGCATGGTCTCATATTCCTAACTATATAATCTGATATTGCATTTAGTATTTTTGTATTATAATTTCCATCAAGGTATAAAATCTTATTGGTATTGCATAGCTGTGTTCTTTTAATTTCTCTGATAATTTCCATTCTTTCTAGTTTATTTTTTTCACAATAGATCATTGTGTGTACTTTTGTAAAAAAAATTGATTTTTACACAGTGGACATTTTGGCGATACTCTGACCATATGCCGTCGCAGTGCGAAGTCTCCTGTCAACCATGCATCATGCATGCATTTGAACAGGATACTTTTCATTTTTAGGGATTTAAGTCTTACCAAGTTTCCCCATTCCCTGTCCAAATTTACGGTTATGTGTTTCTGTTCTATATTATTATTTTTCTTATTTAATGTGTAATCTGTTATCCATTTGTATGTTGATTTTGTGTCGATTTCCCATAGTTCCCTAGCATCCCTATATTAAAGTAACATTTCTTTTATGGATATTAATTTCCTTGGCACCTCTATTAACTTAATTAGTTTATTATTTCTGTATATGTCTGTTCTCAGCTTCAAGAGAACCCAAAATACTATATGTAGAGACCTTGCCAAGCTATTTTTGACTCTGCTTTAATTTCCTTAAACCTATTCAAAATGTTGGTGTATTTAATTAGGATTGGATTGGGGAGGCCCAGGGCGCCCTCCCCTTTTCCTCCATATATAGTGTTTCCTTGTTTATGTAGTGCATTTTAAAATCCCATTAATATTTAATAATTTTGTTATCTATGTTTTAAGCATAGAGTTTTGAATGTCTACTGATTTTAGTTTAAAATTTAGGTGAGCATACATATAGTTTTTTGTTACTTGTGCCCGTTCCAATAGGCATAATGACCTTAGTGCCCAAATTTTTATATTTACTTGAATTTTTTCCCTGATTTCTTTGTGGTTTTGTTTGTCCTCATTTTCCCCAAAATGTACCCCTAATGTTTTAACTCTGTCTTTAATTAAAATAGGAGGAAACCCATGTCGCTTACCTCTCCAGTCACCTATCAATAATATCTCTGTTTAGTCGGGGTTTATTTTAGAACCCGACACTTTACCAAATTTGTTAAATTCCTTTACCAATTCGTTATAGGAATTGCTATCTTGTACAAAGTTAATGCAATCATCAGCGTGTTGTAGCATTTTCACTTAGTCCTTAATATTTGGAACTTTAATTCCCTTAATCTCTTGTTTTTTTTTCTAATATGAATGCTCAGTATTTCCATTGCTATTACATATAATAGCATAGATAGTGGGCATCCTTGCCTCACTGATCTATGAATTTCAAATTTTTCCGTTTTGGTTCCATTTACCTGTACACATGAGTTTATTCTTTTGTACAGGGTTTTGGTCCAGTTTATGAAATTATTTCCAAATCCAAATTTCTCTAGTGTCTTGTATAAATAGTTTTGTTCAAGTCTGTCAAAAGCTTTTTCTTGGTCGATTAGTACCATATCACTATTCGTACCATTAATATTTATGTATTCTATTATAGTTTTAATATTTAAAATGTTATTCTGTATTTCCCGCCCTTTCGGGCAACTAGTTTGATTTATGTTAATATTTTTATCAAGACACATTTTTACTCTCTCTGCTAATATTTTACTTATGATTTTGTAGTCTATGATAAGGAGGGAGATGGGCCTCCAGTTTTTTTTTAGGTCTTCCCTGTCCCTTTTCCCTTTGTATATTAATGTTATAATCCCTTCCTTGATTGTGTTTGACATGTCTGCTTTTCTTAGTGCGATATTATTATATAACCATTCTAGTATGGGCGACAGTTACCCGCAGAATTTTTGGTAGAATTCCGCGGAGATTCCATCTCTTCCTGGCGCCTTATTCTTTGATAATTTCCCTATAGTCTCTATAATCTCGTCTTGTGAGATAAATTCCTCACATTTGTTTCTATGTTCTGAGGTTATTATCTCACAATTTGTCTCTCGTAAGTAGATTTCTATATCTTCGTCTTCTATGTTCTGTGAAGTATATAAGTCCTTGTAATAGCTCTGTATGTTGTTTAGTATTTTAGTTTTGTCAGTCATTGATTCCCTACCTATTTTTAGTGATTCTAATGTCCCTCCCCCCTTCTTAACTCCTCCCTTTTATATAAACCTTCTGCATTTTTATATAATTGTGTAAATTTCCCCGCTTTAATCTCCTTTCCCTTCTTTAATTCTTTTTTTTAAAGTTTTTAAGTTTTTCTTCTAGTGTTTTTTTGTGTGCCCTGTGTTGTTATTGTTTTTATATAATTTTCTAAAGCTTCTTTCTCTAATTTAATGTTTTTACCCTCATTTTGGAATGATAGATTGCTGCTTTTATGAAGATTCCTTTTAGTTTATCCCATTCCGAAATAATATCTAGATTCCCTTGGTTTTAAATTTTTATATTTCCCTTTTGATTTCCCCCCCCCCCCCCGCCGAATTCTTCATTTTCCAAAATTTTATTGTTTAACTTCCATTGTCCCCTCCCCCATCTTTTCCTTTTATTTTTCCCTATTTCTAAAAAAATTAATTTATTTTCTGAAATTTTATACTCTAGTATCCCTGCTTTAATGTATTTATTTGTCGCAGATTTAGATCCCAAAATTTATCCATCCTACTTCCCCTGTCCCCCTACACCCCACCCCACCCCTTCCTCATAATGCTATAAGGAAACATTTTACAAATGTTTTGCAATTTTATAATAAACACCAAAGTTGCCAAAGGCAAATCCTGTGAAACCAAGCAGACTGGACTATTTGTGTGATCTTTAATGATGTGCAAGAAAGATAACCTTTGAGGAATGAGATGACAACTGAAACAATCTTTAGTTCAGATAGATTTACTGTTGAATTCTACAAAATCGTTTTGGATTTATCTTTAGGGTTCTAAATGCTGGATATGATACGCAACATTGTAATCTCAGGAAATCTTTATCTGCATTCCAAAGTAAGATAAAGACAGAAAATTCGTTAATAACTGGAAACCAATATAATGTAGATTAAAAGATTTCTTCGTCATCAATTGTTTCTAGGGTCAACAAAGTCCTGCCTTAATTATTAGTGATATTCAAAATAATGGTAGGAAATGGAGATTCATTGAACAAAATACATACAAATTGTCACCTGATGCAGTATCTTGAAGGAGAAAACGAATTAGGTCTTCTGTTATTGATAGATTTCGAAACAGATTCCACTCGATCAACAGGACTTTCTGAAGAATACCCTGAAATCTTTTACCTTTGGGAAATTCATTTGTCAGTGGTTTATAATATTCTGCAATAAATCAGACAAGTGGTTTTATTTGTTATGGATATTCATACCCATTTTTCAGTTTGGTGAAAGGTTGTTGCCATGAGACCATTTAGCATCCTGTCTATATATAATGCGAATTAAACTTATTGCATTTAACTTTTTAAACAATAACACGAATAATGCAAGCATCTTCTATAATGAAATAGAGTTTATATTATGGTAGTATGCTATGACGGTATTGTTTATTATTATTAGATTCTCCTTTGTCCTGGAAGACAACCATGCAGAATTTAAACGACGTTTGCTTCGGCATCATGTCTACACGGCAATGTTATCAAATCCAAAACAAATGGAGCTATAATGTTATTAAATTAGGAAGACCAATGTTAAAGAATCTCTAAAAGAATTAAAATATCATCTCGCGCCATGTCATTTTTGCTTTATCTCAATGGAAAAAGGAACCATGGACTTGCATTAATACTCGTCTCAAGTTACTCTTAATTTAGTAATTATAGATAAGTGTTAAGCATACACAAGCTGGGGAACAAACCGTGTTGTACATATACAACACTTTTTTAATGCACAAGGATCTCAAGTAAGCTTTAATGAAATAAAACAAACAACACAATAATAATAATAATAATAATAATAATAAGGACTTTGTATAGCGCCTAATCTTTCGAAGCTCTAAGCGCTTTACACCATCTATAATATGACTACACTACATAAAAACAAATGACAAAAACAATGAAAAAGGAAAACATAAACACATGCTGAAAACATATAAGATACAAAACAGTTTGTTTGTCCCTGCAGTCAAAACAGGTGAGTTTCAAGAGCACTCTTAAAATGGACCACTGTATATTTGTGTCTAATTTCAATGGGCAATTCGTTCCACGTCGCCGGGCCCTTGGATGCAAACGAATGCTGTCCATATGACTTTGTTTTCACCGTAGGAACAATGAGTATACGATTGTCAGAAGAAGAGCGTAAGTATATAGCTGGTGTATACACATGGGTGAGGCTGGATAGGTATGTTAGACTGGAGTCTATCATTGAAACATAGCACACAGAACACAGTTTGTGTTTGATTCTGTATCGAATCGATATCCAGTGTAGGGTAAAGAACAGTGGTTAGGTGTGCTCTGATCGAGGTACTCTAAAGATGATCTGTGCAGCTGTGTTTTGAACTTTTTGAAGTTTCTGGAGTAAATATTGTGCCGACCCAGACAGAATTGAGTTACAATAGCCCAGTCTTGAAAGTACTAATTAACCCACAAGTATTTTAGTGGCATCAACTGAAAGATATTTACGAATGGAACTTATGCGTCTCAGTTCAAGATATGCAGCCTTGCATATGTTCATGACATATTGGTGCAGTGTGAGAGTACTGTCTAGAGTAACGCCTAGGTTTCGTACTGACTCTGAGAATTTAAAGTTGGTGTTGCTGATATTTATTGTCTGACGTAAAGTATGTGAATGAGAAAGGAACTACTGAAAGAAAGAATGGAACTACTTTCCAGATATTACTTGACAAACCTTCACTCCTTAGGGCAAGAACAAAGAATACATTTATTGATTAATCTGAATCAAGATACAAAAGCCAAATGGGAAATATGAAACATGGTCCAAGGAGCTAGGGCGCGCCACTGGTGTAAATAAATAGACCAACTCTTTTATTTTGGTTTAAATTTGTACAAAAGACACAGAACTGTTTAGCTTTACTTTTAGACATATATAGATCAATATTGCCACAATGCTGTTCCTGAAACGGATCAGATTAAGCGATAATGAAAACTGCACTTTCTGTAAAGAGACAACATAACAAATTGAGCACTTATTCTATGACTGTTCAGTTACTGAACATTATTAGAAAATATTTTGAAACGGATCCAAACTTACATGAAATAAAATCTTGGATGATCCCATTATCTTTCTAAGTTTGCTTGCAAAATATTGTTATAAACGGATCACCTTATGCACCAAATATAAAACAATCTCACCTATTTTTTTTTAAATTATGTATAAAAGATGGAAATTATGCCACCAAAGTGAATAACAGAAGTGATGAATTTTAGAAAAAGTGGACTCATTTGTCAACGTTTGATATAATTTTTATGAGATTTCGTTACTTTCACATGAAAAGAAACTAACGGGCAACGTATAACACCTTGGCGTTTGAAAATTAGTGGTTTATTTGTACAAGATTTGTGAGTGCATGTGTGTGTGTGTGTGTGTGTGTGTGTTATGTTGTGTATAAGTAAAGGAACAGAAGTAAAGATTAGGATGGAAATTAATTTTAAGGTAATGTCCCATATACCTGGTCAGGTGGTGATGTAGGATAACATGTAAACCACTTATGTTCCATATTTAAAAAAAGATTTACAAAAAAAACAACTAATTGTTTTATAAAAATGAAAAGAACTATACAACCTTTTACATAATAAGTATTTACTTCTTGAAAATGATTTGCAATAAACATAGAAAATTACCGTAAATATAACCCATGTAATTATTTGACATACATATACTTATGCATTCGGCAACTAACAATATCGAGTGGGATTTGGAAAATCTTTCTATGACGATTCATTTTAAAGTCGGAAAGATATAACATATATCTTGTTGAAACTAGATAATATACGTCTACATTCTTTTTTGCATAAATGTATATGAACTCTTTATATAATGTTTATATTAGAACATAGTGTGCCGAAACGACATCATATGCTGGCCGAAACGACCCGGATGACATAGGGTGCCTACACAACGGGATCGAATCGATCGGGCATGAACTAGTTTTGAGCCGAAATGACCAACATCAATTGTACTTTGTACCTAGGCTTTACCTGTGTAGACCAATATATGTTTATAGGTGTAATCCGTCCCAATGCCAAGTACTAATATTAGCACCCCTATTTCGTCGACGGGCTACGTCGTTGAGGCTACGACATAGCTTGCTCGTACTTGATTTGCACTACCTAGTTCTCTCATTCCTTGTCTACCGCATTATATTGATTACGAATACCGACAAATAGAACATAGCATAATGTATTGCTCACTGTCTACACATGTACTGTTGAAGCTACATATTCATGGGGAAAATAATGATATTTTCACAAACTTGTATGATGTATTTTGTACCTATGTGGAATGTATCCAAGTGTCAGGACACCTATCGTAAGTATTATAATTTACTTTAAACTACGTGAAACTTTAACTTGGTTTTATTGGGACCTTAAATGGAAAATACTTATTTGTTTGAATTATTATATCATTTATTATATTATTGATTTGTTGTTTAACGTCACAGCAAACTCTAGAACGTGTTTTAGTACCGAGGCCATTTGAGTCACGTGCCATGCCCAAGGACACCACTGTATCCGACCCATACTAATTCTAATATTTTGATTTCAAACTTAACTGTTTGAGTCCCGAGTCCGACACGCTCTCACCAATCCAACGTGACTCACAAAGAGGTGCTAAACTGGTGATACATACAGTATCAGAGTGCGCGACCATTTGAGGCAAGAATACATATATCGCAGTGATTCTGATATTTTGCAATGACCAGTGATCTATACCGCGACCATAGCCTGTACAGAAACCAAGAATTACTAAAGTGCGAATGTAAAAACTAGTTCGTAAAGAACTCTATTTATTTTGTTTATTTATCAAGTTCAAATATTCTTTATTTAAATCAACGATAATGATAAAATCGTTGATTAATTCATTTTTAATGTGTATGTTCATTTATCAAGTTGAATAATTACTTTTTAATGATAGAGAATAACAAAATAACATTAACGCATTTACAACATGTATATTCATGTCATTTTGGTCACACGACAAGTAATCAAAACAGAAACATTTTTACATGACTTGTGAGCTGTCGAGGACTTGTATTTTCTTAACTTACTTCTATAGTTAAAGTCGAAATTCTGTTGATGAGCTTGCAGGATATAAAACAATGTTACTAGCATAGATTTAACTGCTCAAAGGACCCAATAGTTGCGTTAATTTCTACGTTTGTTGTAGCGTTTGATAGGGTTAGGCCACTGTTGAACAAGTCAACAATACTTGATATACAAGCACTTATTATGTGCAATTTAGTATACATTCTATACCCTAGGGGTAACAACAAACTCTTAAAGATTATTGAGACCTTTGTGAAAGGACACAAAGGGAAGATTAATTCCCTAACAATCGCTACAAAGACAAAATCTCGTTTCACTTAAGTGTATGTAACGGAAATGCCATACGAAATTCCGTTGCATATGACAAAGCTTTCGAACAATGTTTAGATGCAAAGTACACAGTAGTAAAATCTCACAGTTTAAAGAGATCCATGACATTCATAATGGAGCCATTATTCTAGAAATAAGAAAAGATGATGCAAGAAAATGTCCAAGCTGAAAATTTGCGATGCTGAAATACGGGACACGACCCACGGAGTTAGAAAACCAATAAAACAAAAACCAGTGAACAAATCGTTACAACCACTATAATGCAAACTAGAAAATCACGCATCAAAGGAAAAGGAGAATATTGTGACGAAGTATATGCATGTGGCGGGACGATTCCAATATGTTATTGAAACAATCATAGAAGTCCCTCTGTTTTGTTGGAAATTACATTTAGTGAAATATAGATGTAAAGCTCTGAGCCCCCAGTCAGCAATACCGCCGGTTAGATAGTCAAATATACATAAAGGTTAAAATTCATCATCATCAGTCTCTTGACCAAATGTGGTCGTTGAGGCACTGTGGTGCTGAACATCTGACCACTTCCCTCCACTTGTCTCAATCATGTGCCAATGACTGTGTCTCTGCAAAACTTTTCCTGGTCCATTCTGTGATTTTGTCACTCCACTGTTTTCTCTGTCTACCGCCTTGGACACTACCCTGCAGTACTGTTGTGGATAGACTGTTGGCTCTTGTGATTTAATTTAATAACAATTCAATAATCAAATGACTCTAATTTCCAATTACAATCCTTCCGCTAGACCTTTTAATATCACGAAATCCGGAAAGATGGCCGCTATCGCTTAACCGGTTTGACGCATCTCTTCCATTTTTGTGTTAATTTTCATGATGATATATGTGCTTGTAGTCTATCTTCGTCTACATTATTGTGGTTCATCATGCATTGGCTGTTCAATTCGTACGTGTTTCTTCATCTCCTTATTTTGGAAATAGGAACAATTATACTTTTTCTCAGCTGTCTTGTTCCACTATTAAGACGTCTTTTGTTTATGAAAAAAACACCATCGCGTGATCGCCAGTCGACCGGTTTACGCAATAATGGACCATCATTAACTGCTTTAAATGACCACACATTGGATCTTCATATTACACTGTGCTCAAGACTAAATGAACTCGGACTATATTCGTCATTAAGTAACTGCAAACAGAAGCGAAGAAAGAAAACGTTGTTTCAAACCTGTCCGGCTTAGTATAGGAAGAAGAATTCCAGTTATCTCCTTTTCTCCATATCTATAAAACAGTTTAACAATTCGGCCGTTAATTCTGATAACCTGGTGAAAATCCAAATGAAATCGTTAACAGTCACAGAGATACCATTGCGTATTGCATTATTCAACGCCCAATAGTTAATTTTATCAACGACCAGAATATCGACATCGTCCTGACAGAAATATTGCTAAAACCGTCAGGCGATGAACCCAAGTGCGCGGATAAAACACATACTGCTTACTCCATCAATTCATTCCCACACAACTCTCGCTGAGATGGAATTGCTCTCATCACAAAGACTTCCATGATATACACAACCTTGCATTTCTTGCCACAAACCGTTTGAACTAGTCCAAACAACACTCACACTCAAACAAAGGTCAGTCAATTTTTTTTTCTGTATCTACCGCCTTCCTCTTAGTAGTAACAACACGCTGACTGAATCGCTCTTTTTGGAGGAGTTTCCGAATCTTCTGGAGTATGGAAGCTCGATAGGTAGCAACCTAATTATTCTTAGAGATTTCAATTTCACTTTGACTGACCTGGAAACCCATACACGTCAAAGCTCCTAGATATCATTCATGTTTTCAACCATAAACAGTCAGTTAACCAATATACTTATTAACCTGGTCACATTTTAGACTGGATTTTTCATAGACTTGATGATAATATTATGCAATCCATCCTTGTATCCCAAGAACGCTCATCAGATCACCTCTGCATTATATGCCATCTCGACCTATCAGTCCCTAACCCTCCACCTTTTTTGGATAATAAGAGAAACATTCGCATAATAAATAGAACCAAACTAATGCATGACATCCAAGAACACTTAACAACTGTGTTACTTCCAACAGCTAAACAAATCGATAACTGCTTCATTGCTTGATAGACATGCCCCAGCCATCAAATGCTTAGAATGAATAAAACGGTGTTCTCCATGGTATAGCAGTTTTAGGGAAAAGCTTCGTACTTTTAAAAGACACCGCCTTAAAGCAGAGAGGATTTGGCTTTCCACCATATTCACTATTCATAAACAAATCTATAAAGCCGCTAAGAAGAACGTCACAAATAGAGTCTATTTAGCCAAATTATCCCACTAAGATCACGAAGAGTTTCAGCTGCAAAGAGCTGTTCGAGATAACTAATAAACTAATTTCAAGAAAAAAAACATACACCACTTCCAACTGCATTATCTCCAGTAGACCTTCCGGACCTTTTGGAAAATTTCTTCAAAGTACAAACCATCAGAGATTCGCTTGACAACACAATTTCAATTGACTCGTCACCATACAGTTATGATACAGAATTTCAGTGACAACCATTAGCAAGCATTTGAACCTGTCTTTATGTATTTAGTAAGGAAAGTATTGATGCAGAGTGCACTAAAGTCATGCGAACTTGATCAAATTCCAACATCACTGCTGATTGAGTGCTTACATCCAATATTGTCTACAATTACTGATGTTATTAATATCTCTCTATCTCTCTCTCTCATCCGGGTAAGTCTCATCATTTTTCCAAACTAACCTCGTAAAGCCTCTGCTGAAGAAACCAACACTTGACCATGACGATTTAAAGAACTACCGTCCCAGTTTCTAATCTCGGTTCATTTAAAATATTCGTGACAAAAAAAAAGTTGTTTTAACCCAACTTGTATCTCATTTAAAGTCAAAAAGTCTTTTAGCAATGTACAGTCTGCATATCCCTTTTACCACAGTACTGGAACTACTCTTCTGAAAGTATTTAATGACATTCTCTCTGCTTTGGATAGCGTAAAGATTACAGTCCTCGCCCATCCTTGATTTGTCTGCAGTATTTGACACAGTAGACCATGATCTATTACTTCACCGTCTCCAGCATGTATTTGGCATTTGTAATACAACCCTACAGTTGTTAAAGTCATACTTAGTGAACAGGGGATACAAATCGTATCTGCAAATGTAATAAACTGCAGTCCAGTTGATCTATGTTGTGGTGTTACACAGGAATCTGTTCTTGGACCTGTTCCCTTCATTATATACATTCAGCCGCTCTGAAGTGTAATACATCGTCACTCAGTGTCTCACCAATTGTATGCTGATACCCAAATATATAAGTCTAGCCACGCAACTGAAGTTGATGCTACCATCGAAGGAGTAGAGAGGTGGATTTCTGTTGTGAAATCATGAATGACATGTAACAAACTGCAGATGAATGATGATAAAACTGAGGCAATTCTGACTTCAACACAAAGTCTTTCTCATTCACATCCTTTACCTCACACAATAAATATCAGCAACACCATCAATAAATTTACACACTCAGTACGAAACATGTGTTAATCTAGACTGTACTCTCACATTGCAGCAACATGTCATGAACAAAACTGCATATCCTGAGCTGAGATCCATCAGCTCCATTCGCAAATATCTTTCAGTTTATGCCATTAGTACTTTCAAGACTTGACTATTGCAACTCAATTATATCTGGTTCGTCCCAAAATCTACTCCAGAAACTTCAAGAAATTCAACACACAGCTGCTTGGATCATCTTTAGAGTACCACGATCAGAGCACACCTCACTACTGCTATGTACCCTACACTGGCTATCCATTCGATCCAGAATCAAACACAAAATTTGTTCTCTGTGCTACATGTCACTGACGGACGCCAGTCCAACATACCTATCCGGTCTCACCCACGTGTACACACCAGCAAGATACTTACGCTCCTCTTCTGACAATTGTATACTCATTATTCCCACTATGAAAACGAAGTCATATGGACAACGTTCTTTTGCATACCAGGGCCCAAGAATGTGGAACGGATTGCCATTGGAATTTGACACAAAGACACAGTGATCCCTTTTAAGAGTGCTTTTAAAACTCACATATTTAGACTGCAAGAATAAATTTAAAGACCTAATAATGTTTCGTACCTTAAATATTTTCAGCATTTTCTTATGTTTTCCAATTTGGTGATTTTTTTTTTTGTAGTCATGTCATTATAAATGTTGCACGGCGCTTAGAGCTTCTAAATATTAGGCGTTATACAAAGTCCTCATTATTATTTTTGTTATTATTATTATTATTATTATTATTTTTATTATTATTATTATTAAGCCAATTTCATCGCTTGATTAGCAACGTCAAATTGATTTCCTCCTGTCCTTGTATTTTTACTCATCTGTTATATCCGGTGAGGAGAATTAATAAGGAAAAAGAAGAAAAAGAATGTATATAGCGTGACATCCTTTCTCTTTCTTCTTTCTCCCAATTACTTCTCCTCTTCCTCTCCGATTTTTCTCCACATTCCTTATTCTACTCGTCATCGACTTTCTCTAGACTCCTCTTCCTCCACTTTCTCCCCTACGACTACTCTTTTGTTGACTTCGACTGTCCCCGCTATAGTCTTAGTTCCGTTTCCAACTCTTGAAGACTTGGGGCCCAAATTCTCTGTCCTGTAAAGGCTTCCCGTGAAAACACAAAGACGGTACAATCTTTTCCTTAGCCCTCTCATTTCACGTTACACACAGGCTATCATCCTATAAGGGCTATTAAATTCCTTACATCTTATACATATATACATAAATTCCTTCACATCAGTAGATATTTCTAATCCCGTTATACTAAACAATATCACAATAATCCGACGCATTCCTTTACCTTAGGACTCATACAAAGTACGCAAATATTAAAATATCCATGCTCTGATATATGCATTCGTCCATAGTAGCTAATTTTACATAGTTCAACCATTTTCCAATTCAAAATTCAATCATGTGTACATTCTAATATAATACATTAAAAATGCACTGAATTACTACGAAGTAACCAAATAGCGAATTATGAAATTAATTTTGACCACAAACTAACAATCTACATAATACCACCTCGTATCTAATAATTGTCTACATAAGGCTCAAGCCCATTTCTCAACACGCATGTAAATGAAACACTACAAAGGTAATTCTAAATACTAAACGACGCTTGTAATTAAGCGTATAATATACAAATAATTACAATTATCATGCCATGATATTGTGCAAAAATCGAGCAAATAACTTGTTAACCTTTTAGAAGTTTTGTCGTTCTTTAGAATCTACCTCTAAGTTCTAGAGCCAGATTACGAGTGGCTTCTTATCTTGGAGAAATCTCTATTGATCCGCAATCCTTTCAGGACAATAATGAATTAATTTTACGAGTTTGGAAGGTATCGTTAGGGTCTGAATTGTCTCAGGTTTTGATTGGATATCGCTATGAACCGATCCAATCAAACTTTGAAGACAATGTCCCTCTCGCTGTTTGTCAATGTGGGAACGGATAAGAACAAGCCTCGTTCACGCCGTGGACTTCTTTTTTATCCGTGAACAAACGTTTAACATAGAGGTGTGATAACTGCAGACCTTTGTTAAATGATTCGACCGGTCGCCTTCGCCAACTCAAGTTTCACATCTCTGACTGGTCATGGCAACCTTACGTAAGATTTCAACACTAACTCCGCGGCTCTGTTTAGTGATCCAACACAAGGCAGTGGTATTATTCCCAAGACATGTAAATCATAGTTTATACATGACTCTATATATGGGGCTTAGCAAACGTTACAAATTTAATACAGAAGGAAATTGACAAAAGCAACCATGAGAGGATATACAAATACGACAACTTGAAGCGAAACAAAATAAAAAGAAGAAAGCAACGAAAAACACAAAAACAACAACACGAGCAGAAGAACAGGAAACCGTTAAAGAAAATTCTGACAAACTGATGGAGTTGACAGGATCAAAGTCATAGTGAGAAAACCAAAACTCTAAGAAAAAGTGGAATAGAACTGCAACTAAGATTCCTCACAGAAGATGGTAAAGACTATGCACGATATCAAGCATTGAAACAAAAACTATTTCCTATTAACACTAGAATAGTTAAAAAGATAACATTATTTATATACTAGACTAAATCGATTTATGATAGCAACATAATGGAAAACGGACAAACGATTATTTCTTAACGGAGAAAGAAAATAATAATTCCCTACAACACCGATAGGACATACATTACGATACCACTTTAAGAGCATTATACAATTATCCCAGCGGTATTTCAATATTGGAAAACGACCGGATGAGTCACTCTAAACGAATTAATAAATAACAGACTTTCACAAAAGTACACACAAACTCATGCTACACTTTTAACTAACAACAGCCGAGAGTATCTATAAAAGGAGTCTGAAAACAACTTCTCTGAAAACAATTTGGTGCTGTATAATACAATTATTAAGCAAAACCTACAACCATCAAATTTTAACAAGCCCATAACTCTAAACAGCTTTCATGCACACCCCGTACACAACAGCTTACACATAGACACCTTATTATGTTCATTTATTTAATTTGAAAAGGAGTAATATCGACAATTGCTCCCCACCCCCAATTTCGGCATTCCCTATCAAGTTCCTCCAGCACGTAAGCATATCTTTTTTGGACTATATATTTATTTTATGTATAGATAGTGTCATTCCTAACACGAAAACGGGTATAAGTGCAACACGTACATAAATATCCGCACAATACATGACGAACGGCAAAAATCACTATGACCAAAATAACTAAATGTCAAAGGGAAAAGAATAAGGAAACCTGGGCATTTTGGTTGACTTTAGTAAGATGCTGATACTGGTAGACTGGGATAGGATTTTGGTTGATTTTAGTAAGATGCTGATACTGGACTGGTATACTGGGTAAGGATTTCGGCTGACTTCATTAAGATGCTGATACTGGTAGACTGGGATAGGATTTTGATTGACCTCGGTATGATGCCGATACTGGTAGAATGGGATAGGATTTTGGCTGACTTCAATAAGATGCTGATACTGATAGTATGAGATGGGGTTTTGGTTGATTTCAGTATGATGCTCAATCGGGTAGTCTGGGTTAGTATGTTGGATGGCTAGAAAAGGAATTTGCACAACTAGGATACGACTATGGGCGACTGCATGTGATAGGACAATGAATGTTGCATGGGATGATGGCTAATAACAGAAGGTTATTGGCGAACTGAATATGATTATGAAGATATGTAACTGGGATTGAATTTTGAGTGACTGGCATAGGAGTTTAAACAAAAGGCATATGACGTTTAGCGACTGGGATAAGATTTTGAGTGACTGGAATAGGATTTGTAGTGACATGGATGGGATTTTGAGTGACTGCGATAGGATTTGTAGCAACAAGGAAAAGATTTTGAGTGACTGGGATACGATTTTTAGTGACTGGGATGGGATTTAAATTTGAGTGACTGTGATATGATTTGAAGTGATAGGGATATGATTTTGAGTGACTGTGATAGTATTTGTAGTGACTGGGATAAGATGATTAATGACTGTTGTAGCATTTGGAATGACTAACATGCACTGTTGGATAACTTTAATAGGAAGCTGGTTGACTATGATGGGATATTAGTTGACTGGGATATGATGTTTAACAACTAATTATGATGACGTATTGTGATACTGAGATCAGATTTCGAATTACTGGGATAGGCTGATTAATGACTGGGATATTACCTGGAATAGCCAGGATACACTGTGGGATAATGTCAATAAGAATGATGTACTGTGTGACTGGAATAAGCTTTTGAGTAACTGTGATAGGATGTTGAATGAGTGATATATTATGTTGAATGCCTAGAACACACTGTTGAATAACTGCAATAGGGTGATGGTTGACTGCGATGGAATGTTAGTTGACTGGGATAGGATGTTTGACAACGTGTTCGAATGATGTACTGTTTGACTGGGATAAGATTTTGAGTAACTTGGATAGATCAATGAATGGGATATTATCTGGAATGACTAGGATAATCCTAAATGTAACGGGTGATGGTTGACGGACGGATCTCGGTTCAAATGATTAGGATGGTGTGCGATTAGGTATGAGTGGGATATGATGTTTATAGTGTAGTAGCATTTAAAATTAATGTGAAGGCTGTTGTGAGGACGGGATATGTTGATGCATGACTGTGATAAAATGATGAGTGACTGGTATGATAATTGACTTTTATAGGATTCTGTGTAATTGACGGCTCAACAGATCAATTATAAATCTACCTAACATTCGCATAGGGTAATGAAACATCAGTATTGATCACGGCAAAAGCTTGAATTTATGGGAATTTGAATCATCAATATATACTTCAAGTTGGATGAAAAATAAATACAACATTTTTCAGTTAATCAAATTTTGAATTTATGTGTAATGAAATGACAATCATAAAATTTCTGGAGATGCTTCAACAAAGCCAGTGATAATCTATCAAACTGGCTGTTAGTACACAATACACGCATGCATCAATAGCAGTAGTCTTTAGGCCATTACAAGTTTAAAAAAATTATTACTTTTTTTACCAACAGTAGGGTATAGTTATCGATTAATCACTACGTATCGTATTTTGGGTAGCTGGAATTGGTTGATGGGCAACAGTATTACACTGTAAAAGAATAGTTATTAAATGAGATGGGATGATGGGCGACGGTATGATTGCAATGGAATAGTGTCTGAAAGGGATGGGATGATGGGCCACTGTATGACTGGAATATAAATGTGGTTGAATGGAAAGGGATCACTGGCGAAGGTATTAATGAAATACAATAGTGGTAAAATGGGATGGGATGATGGGAGATTGTGTGACTGTAGTAGAATAGGGTTGAAGGGGATGGGATGATAGGCGACTGTATGGCTGGAATAGAATAGTGATTAAATGGGATGGGATGATGGGCGACTGATTGATGTCTGGATTTTGACCACTAAATGACTTTGATAAGATAGGCTGATGGATCGTAGATATACTGCAGCGTGCATTAAACGTTTAGTATATAGAGAGTCATGTTGGAATATGCATTCACGTATATTGTTACAAGAAAAACGTTTCCAGAAATTGGTAAATGTAGGAATGTAGAAAATGGCTTACAGCTTAGATGGGTTAGATTTCAACTGAATTTGACTGAATATTAACTCGCTAGGATAAATACATGTAATTAGGGTTTATTTATGGCGTTTTCTCTGTATTGGTTTTATCTTGCCAACACAAGTACAATAAATCAATTGTATACCTGGCCGCTATGGCGTTGAAACAACATGAAGTTTATGGATGACCTTGACAGCAAAGGTTAGTAACATTAGTTTATTTGTAAATGATATTAGGGTGGGGCATGTACTAATGCTGAAACTGTATTTTATGTCGTTTTTTTAATGTATGAATATTAATATATATATATATATATATATATATATATATATATATATATATATATATATATTTATATTTATATTAAATTAGTACATGTACATATATATTTAAATCGCCATACAAACGCACTATCTTCTGTAAATATCATATAATCTAAACATATACTTCTCCAGTGGCAGTGCAATTGTATGAGTCACCCAGGGGCAATTCCATTCAATGGCACTCTCACTTATCTGCAGAGATCGCATTTTTTTGTCAGTTGCCAACCTCCATCTCCCATCCTAAATATACGTTTTGTGAAGAGTTGCCCCATGACCCTAAAGAAAAACTCAAATGCTATGAAAAAGTCAACTACAAAACAAAACAAAAAGTAGTTTTAAATGCCCCCACCTCCCTCGGGTACATTCACCCCCTCTGAACCTCTCCTTCGCACTTGTACTTTATTTCTCTGTATGTATGCATTTAAAAAATGGAAAATATTTCCTCTTTAATGTCTAGCATATTTAGCTAATCAAGTCTTTAAATTTAACGTTATTAACGGCTGAATTAATCCTAATGATAAATGCACCCTGTAACTTTTATATTGTATAAGCAAAAAGAGAAGTGGAAACTGAATATTGGCATGTATGCATGCCATTTCTGGAAGAATGAAATATAATCCAGGTCAAAGTTGTCCCAGTTTGTATCCTACAGGTTTACTCTGCTTTGATGTAATTGACGTTTATAATACTGTCATAAATTATTCCCCTCGGTTTCAAATGACAGTCATAAGTGTCAGTAAATAACAAGATTGTATAATCAAATTTCCTATCCTTACTTTTTTCTGTCACTTCCAAAATGTAAATCCTGTTTACATTATATGCTATACGCGCACTGTTGGCAACATAATTATGAACAAATTAACGATGCACTCTTTTTAGCTTTTCAATTATCTTGACGCAACACATGACAAATTATTGTTTTTAATATACGTTTCAACTGAAACTGTTTCAAAGCCTGATATATTTTTTTTATCCATACATGGAGATATCTACTGCTGAAAGACATGCAAGGGTATCATCATCATCTTTGCAAGCCACTGGCAACAATATGGAACGCCCTTCTGTCACCCATAGGTACCTGTGTGTAGATTCCATGTTTTTAGTATGCATAAACAACACCACATTATCAACAACACTATGTAATAATCTACACATCCGTGGAAGTGACCATTTTATCGATCGATACAAAAGAAACTTGACTAGTTCAATAAAACAGCATAAAAGGCCATGATGCATACAAAATAGCAAGATAATTTTACTTGTGCTAGCATTGATTGCGTTAGACCGATAAATCACCCATCCACCCATAAATCTGTGTCGATTCTGATGGACGATATGTCAGTTTGATGTCACCTGTTCATTACAATGGGCATTTTTTCTACATGCAAATATTTCCGGAATACGCCTGTCTACACTAAAGCCACGTAACGTATTTTGTAACAGCCATATCTAGCGCGAACTTTGAAACGTCCACAGAACTATGCTATTCCACGTGAATTGAGCACTCGCCAAATATAGGAATTTCTGCAGAAATAGAGAACACGCCCTCAAAAGAATGCGAACATAGTTCCATAGCCGCGGGACAGACAGGTAAATATATAGGTGTCTCGTGGACTAGTTTGATGTGGTGTGCTCCCAGTATTATATTTAATTATTACAGAAGACCCACCCTGGCTCGTTTTTGTTAAAAATTGAAGTAGTGAAAGAGAGATGCAAAGCTCTTAGCCCCCAGACAGTGATGTCGACAGTTAAATTACTGAATACACAAACTGTGAAATTTAAATAAACAACAATTTAATATCATTCAATAACAGATAGTCATTTCTCAAACAAAATTCTAATTTAAAACCCTTTCACACGTCTTTCACTCAACCAAGTGGCTGTCTATTTCATCATCTGACTTAGTGTGATAGATTTTCCTCCTGTCCTGTGTTCCTACTCATTTGTATTGTGCTTCTCTGGACCGATACTCCATTTCCCCTCCAGTCCGTCTATTTCTGCCTCCGTTCTCTACTTTTCTTGTCTCCCAGAGACTAGGAACCAACTGCACTATCATATTTCCTTCTGTCTCCTACAGTTCATCTGGTCCCTAAAAGCTTCCTGTACGAATACACAAGGACATTAGCATAGCATATTCCTCTAGCTATCTAGACTCGCACTAAACAACAATATCATTAGATAAGCCATTATCTTCTTTGGTCACGCATTCGTTCACATAGAAATACCTATACTCCCTGATATGGATGATTCAACGGGAACGGAATTTCTAAACGTTAATTTGCTCCGTTAAACAAGAAATCCGCGTTCCGGATCCGGAATTCAAAATCGGGGACCAAAGTGAGTGTAAAATAATATTAAAACTTGTCTCGATAATCCGGAAATAATCTGTCCAGAAAAAAAGAAGAAAGTTCGTAAAAATCGTATATGAAAATACAGTCAGTAGAACAATACATAAAACTCAATAGTGAAGCCCTTGAGAATATATGGCCACTATCAATAACTAAGTAGCGTGACCATATTGTAACCAGCGATTGTATAAACAATGTCCGTTTTAGCTAGTCGCCGACGAGGGTGATAATAATCAAATATACACAATGGGATCGTCATGCTTTTTGACATAACATGTTGTAAATAAATTAAAAGTGTCATTAAGCCTCTTTGTTGTTTACCAATTGTATCGAACAAATCACAGTTTATTGATGGCTGTGCAAATATAGTTGACAGATTTAAGCTGTGGACAGTATAGGGCTCCATTTGTGAGGTACATAGTGTGATATGTTCGATGTGTTGATTGTATAAACTTAAATTTATTGTATATATACGTACACGCGCTGAAGATGTGCTTCTTGACCAATCAGTGATATATATCATGTACCAGTTATTGCCCCTTAATTTGCGACTAGAAGCAATTTTGTTTAATAATTGCTTTTAATGGAAGCAATAGTACAGACTCATATATATATATATATATATATATATATATATATATATATATATATATATATATATATATATATATATATATATCGTAGACTTTGGATGAGTCAGTAATTGCAGCATATATATGCATAAACAAATTGTACTCCATTGGAGTGATGCACATAAAGCATTGGCTTGTAGTTTTGTCACTTCTGCCCCAAATCTTGACCTTGTGTGCCCTCATGGGTACGCTCTTTCCTCGGAACAAATAGAAACTGAATCCTATAGCTTTTTGCTAGTGGATGTCCATCCGTGTCGGTTGGTTTTAGCACCTTTCAAAGCCACTAAAGGTGATAAACGTTTAAGATAACAAGGAAGATCTACTTTAAAACAATGTATCTCTCAGTGCAAAAATTCAAAGTTTGTAATTGTTAGCAATTTGCGATGTAAAGTGTTTAATGGCTGCTAGTGTCTCCTATTTTTATGTTAAAGTCAACTCTACAAAAAGGAAGACTTAATTAAATAAATGTGCTTGTAGCTAATTACTTTGGAAAGAAAAGTAATTAAGAAAACATAGGAACATGGTTCTAATATATGCTGCTGGATAAAGAGTGTATACTAAAATTAAATGCACAGGCAAGATCAGGAATGAAAATTCCATGATACAGCTGATTCTGTGATAACCATATTATGTTGTTATGACATGCTTGTACATACGGTAAAACATTAATTGCAATAATGTAAGTGTTCAAGGAAAATATGACAGTAAAATGTAGACCACAAAGTTTTGGTGACAAAATTCTTACAGCAACCAAGATTATCTCATTTTATCAAATTATTAGTGCATTATGTATAATTATTTTCATTTATCCCTGTTACATTGTGTATAATTTAATAGGAGGGAGGCGCAATGTCCTTGGGATCCTATGTGCTTGGGACCTGTCCTTGAGATCCTATGTGATTGGGACCTGTCCTTGAGATCCTATGTGCAACATTGCATTCCAGATTTGTTTTTGTTTTTTATATTATGAAATGGCCCTGTACAAAACTAAATCCACTATTTAAAAAAAATATTTTATACTTATTAAGGTACGCAATTTAACTCAAATAACAGTGTTCACTTATTCTTTAGCTGAAGTTTATGTTCACAAATATTACAAATATATATACATGTATGTATGTATGTATGTATGTATGTATGTATGTATGTATGTATGTATGTATGTGTGTGTGTGTGTGTGTGTGTGTGTGTGTGTGTGTGTGTGTTCACTCAGTTGTTCCGTTTGGTATATTATATAACCTGTTTCTACTTTTACTTAGAATTCAAAGGTGACATTTTAAGAATGCGTTACTTTCATTAATTTTGTTGCATAAGATACTAAGCAACCTAGGTATTTGCAATGTTTCTGGATCAGAAAATGTGACCCACATTAGTGGTAATGTTTATACTGATATTGTATTTGGGTGGGTGTTACAGTGTGTTGCTTACTTTCTTTTTACTCTTGAACATTTGACGAACTCCATGGACTGAAGACAGGTTTGCTATAAGACTTTACAACATATATGTCAGTAAACCTGTATTTCCTTCTGAGCTACATGGACTTATGACAAGTTTGTTATAAGACTTTATCACATAGTAGGTAATGGTTTCCTGTATTATGTACAGTTTCATACTTTTGATATTAACCCGTGATAAAATATCACTTTTTATGTGATTCTGATTGGTCCAAATAAACCCATGAAAATACTGCGCAGTTTTATCTTTATTGATTGGCTGCGATCGTGAGAAAGCTTTTGAACCTCGCCTTTTGGAATTGTTTGTTTCCAGTGAACATTTTTGCCGCCATTTATCGAATTGACCCGAGAAAAGGAATTGGTGATAAACGGTCTCGTCTGCTTCAATATAGCTAAATTACCAACATAGGGTTTTGTCACGTCATGTATAACATATCATTACATGCCAGATGGCTAAATCCACAAGACAAAAACAATGACAACAACAATTAAAACTCAGGGTATTGTTTGTGTGGGTTGGGGGTTGAGGCAGGCGGCATATCTGTATTATAGAATCCACCTAATATACAAAAGTGCTTTAAATATTAACTTACATAAATATACTCTTCTCTGTTCACACAAGAATATCAACATAAACCGGTCTCCAAACTGACAAAAATTGGTCCAAACACTGCATATTTACGCGATAAAATGAAAATCGTTTGCATATTGTGTAGTCTACTGTTCTAAATCAAGCACTACACATATCCAGTCACGATGTAATGCATAAAGTACAGTACATGCGCATGACAATTCCACGAATTCTACATACAGTATGCAATGTTGCCAGCAGTACGTGGCTGTTTACCTGCTACCTTTACTTAAAAGTGAGCTAGATTTGGGGCTGTCATTCCACTCAGCATCATATTGCAGTTAATATCCTGTGTATCAGTGAAGTATCTTAATTCATTTAACATCCAACCCCACTATCCAACACCTATAATAGCCATCTAAGATACTATCTCAACATATCATTCTATCCGAATTGTCTATCATAATTTGTATTCATTTCATATCCTACCGTAGTAATACATTATCCTATCACACTCGCCTATACCCTATATCCTTGTCATATATACTAATAAATCATGCACAACATATTCCAATCACCAAGTATCCTACATTTGTCAACAAGTGTAAGTCATCCACCATCCTATCATAGTCATCCAACAGTCATTACATTCATTTTATATCCTACCCAGCACATTCATCATCCATGTTACTCGCCCCCAATTCTATCCCATTCATTCATACGTCATATTTGTTATGTATCAACCAATCCCAGCAAACCAATATCATGTTGCACACCTCCACTTCCACACCATTGGCATTCATTGTCCTCTCTCTCTCTCTCTCTCTCTCTCTCTCTCTCTCTCTCTCTCTCTCTCTCCGTGATCCTATTGCAACCCCCCACTTCCACACCTTTGGCACTCGTACTATTTGTCATATCCCTCTCTGATCCTATTACAAACGTCCACTTATACACTCCTGGTACTCATCATACGGCTGTCTCTGTCTCTGACCCTTTCTCTGTCTGTCTGTCTGTCTCTATCTCTCTCTGTCTCTCTCTGTCTCTCTGTCTCTGTGTGTGTGTGTCTCTCTCTCTCTCTCTCTCTCTCTCTCTCTCTCTCTCTCTCTCTCTCTCTCTCTCTCTCTCTCTCTCTCTCTCTCTCTCTCTCTCTCCTATCTGTCTCTCTGATCCTATTGCAAACCCCTCCAGTTCCACACTATTGTAGTCTTCGTATTATTTGTCATCCCTACATAAGTCTTCTTTTATGTTTGTGGTCTCCCACTATTGGTTCGTAAAATACAGGAAAGATGGAACCTTATGACAAGCACTGAATCACAGTAACTACAAATGATATCACAACGAAGCTAACCATAATGAACAATTTTTCCCCAGTCAACTGATGATGCAAGAAAAGTTTACTTTAAACGGTGGAAAGTCTTTGATATATAATTTCTCTTTCACGGCACAGTCCTCTTCTTACTTCCTTATGAAATTCCAGTCTTTTTAACGAAGACGTGATCTCTCCATGGAAAAAATATAACTGCATTGAAAACTGCATATTCAAAATAATAAAAATATTGCTATGGATTGCCTATCACATCCACATTTGTCACTGCATATTTCTATACCTAACTCCCCACCTGCACTCACCCTGTCTCGAGACAGTAACCCATGAGTCTTAATGCTCAATTTATTATGATGCATTTCTGTCGATTGTTGAATATGTAAGTTTTTTTGCCATACAAAATTTAAATATTTCATTGTAATTTGACATCTGACCCTTTCCAGGGACTCGGGTCGCATAAGTCAATAATGACCCCAGTTATTTCAGATGGTCATGGCAGGGGCAAGACTACAGATACTTATATGGCTCAAATGAATGGAAGATAGATTAAAAGGTACACAGATGGTAAGGGGAGATAAATGGACACATAATGACAAGGTAACACAATTACATTTTTAACCTATTGACAAATATGATGTCATGAAAGTGGTATCAAAATTTACCGAATGCATAGATCTCATGATCTCAAATGGGTAATGATTTAATATTGAATTTGTGAAACGAGTTTTCATAAAGTTAATATTAATTCATTACCCATTTGATAATCTTTTAATTGCATAGTTTTGATGTCAGTGAAATTAATTAAATAAAGAGAAGAATGAATAATTTCATTCATTCTGACAGATGCTGCACTTTGTTATTTTGTGTGTAAACAAATGGGCCCAAACAAATTTCCGCCCAGAATATCCTATGCGCCTGATGTCGCATTGTTTGGTGCAATACCAGTTAGAGTAGAGTTGACCATCCATGTTTTCGTTAACCTAAATTGTCAAAATGTTCATTCAAAACAACGAATTCCGGAAAGGGGGAGGTAAAAATGTTTTTCCCGTGATCGCAGTTTACAATAATTTCATGGGGTTATTCGGAACAATCAGAATTACATATAGTGATTTGTTAATGTGTTATAATATCAAATATATTTAATTGCACACATTATTGGCAAAGTGTACCGTTTCTTATATGAACTCGTACTTGCGATCAACGATATTTAGCTGTCCGTCTTGGTTGAGCTAAAATATAATGATCTTCTACCTCATAAGCATAGGATATCACAGTATAACCAATTCAAATAACTTCAACGCCTCAAAGAGCAACTTTAAAATGAAAATTTTTTAATTTTGTATGGCAAAACTTACATATATGTTGGAGTATATGGTATGTACGATGTATCAATAATTTGTTGATCGTCCGTCGATTCGACGAGGACCGCTATAGTCATCCAAGCGTAGGAGGGTCTGGTTATGTTATGTGTGTGCGTTGATTTCTGATGAGGCCAACCCTTGCACGGAATGTTCGTTTGTATAAGCTGCAGGGGATGTGTGGGACATCTCCAGAAGGGTTGATGGCGCGTGCCTTTCTGGCTTGCGTCTTCAGCTCTGCAGCTGCTGCCCTGCAAGATTCGCACAACTTGGAGCTTGCTGTTTGCTCACAGGAATAAGGGTTTATGTTGAATGCTTTCAATGCAGCTTTCAAATTGTCTTTGAAGCGTTTCTTCTGACCTCCGTGGGATCGCTGTCCTTGCTGTAGCTCGCCATATAAGAATGCGGTGGTCTGGCATGCGTACATGTCCATCCCAGCCTAGCTGGCCTTCATCAGGATCGTATGGTTGCTGAGGAGATCTACTTGGGCAAGTACCTCAGTGTCTGGAATCTTGTCCTGCCACTTTTCCTGAGACTTGAACTGTGAACGTGGTTAAGCTTCCTTTCGTAGCGTTGGTACACCGTCCACGTTGCACATGCCTAAGGTAGTGTGGATCACAACTGCCCTGTAATCCTTTCGCTTCGGTCTGGATGCTGATGCCTCTTCTTGATGCATACAATTTGCCGAAAGTTGCCAAGGCTCTGGCAATGCGAAGGTTCACCTCATCGTTAAAAGTGATTCTCTGTGACAGTGTGCTGCCAAGGTAGGTGAAGTGGTTCAATAACATGAATTTTTCGCCATTAATGGTGATGTTGTGTTCAACATAGGGCTTTGCGGAGGCCGACTGATGCAAGTCTTCAGTCTTATTGGTACTGATGGTTAGACCAAAGCTTGTGCATAAGCTGGAGAACTTGTCAACATTGCGTTTCAGGTCGGCTTCTGAGCCAGAATTGATGATGGCGCAGTCATCAGCAAATTAGAAATCCTTGATGGTGTCTGTCATGACCTTGGTTTTCACATGAAGCCTTCGGGGATTGAATAATGTTTCATACGTACGGTACCTGACGACTCCAACCTCCTTTTCTCTGAAAGCATTATTCATTATTGACGCCATCGGTTACTGGGAATGTCTCAAATGTCTCTCATTGTCCTGGACTTGTGCCTGCATTCCATCGTGAAAATGCTGCACCATGGACATACATTTTGTTGGGCATCCGTACTTGGCCATTACCTTCCACGGGCCTTTTCTGCTCGCTGTATCAAAGACCGTTGCCAAGTCGACACAAATGGAGAAAAGGGCAGTGTTTTGCTCTTGACATTTCTCTTGTAATTGCCTCACAGCAAACACTATGTCGTTTATCCCACGTTCTTTTCAGAATCTCCTCTGCCTTTCTGGCAGTAGTCCCTGGTCAAGGTGTGTAGCTAGGCGGTTCAGTAGGATTATGGCTAGTATCTTTCATGCAATTGAGAGTAATGATTTACCCCGGTGGATGTCGCTTTCCTGGCGGTTCACTTTGTGCTTTTACAAGTGGATTATGGAAGCATCTTTTAATTCCTGCCACATCAGTAAAACCAGCTGGTGACGCCTTTATATCAGGGCTGTGCCCCTTCCTTGTAAACATCAGCTGGGATGGGGTCTGCACCAGGTGCTTTGCCACTGGAGAACATACTTATTGCTTTCTGTGTCTCTGCAATGTTAGAGGGTCATCCAGTGCTTTGTTAATGCGTAATTGGGGGATACGACAGATGGCTTCGTCACAGATGGATGACGAGCGATTCAGGACGCTGTCAAAGTGTTCAGTCCATCATTGAAGAATCCTCTCTTTGTCAGTAATTAGTGTGTTTCCGTCTGCACTGAGCATGGTGATGATCCAGAATATATAGGTACATACACTTCTTTCAGAGCATTGTAAAAGTTCTTCATATCTTGCTGGTTTGCGTAGCAATGGATCTGACAGAGCTTCTGCTTTACGGTTCTGCGTATGCTGTTGTACGCATCTTTCCTAGAGGTGGACTTGGGGTTGGTGAGGTAGATTTGACGCAGGTGGTGATTCCCAGTCAGCAACTGCTTGATCTAGTCGCAGTTCTCAACAAACCAGTCTTGATGCTTTCTGGTTGAGGGTCCAAAGATTTCCGAATCTGTGTTGCAGACTAGTTCTCTGAATACCGCCCAGTGGGTATACACATTATGATTGTCGTGAGGGGTGGATTTACTACGTTCTTCTAGGGCATCCACGAGAGACTGTTTGGTACTGGTGCATTTTAGCTTGGTGATGTGCAGTCATTTAGGAACCTACTTTCCCTGTTGGAGTCATTTGGGCTGAATACGGATGTTGAGCTTGGTCATGATGAGGCGGTGGTCTGTTCAGCACACAACGCCGCACAAGGACTTTGTAACACCTCATCCTGCCTGTGTCTCTTCATGACGTAGTCGATGAAGTGCCAGTGCTTAGAGCGTGGGTGCATCCATGACGTCAAGTTTACGGGTAGGGAGGTGGAAGACTTTTGTCACGGGATTGAAGAAACCAGATGTTAGCATGGGTATGTTAAACCCAGAGGTTATAATTTCTCCCCGGCAAAATGTCTGAGGTGTCCAACCTGTTAGTTAATTGACATAGCCATAAACTCAGACTCGCCGTTTATTTTTGCCAAAAGTCAGTAATGTAACCTTGTTCACAGATAAGTGACGATTTCTTGTTTGGAACAAGGAATCGTCAAATTGTATTGTAAGCATCGTTGACAGACGGTTAGGAGGGGCAAGGTATAATCATTAGGACCAACCTCCAATCGGAATTGAGTTAGGCGTGCCAGACGTTATAATCTTAAGCTTAAATATATCATCTTGAGAAGCAAAACGTCGGTAGTATTACAGTTACTTGGCGGGACAAGGCAAATAAAACTTCCGAGACCATTCGTAATGGCGGGACTATTATTCTGGGAATAATAATGGAGTTCGAAACAGAAGTTTTAGGGAACAGAGGGAAGTGCTGTGGTCCGAGTCTCTGGAAGACAAAAGAGTAGTTAGAAGGAAGTTTTAGGGACCAGGTAGAATTACCCAAGCTGTGGTCCGAGTCTCTGGGAGACAAGAGCGAAGGAAGAACAAAGAGAAAAGTTGCAGGGAGAACAGAGGGAGACAAATGAAAAGAGAAGAAACATACACATGAGCAGGACTCAGTACAAAAGGGAAAATTTCACACTAATTCAAAGGTTGAGTGATATGATATTAGCCGAATTGTATTGAAAGATTACTTTTTTGAATTATATTAAATTTTATTTCAAAATTTAAATTTGTGTATTGATTAATTAAACTGTCGGCACCGCTGACTGGGGGCTCAGAGCTTTGCATCTCTCTATCAATTTTTCAATTTCTGACAAAAACGAGCCAGGGTGGGTCTTATGTATTAATTTAAATACATTGGAAGCATCCCAACCCAAAAAGAGAAGCAATCTAACCTTTACAACTGTATTGGTAATCAGCAGTTCATGCTCCACCCATGCCTTGAGCAACAGGAGACCGTTGCTGTTACAGTGACCCACTCCGTGCTTTCCTAGCACTCCATCTGAGGAAACGTGATCACAGCCTACTCATGCATTGAAATCGTCAATACTAATGAGCTTTCACCGAGTTCGCTCATGGCAGCGATGTCCACGTTATATTTGGCGAGTTCCTTTCCTATTAAAACGGTTCTCCTCTGGGGTCTTTATGCATCGTCTCTGTCCATTTAGGTGCGTACATTCCATGTACCAAGTGTGAGAGGAACAATCATCCTTTTCTTATTTGTGTTTTGACCGATGATGAAGGGTCCCCGCCATCCGCGGCATGCTGGCTTTGGACTTTTAGAGTAGGCAATTTTTAGGACACCTTTTCTAGCCCCTTCCTCATGCCAGGAAGGTTAGCAGTGGCTTCCTGATGATAGATGCTCCGTCACTCAGATGGCTCTCAGACTCCACTGCTGCTCCATGTCAGTGGTGAAAGACCATAATTCCATGAGCCGCCTGTGTACAGGTTTGAGACTACGGCTGCCAGTGTAGCCACGTCTGCTGCTTCGTCGCTTGCCTCTCGCCACAGGACTTTATTGGGTGATGATATGGGATGGCTCTATGATAAGAATGATTTGCATGTTGACTTTGTTTTAAGTGAGAAAGAGTTGCGCAGATCGTCGACCTCGCTCTCTCGCCCAAAACCACATGGATCCAGCAGCATAACAATGTCGAGACGACCGGAGTTGAGTGCAGCGGATGACAAGGACGTCCTACGTGTCTCGTTGTGTTCTTAGCGCTCCACAGCACTTTGCTGTGAATATCCTTTTTGCCCGTTGACCAGACAGTGGCTCCTCCACGCAGGATGTCGAATCCAGTCTTTACATGCTAGTGACAAAATTTATTAAACGAGTGGTATATCACTGATACAGCATACATACTGTACAAAAGTCATATGTTTTATTTATATCACATAAAAATAGACACATTTCCTTTTACAGTATACATACATACATACATACATACATACATACATATATATATATATATATATATATATATATATATATATATATATATATATATATATATATATATATATATATATATATACATATATATTAAAAAATGGGGTCATTGCAACTGTATATCAAAAATAAAATATCCAAAGAATAGTTCAACTTATGTTATATCAACTCATCTCTGCATGAACTTTATAGGAAAATTATTTATTTCCTAAAAATTGCCATTCATTAGAATCATTATGTCGTTAATGACGACATCGGAAGTCCAATAGTCACGTGATTACACATAACTCCAGAAGTTGTTCTCGGAATATTTAAATTTGTAGAATTTTGTATTCTTTCATTGTATTGCAGCCAGTATACAATTTTACTTTTTAAACAAGTTCTCTAGAACTTTTGAAAGTGTGGGTTGTTAGATTAGTGTACTCGCGCCACTAGCAAATGCAAATCGCAAGTACCATGCAACATTTTATCAACGACTTACTTTAATCGTGTCTTTCCACAGAACAAATACATGACAATTCCTGATAAAATAAGTAAGCTTCATACTCATTTTATGCTTGTATCATTCGATCTAACAAGTTAAAGAGGTTGTTTTTTTTTATAGGCCATCCGGTGATTGGCAACGCTTTGCCACTACCATGTTAGAACCCGATACATTTATCTTACGATCAGTTTAGTTTAGTGTTGGAACCCTGTATTGTTGCTTGCTACAGTGTTTATATTTACACTCTGAGACCATACAGCTCTCCGACAGAACTCAAAAACTTAGAGGTTTTGATTTCGTGCTGCATGTATTGGTCCCAAAGTGTATTTAAAGATTTTTCAAATCTGTTGCATTGTCTCTCTCGTCCTAGGTCGTTACACTGGACAACTAAGCGCAACAGTTATGCATATATCTGTCCAATACACATGCTGGAAATGTCACTGAATTTTGCAGCAGGTAGAGAGAAAGAAAACTTTAACATATGGCTTACAGCCAGATAGTCTGACTTCGTTTTCCGGCTCATTAGACAAAACACAAGCGGCAATTGCTTCTGTGCGCAATTGCTTTCGATGAAGGCATGGATGGACATGAGCTGACCCTGTTGTCTGAATGGCTCACCAAGGATCTGGAAGTTATAATCACACTTTTTAAATAAGGCTATTAATGCGTGCTATTATAAATTCCAAACCGAAAATATCTGTAGCTCAGCAATAACTGGTACTAACGAATACAATGTAATGATTTGCCTTAAATGTTCCATCCATGTACCACCGTTTCGCTTCTCGCAAAAGTCCTAACTGGTATTCATTTCCCAGCAGGAAGTATCGCTCCCCATCCATTTTGATGTCTGCTACCAAGAATTCGTGAGCGTTGATGAAGTCTTCTTTCAGCTGTAAAATCGATTAGTGTTATCAATATCATTTTTCATGTAACAAGTTACAACTACCAAAACGAAACACAGTTTAAACTATCTAGTTTAATTACAAACTAGATATGAAAAAAGTGTTCTTCAACACCTCACCCTTCGCCCCAAGAAAGTTGATAGCAGACAATACAATTAACATTATAAAAGGTATATATCAGTTAGTTGAAATTTTATAATAAAGTTACATCTAACTATAGATTTGTCTCAGTTCTACAAAAATCACAAACTTCAAAGTCCAACGTTCTTAGCTCTTCAGGACGTAGCTTCGCTCTGGTTCTATTAGCAACACTTTTCAAAAGCGTTTTCTTTGGGAGAGAGACCGTATCTGGTCCCGAACTCTTCAAAATAGCGTCTTCGGCAATTTTCAAGGCTGGTGTGAATAGTTGCTCTGTAGCAGCACGTCTCACCTTTGAGAAAGATGTAATGATCTTATGTCAAAAGGAGGTAAACACAAGCGTATAATTAAACACTAAACATATATTTTATTGCATGTGCCACGAAAGCCACTTACATTATGAAAAGCACGTACAATTCATTCAAAGCGTATTGCCTTTAAGTATCATCACTATGTCAGGATTGAATATTTCATGAATGTTCATTACATCTAAATTTTGTTGTTATAATTCAAATGTGCGTTTATCTTGTACAAATTGTACAATTAGCTGACAAAACTTTACCTTGGCGTCGTGTACCTGTGCCTTGAGCTAACGGTCAGAGACAGCGTGTGTGTGTGTGTGTGTGTGTGTGTGTGTGTGTGTGTGTGTGTGTGTGCTGAACATAGCTTTGAACAAACAAGTTCCCTTGCTAATGTATTGTCACTGGAGATTTCACGTTGCGACTTCTAGAAGTGCAGCGCCACAAAATAGAGTTGACGTTATCTCGCTACAAAGACAAAAATGCATGCATATATGTCCTTGAACGGTTTTGTCCAATTAGGAAATGTAATAGAATATACGGATTTGATATAACACACACACATACACACGTTTGTAAAACCAAAGAAACGGTAACATATGATTTTTACCATCAAAATGGGGCCAATTTTACTGTAACAAAATAAGGTCTAGAAAGATGTATTTTGCAGCGCATTTGATACATACACGTAATCTGTAATTGGTTTGTGGTTGATTTCCAAGAAACACCGTATAACAGTCGGACACAACTTTTCGGTGTTAGAAACTATACAATCAACTAGGCGACATTCAATATGTATGAAGTTAGATTACAAATAAGGATCAATTCAATATAAATACTGCATTAATCTCACCACATGCACATAAGTTCACATCCTTATTAAGAAACTAAATTGAAATTACTAATTGAAATTTTTATATTATGTCTGTGGTATATATAAACATACACAACATTATTTTTCTATAATTTTTGCATTTTGACACACCTTGATCCCATATGAATAACCAAGACTGGATACCAATAGCCAGGTATGTTTCTGTGAAGATCCGTCTTGGATTATATACGCTATACCACGGTATTCGACCATCGTCTCAGTCAAAACAACGTGCACTGACCTGAAATAAATAATTTTATGCAAGCAGTGAAACCAAATTGACGAATTTATGTTTTAAATAAGTATAGCGGTTGCAAATGTGTCATATTTGTATATAATTACCAAGGAATCAAACTAAAGTTGAGAATAACGTTTATCATACTCTATTCAAATATTACTAGTATTAATTGTATATACGTACTCTTCTTCAATAAGATTCACTGGATCAATAATTCTGTCGCTGATATCGAATGAAGTGTCCCTGTCGGGGATTTCGGGAATGTGGACAATCGTACTTGCCCCATATGGATCCATTTCAATTTCTGTTGACTCGGCCACAGGAATATCATTCGACAAATCGCCAATACTAGGGATCTATGAAAAAAAATAATACAATAAAAAACATTCCATTTTCTATATTTCTTCGCACCAGAGAATGATTTTATTTCTATACAGGTTTTGTTTAGACAGGTTGAAAACTTGCATGTTAGAAAACAAGAAAACTTGCACTCGATTAAGATATTTTGATGACTGCTGCTAGACGTATCCGTGCTCTCCCTCCCCTCCCCCTCAAATACCGCCAATAGTCAAATTAGGACGCCTTTAGATATCAATGTCAGCAGCATTTCTGAATAACCGCCGTGAATTTAATCAACTATATTTTCACTTGTTTATCTATACAACAATAAATAATGAACAAAATAGTTTTACCACATGTCAGCAGCATTTCTGAATAAGCGCCGCAAGTTTTATGAGAAATGAATACCTCAATTTTTTTCTTGGATATATATATATACACAACATAAATTCGCCATAAACACGATTTCATTGTTATTTACCTTATTATAAATGTTCTGAAAATTCCTCGTGTCGCCTTATGAAGTTTAAACACTTACACTCAACTCCAAGAAAGGTGGGTCTACTGGATCGTCTTTGTCTTGATCTGTAACATCTATGGTCACTGGAACCTGTTGTATACGATTAATGTATATTTGTTAAATGTAAAATTTGCCGCGATAAACCATCACCGTGAACAAAATAGTGTTATTACTTGTCAGCAGCATTTCGGGATAACCACCGTGAATTTTATGAGAAAAAAGATCGGTATTTTAATTGTTTATATATGCAACATAGTTGGGTTCGTCGGCTAGTCTTTTTGTTCACCTATCACCGACATGGTCAGACGGATTAAAATGATCTCTTATATTTTAGTTGCTTTATGTCATACCTGATTCAATTCTCTGTAAGGTCTGCATGTAAATCCGATTTCCCCTCTGTTATTTACAGCCTCACTGTACGCCTTCAAGTATATTAATAGAATAAATAATTTATTATATAATTTCGTACTCTGTATGATGTACAATTACAACATGCAAAAGACAAAGCAATCATATGAGATGTAATTGAACATTTGAAGCTAGATATCATCATTATTAGAAGAGAACTGACTTCATTGTATTAAATAAAGAGAATTTTCTTAACTAAAGAACTGTTTCTTATTTAGTGTGCCTTGTGTTGTAAAGGTCATCTCTATGCAAAGGTCGCATTGATAAATATTAGCAATAGCATGCACCGCCATCTTTATGTTTCCTTGCAGTTTTTGTGACTTCAAGAATTGCTTTATTACGTAAGAATAAATGTGTTTATTCGTGCTCCATTATTTCCAATTAAAGATTTGCCACATAAAAGTGAATGTGAAGATTTCCCCCCATATATATATATATATGTAAAGTTAGTGGATAAGTGTGAGTTTTAAGCATTACGATTGTTTCACATAATATGCCTGACTGTTACCAATCCTAAGGTTAATGCGCATATATGTTATCAAATATAGTTGATATTGGTGGCAATATTGTATATTACCTTCACAGCGTAATGATGGTCTTATTAATATGAAACTTTAGGAATATATTTAAAAGTGTACTTACCAGTGTCGCACGTGCGATGTTGCCAAAACCCACACACGTCACAAGCGATCGCATGCTGTCGTGGCCTAACTTCTCGAGCACAATGAAAACAGCGAACTTAAGCCATTATACTAATTGCTTAGCTTTCTTTTTATAAGTCGTAATACATTGATGAAAACAGATTATGGTGAAACAACAAGTACAAGAAACATAATTGTGTGTCGCTGAAACGAATTGAACACAACAGGTAATTTAGTAAAACAATTCAAAAATTAAAATAAATAGATTGTAATAAAGTTAGCATACAAATAAATTCATTAGCATCTGAATCTGTGTCAACTGTAAAGACTTTGCCGTTTATATAGATATTACATGTTGTAATTATCTTAGTATTTGTTGCTGCACGTGCGCATTTTCATGGGAATATATATTTTCTGGACCTATAGGAAGTTAACAGATAATCGCCTGGGATAGTTTAGTAAGGAGTGTCTTGGTAATCGTTAAAAAGACCTGTTAAAATTGTATAACACGTCTAGCGCTGTTGAGACCGGAAGCATGGGAAAGAGTTGTGATTGTAGAGACTTGTATTTGCGTCATAATCGTGATTATCAAAGTTTGCTGGCATATTAAATAAATCTTAGACAAAAACAGGTAAAGGAAGTGTGAAAAGTATATGGTGATCGCTTATACTTTTGAAATATCGGTACTACAATTTGCGTAATCGGCAAAATGCTGCTGTTTGCTATCCGTGATTTATTTTTATAGGTGTTAATCATTATTAACCAGTGCTTCTGTTTTGATAGCTCAGTGGTTTAGCAATACATGTAAAAATGTCATTGGCCTGAAGTGAATAGATTTGGGTGTTGTAGAAAAGCTGTCTTATTTCTTCTTCTTCTGCTTCCTACTACTACTACTACTACTACTACTACTACTACTACTACTACTACTACTACTACTATTATTATTATTATTATTATTATTATTATTATTATTATTAATCGATCTTGTAAACGGTCCTTTTTAACCCGAGCTATTCCGTCTAGGTCCATTCTGACCCGCTACTGGCCTTTCTGGATCGGGACTTTTTGACCTGGGCCTTTTTGGTACCGGTCCGTTTTGACCCGTTACCAAAGTCTGACATAAAATCATGTAAATATTTTGCATATTTTAAAAAAGAACTAGTCTGTCTCTTTTAGCACTGATGCTGAGATGCTGTCTGATGATGTAGAGTGACAATATTTGATATGTTTAGTCAGTCAGATCAATAAGTAGCAGGATCTGTACTACTTTAATAAACATTGTCTTTTTCTAGAATTTTATAACCGAGACTCCCATCGATTCAGAATAATATAATATGCATGAAACAATTATATGCGTAAACAAACCATCAACCCTCCACGAATATTTCATATCTTATGATACTAAGGAGCAAACTCTTTTTGTTTGAAGCCTATAAAATGTCTTGTGTTTTCCAACATTTGCCGGTGTTATTTTAGCAACTGAAAGACACAATCTATTTAATTAACCAGAGTGACCAAATCAACAATTAGCATTTTTTAATCAGGTGGAGCATCACGAGAAACAACAGAACATAACAGTTTGACTCACATTGACTCCTTATCAAAAGCAAACTCAAAAAAAGACAAAGCAAAGAATAAACATAACAAAAGACGTTGACATTACAAACGTGTATATGTCGCGCCTAATTCGTGTTAGCACACAAATGACAAAATAGCAAGCTACTTGATTGTATTGCTCTATAATGGCGTATCCAATATGATTTCTTTTCATTCCTGGCTTCACAACTCCTGATTCGCCGGTGTGCAGTCTCAGTATTATATTACTGCATGGAGTATAGGGAACTCTGAATAGAGGAAGTCTGGCAGCAGTATTTTTGACGGACACACTGGTCATCTATCTCCCAAATATCTCACGTCTGTCTCCACAGTCATGAAGGAACTGGCTGATGTCCACTGTTCACGTTCGACTCCTCTATGAAGACCTGCAGCGATGGGAAAGGGACGAAAACGGCAGGTGAAAGATGTCACTGGAAACCTCAGTCCCAATTCTAGATGCAGGCCTTTGGTCATTACAGTCATTTAGTAAACAACGTATTAAATAGCTGATTTTGTCAATAAGTTTTGTTTGCTCGTATACTATGGTTTTTTATTTTCACATTTCTCATCTACAGTGGAGGACTTTGTTAAATCCTACCCAGGAATGAGAGTCCTTGAAAAACACAGAAATGACTCTGTCAGATAATATGATCTTTCTGAAGATTCTTCAAGGAAACAATAGATAACGAATATGCTGGTCCATTATTTGGTGGAACAATTTGGGTTTGATTGGGAAGGCTTTACAGGTTCGGAAAGCAAAAGTATAAAAAAATTGTAGTTAAAAGAACCTGGTATTATTAGAGTTAAGAAAGCTTCATCTCGATGAGGATGTGATGCTAGTGCAGAAAGAAGAAAGAGAAAGACAAATGCGAATGCAATTGCAGAAGGAGGAGAGAGAGAGAGAGAGAGACAAAGAAAGCGAATTAGATAACAGTCAAATGTATTTCAAAACGAAAACAGTTGTAGTTAATACTTAAAGAATTTGCATGAGATGCGAAGATCACACAAACGCGCACATACTTTACACATAAGTTCTGATTTTGATGTTATTAAATAAATCGCATTAGTACCCTATTCAGGAAAAAGAAATTGATCAATAATTTCTTCATTTTGAGAAAATTACTGAAACGTTCAAATGGCCAAGAGTGCACTGGACCTTTTTACAATTAAAATGTGTATCTTTTGACTGAGATATTTACGTCTCACTGATGATTAAGGTGTGGTTGAGGAATACGTCTTGAAGGTTATGAGGTGGTGCCTAAAGCATATCGACAAGGGTTTAGGTATAAGACGGATCCAAAATCCTTTTATCTTCGTACGTGCTCCTAACTTAAGAAGAAAGGGCACGTTAATATTGATTCCTTCAGGTTGAAAACTAAGCGACAGAATAAATACAGAGTTGCTCCAAATGTTCATTTTGTAAGAGGACAAGGTACCGGTTATGTATTGAAATCAATAAACCGTTCCCGTATCTTATTTTATTATGGAGAATTATGAAATGATGTCGAAAGGTTCTTTATCACGTGCTTCACTTGTTGGTGATGTTTCAAAGCCATACCTTACTAAACCTTTAAGAAAGAAGTTTCGAAACCTTAGCTTGTCAGATACTTTGCCTTTGTCTGATAAGTCTTTTCTAGTGAACGTGTTCTTATTTAGGAAGTTGAGTGCGGCTTTGTTAATGTTCCTCTTTATTGTGTTAAGTTTTCGTCAGGCTTAGTCTCATGAACCATGACTGTTGGAGCTGTGTTCTTCTTGATCAATTCAGATTATTCATTCATTTCGAGGCAATGATCTAGCTGGAGACCATGTAGAGATGCACTTGTAACTGCCCAGCCGTATATGGATCAAAACGTTGATCGTATTGAAACTTACATCTCTGATTTATATTCTGTTACAGGGCCTTTTGCAAGGTGAATTCTTGACAATGATGTTGACCAGGAAATAATACCCTTAGCAGAGAAATGTATTGGTCAGTCTTTTATTGACCATAATACGTGCATCTACACGATTTCAAGAGGCTATTCCTTTTTAAAATATTAAAACTAAAATTATAGCCTCGGTAAATTTATTTACAATTGTTGACCTTCCCATAAATATCCAGTCTGTCAAGGTCAATTTGTATGACTGGAAATTTCCGGTTTATTCTGCATGAATAAACATCCACTTTAAAGTTTCTGCTTATAAGTCTGAAAATCACGGGCCGTTGGAAGTATTTCATCAAACTTTGCAGAATAGAATTCGATTAAATTGCTTCGATAAGTTAAAGATTGTAACAAATATATTCATGTATTGTTGTTTGCTGTCAGGGAATCAATTCAAGAATCTTCCGGTTTTGGTCACTATGAACTAGGTTTTAGACATACTGTCTGTGAACCATTCAAGTTATTAAAAGAAAAATAATTTTCAAGCGAACATTTAAAAAAAATAATCTCCTTGATTACATCTCTGATTTCAAGTTATAAGTTGTCATAGACTTGTAAAATAGCAAAAACTAATCTTCATTCTACTCAGTCAGTAATGAAATTATGCTATGACAGAAATATGGAGGAAAGGTGTTCTGGCATTCCTGCCCATGCTTCAGATTCATTTGGTGTTAGCTTTCATGGTCCTTTATATAATGCCTAGAAACAAGCGTACTAATCAAGTCTAAAGTTATGTCATCCCAAACGTCCCTTCTCACCAAATACTGAATCAAAATAGTCTTTATATTTTTGCTTTCTTAAAGATTCCTTTGCTTCAGAAAGCTCATTTTTTATAGGCTTTGACTCATCCTGGGTAGGATTTGAAACCTTTTTCTCGACACTAAGTGAGATTGTAAATACTTTCTGGTTTTAAAAATGATTACCCAAATATGTGAAATTATATTCTTTCTAGGGACAATGAAAATTCCCCAACAAAGCAATTTAAAGTTTAAAGACAAATTTAATATTCTTAATTTTTTCAAGCACATTCAAATCAGATCAGTTTACGACTTTGTGGTTTTAATTTAACAGGAAATAGCGAAAGAAAAATGTTTAGAAGAAAAACATATATTGCAACTTACAAAGTGAAAATTAAGGAAGCAGTTATACTTGAGTGAATTAATCCAAACATAATCCAAAATGTCACATGGTAAGTCCAAAAGTATAGAATATTCCGAATACAAAATTGGTCTGACTAAGATATCTCGGCATGTTTTCGGTCTGCATTATTCTACTTGTGAACTGTTGATGAGGATGAACTTTGTCACAAGATTTCATGATTGGCTAGAATATTATTCTGGATAAATTAAATATTTTTAGTTTGTCTGGATGGTAGGTCAGTATAAATAGTATCTGATTAACCATTTTTTTCTTTATATTTTGATATGTCATGGCGATAAGCTCGTACTCACCTAATGAAAATGAAGGGACAGTATGATTCTTTTATCTTGTCATCCATAGCAAATGTTTTGCAATTTAAATTTCCTCATATTCAGTACGGCACAACAAAACAACGAAGGGACAAATTATATTCAGTTACGATGTGCCAAGAATTATTTCCGATCATTTTACTGAGACAATTAAGAAAATTCCTATTGAACCATGAGAAAATCGTCATTTAATTATTCTTACTTTTTCATTATATTTATAGTTTAGAACTACGGCATTAAAATGCATGAATTTAAACGTGATCTTTTCTATCTACCTTTCCTAGATAAATGTTGTTTTATCCTCCAGTGTATTCTCGGTACACTTACATTCAATGAGTCAATTCGTATCGAAAATTTTAATCATTGTTCAGTGATAGCATGTTCCTCGCTTTGAGTTTGCAAAACACCAATCTGCTTTCATCTTACAGAATGTTGTCCATCGGAATTTTATGGCGGTTACATTGACATATTGTGCAGCACTGCCTGTGGAAGTATGTGTACCTTCGTCTGCAAAACAGGATTTGATAGTAAACGTCATTCAAGTTGGATGACATGCATGGAAAACGGAGAGTGGAGTCCAGATACAAATTCCAGTTGCGTACAATCAGGTAAAATATAAAATGTGTAAACAGATCATCAACAGATTTGTAATCGTATATATATTATTTTACAAGAAATAAACTTAAATGTACTGAAAAGAAGTAATTACCTTGTAAACATTATAGTGAAAAAAAAACAAAGGTTTAACGGTAACTTCTCAAACATAATACAAATGTAATATGAGATATAACAGTACTCGAGCAGCAGAGGGGGCGAACAGACCAACTTTTATAGGCGTCGATTCGGTAAACCGAGGCTTCCTCGTAAATCGTAAAAAAGCGTCCATTCGGCTAACCAAGGCTTGTTCGTAAATGCTTAATAGAAGCGTCCATTTACCAATAAAAAGAACAAATCCGTGTGGGTTTGATGGGGCGCGACTAAAGAAATTTTAAAATTTATTAAAATCCATATCGCTGCACCAAGTTTGCCAAATATTTCCTAATGTATGGTGTCAACTCCGTTAAACATACATAACAAATTGCAGTTATCTCTGATCACATTTGGTATTTGAGTGTATCGTTGAGTGGTGTATATCACGTCGGTGTTTTTATGTCTGCCTCTGGAAAATATCCTGGCAGGGTTATTTTGATTGTCTAACATCACATCATCGTATACGACTATGTTCTTAATACTTCCGTCGATATCATCAATGCTTGGTGCTTCTTCGATATCGGTTGTAAACTTAATAACACCCTCGTTGACAATATCTACAGCTCTTTCGTAATCATCGTCGTTGTTAATATTTCCATCGATCTGTGCTTTCTCGATCTCGGTTATAAATTCGCTGGCCGTCTCTATTGCTTTTTCATTGTAATCTTTTAACACCCGGTAATATCGTTGATCATTTACAGTCGGTGCCACTAAATATCATTTATTCCATTTCATCCATCTTATTATCATATCAATTAACAACTGTGTTTTACCTCTCCTAGAACGTCCAATGATAATCATTCGATAGAGTTTGGTAACATAACATGATGGTTTACGGGTTCTGGTTCTTGTGTTGATGAATAATCAATTACATTATATCCATATAATATAAATATATTATGGATCTATATTGTGTGAAATGTAAGAAACGTACTAGCACAGATGACTTGACTACGATTACAACTAGCAATAACAGATCAGCACTTTCTGGTAAATGCGTACAATGTAGTACAAAAGAAATTTAGATTTGTTTCTAAAGATTTAAAATAAAAAACGAGGAGGTGATATTACAGCCAAGTTAGAAAAATTGCCGGGAACACCATGGGCAAAGTATCCAGGAGAAAAACACCTTCCAGGGTATAGTCATTGTGGACCCGGGACCAGACTCGATATCAGATTCGATGATCAAAACCAACCCCGACCTGGTCAATATCCAATAAACGCTATTGATAAGGCGTGTCATGCTCATGATGTTGCTTATAAAAGCAGCAATCTGCAGCACAGACATATCGCAGATGTAAAATTAATTCACGCGTTGAATTCTATTACTGATAAATCCTTCAAAGAAAAATTGGCTTCATGGTTAGTAAAATCGGCAATAAAAGGTAACTTGATGTTAGGTGCCGGTAATTAATAACAACATGGAATCTTTTTATTATTCTCCAAAAGGATACTGGAGGGGTAAAGCAGCAATCGGTAAACTCGCTAGCGCCGCAAAGGTGAAAAATACCACTGCAGCGGATTGGTTATCCAAACAAGCGATATGGCAAATTTATCTACCGCCTAAACAACGTAACTACTCGCATTTTGATGTGAACGTTCCTAATGAGGTTCATCAAGCTGATATATTATTTCTGCCGCATGATGCTGGCTACAAATACGCGTTAAAAATAGTTGATGTAGCGAGTAGATACAAACAAGCAGAACCACTAAAGACAAAATCATCAACGGTGGCTTCTGCGTTTGAAAGGATTTATCGACGAGTTCCTCTGTGCTGGCCAAATCTATTACAAGTTGATCCTGGCAAGGAATGTCTGGGTACGGTTCTATCAATAATGAAGAATCATAATACCGCGTTACGACGAGGACATACTGCGGTACATCGCGATCAGGCAATTGTTGAACGATTTAATCGGACACTTGCTGAGCGGTTCTTTGGATATCAATACGCGAAGGAATTTATTCAGGATAAACGATCGCGTGAATGGGTCAAGAGATAACCAGGCGTAATTACCGCGCTGAATAACGAGATTACTCGAACAATCAACATGAAACCTAACAACGCGATTTAAAAGAAGTATATACCTGTAAAACTACAAAATGATTTTTCAAACCAGCCAATACTCGGCAATGTCACTGTTAGGTATTTATATGAACCAGGAGAGCTCGAAGGTGGCAAAAAGGGCTACTGATCCTATTTGGAGTGTCACCGTGCATACAATATCTAATATAACACGATCCACGGGTAGACTAGCAATCTATAGACTGGATTAAACTGCTCCTCAGCGAGGATCATTTCGTGAACAACTACAAGTGATACCCGATGATACTCAATTACCGCCGCGTGGTCTTAACTAGCACCTCTTCGTCTGTTGCACTCAAGACAAGTCAGCATCACATTATCTCTGGTATGACCAATACTGCTATTTTTTCTGTCTACGGTAAATTGGCGGGGATCTTTATCCGACCAACGCCAACTCATTATACAATTGCAACTCGCGCAGTGATTATTCTGTTGTTGTTTCGGTGTAATTATTAATTCGGCATTAATATCAAATTCTCTATTATTACTTTTTTATCCTGTTATTTATAACCAGATAACTTTTTCTGATTATGTCAACGCTGACAATAACACGTATTGTAGTGTCATTAGCATCTAAAACAACTCTTCGAAGTTGATTTATTCTTCGTACTCTGGGCACCGCAAGATAGACTAAATTCGACCATTCGATGTGATTATCTATGATCCAAACAATCGTATCTGATATAGTCAATCCCTGTGAACAATGTATTGTTGCTGAGTAATCTAGCGTCCATGGGGATTTATCAGCGCTCAATGCATCCTCGACGGCATTGATATCAACCAACACAATATCATATAACACTAAATTCTGCTTCTCACGTTTCCCAGGAATATCAGCTTCAATATTCTGTTTTCTTGTACCCTTGGGTCTATAACAGAGCGACGTTGGAAGTGTTGCAAATTTTTCTTTATGTAATTCAAATAATTTCATCTGAAGTGTGTCTCTGACTATCTTTCTACTAGCTACCATCAAATCGTTTGGTCTCAACGCTTCCCAGAAATCATTTAATGGGGTTTCCGAAATTATTTCACGGACTATTTCACATTGGATTCTATCTGGTTGTAATCTAATTAGTTTCTTGAACTCGCGTAATTGTTCATCAAGTGCTCCATGATCAGTATTAATTTCTTCATAGTAGTCTACATGATTCTTCAGCCAATCATGTGGGGATAAACCAACAAATGGTGGTGGCTGGCCATGATCTCCCCACATTATTACTTTTGTATTCGCTAACAATAACCAATCGAGAAATCTTTGTAATACATCTAACGACACCGTGCATATCTCATCCCAAATTATGACTTCAGGAATACATTTTTCACCCATTCGTTCAGGAGTCGATTCGTCACCTTTCCATCGAAAGAAACTGTGATACGTACAAGCATTAATTCCTCGTTGTTTCATCTCTCTTGCAAGTCTATGAGTCGGTGTTAGCACAATCATGTTTGATTTTCCTGACCTACCACAGCCGTTTAAATAAACGGTTTTATATCTACATATCGGATCAGATATCTGCGGAAAATTAGATAATTCTGATATATGATTGTTTTTCAAGTAATTGTTTTCAATCGTAACATCTGCTGATTGGGAATAATCACGTATTATTTTCCGCTTAATTCTCTATGATCCCCAACTCTCGTCGGAATTAGTGAATTCGGCAACTGCGCTGCTGTGTTTCGCGTGATGAATCAGTGGCTACTCTAACTGCGGTGTCAGGAAATCTATTTATCATCGAAAATAAATTGATTGAAGCATAAGCCAGCATAGACGCCCTCAAATGTGCATACTGAAGACTGTATCCATCGTTGTAAGTAGCAATTGTACCCAATTTAGTTCCATCGGACAAGAAAGCGTCTTTACGATTGACGTATATACCCTTAGATGTTACATCCGCGATTATAAAATCGTATTCAACGCTATCCATTATCAGCCTTGAAGAATATATTTTATTGTCGTATTTTCCACCCTGAGTGAATTTACCAATTATTCTTCTACCGAGATCTTTTGCGTCTTTATTTCTAACTTCAAATAGCTGTTTGGACCATTTCAAGACATCTTCTTCTATTTCGTTGATTATACTATCTGGATTGGGTTGTGGTAACCAAACCTCAGTCTGCGCGTGATATGATATAATTGCTTCACCGACAATCAGCGATATCAGTATTTTAGAATCAATCATATACCGTAATAGCACTATTGGCATCCAGTGTTTTTCAGAGATATGTCTACCAATCTAAACATAACAACACGGATGAAGTCCTGTAGCCGATTCAAATGATACCACACGAGCGATCCAGTTAAATCAAAATCAGGTAGTGGTCCATTAATCGCAACGCGGGCCATTTCATGTGTGGGATGCCCAAATCGCTTGAAGAACTCAGCGGCTTCTCCGTACCCGAGAAAACTCCCAGGATAACACGCAGCCATATCAACCGAAATAATATTTTCAGGGTCATATTTTGTATTCCATAGTTCTCCTTGGTTATATTCAACGCAGCTTGATTTGGTATCTGATAGAAATTCAGCTCTTGTTGGTTTCCACGTGTTTTTTTTCTCGCAAAATGAGCTGCAACCTACGGAATTTTAAAACAATTTGTTAGTAATTGTTCTTCGTGTTCTGTTGAACAACCACTAGCTAGTTTTTTCATCGCGTCATGGAGGGCTTCAGTACGGTATAATTCGCCATTGGGTCTTACAAATTGATCGAATTTGCCCTCTTCGTTTTCAAAACTATGAAGTAACCACACTGACACAGGATCGTTTTTGCTCAACTGGTGAATAAATCAAATAGTTTTTCCTCTGAGGAGAATTCCGTTGAGAACTCCGCGGGTATATATTTTATTATTCTATCCCGTCGAAATATTGTTACCGCAGGTGTCCACGCGTGTTCATTATGATCAATAATTTTGATTGGAGCTCCTCTCGATTTATATCTTGGTTCATATAATACCTCTCCTGTTTTCGTCGTTACTGATATTGGGAATTTTAGTATTCGTTCTAACGCTGCCACATTTTGAATTGTTGCTCCGCGCTCCTTCACTGTTAGTCCCCATTCATTTATTTTTTTTTTTGCGTCTTAGATCAGTCAATTTGTTTTCAAGCAGTGCATTTGTGAAGAGTTCTATTGTTCGTTCTGCTACAAAATTCAACGATGACAGTTACCATAAATTTGAAATGTTGACCAAAAGTGAGATGCTCCATCACGCTTCCAAGGCGCAATTTTCGATAATCTCTCGAAATCCTCCTTGCTATAATTAAAACAAGTATTCAAATAGGGAATTTATATATAATGAATCATTGCAAATGGTTAATGATAGGATAAGTAACCCCGTGTAACAAATCATGCAGAAAGGAATTCTGTGATTATCATTTACAAAGCGTACGACGTGGAAGTCTTGGCCCAGTCCCTTGCATACGATGTGGTGTAGCTGTTAGAGGAAAATCACAGTTGTGTCTCAGTTGCGGTGGTAAGCGATACAGAGAGTTGAAGCGTTATTATGATAAGAGAATCAAAACTGCATCAATGATTGTGTCAGCGTCAACGACAAAATCATAAGAACTCCTCAAGATTATATTGGAAGATTCCCAAATAATGTAATAATTCAACCAAACAATGAATTAGACAAATAGTATTATAGTATATAAATGAACCAAGAATTTCAACCACATCCCGTGATTACCAAATATGAAGCGTCTCGTGACGGTATTGTCAGACACCGCAGACTGAAGAAACCAGTTGGTGTTGACAATGGTATGGGGTATTTGATATTTAATACTGGTAAATAAATCGTATCTTAATCACAGAATCGCATACGAGTGTTTCCATGGATTGATCGAAGATGATCTTGTTATCGATCACATTGATTCCAATCCTCAGAATAATTCTTTATCGAATCTGCAGGCTATTTATAAGAGTGAGGATTCCAAACGAGGAAGAACTGGTACTTGTAAATCAATTGGGAAGAGACCTGTAAAATCATTTAATACAGAAAATAACGAAGAAAAAAAATATTATAATCTATAAATGAAACCGGAAATATTTTTATATTTGTATGCCCTCAGTACGATATGTTGCAGAGGGAATAAACCGATCTGCGATTTCCAAAAGAACTGGACAAAGAATTCAATTCATTTATGTCTGAATTTCATTTGGTACTATAGTATATAACATCAAGGGGAGATAACTGGTGCAGGTATGTGTACGGCTTATGAAAGAGTTACGGATCTACATGGATTCTGTTATCAGATTTCGACTGGCTATTTTCCGACTGGCTGGTTTTAATTGTCATGAATCTCAGCGGATATAATCAATTATCTGTTTTTGTAAGAAAACGAATCAAATATTCAGTGTTTACAAACAATTGTATTCTTTTTTATGTTTTTTTAAGTATTCGGTTCTGCTTCAATGTTGTCAATAATCAGTATTAAGTACACGAAAGGTATATATATTCATTAATTGTCATATCATTCTATAATCCATTGTTATATGTTTTATTGTCCTGTGCTGTCCTATATAATCCACATTCATTCATTCATTCATTCATTCATTCATTCATTCATTCATTCATTCATTCATTCATTCATTCATTCATTCATTCATTCATTCATTCATTCATTCATTCATTCATTGTGTATATAATACCACGCCATTGACGTCATTCATTGTATATAATCCATTCATTGTACATTCACACCTCTTCGCTATTGATTTCCGCCAATCTGTATTAAGTTACATATATATTATATTCAAAAGCATATATATGTAATAAGAACAGTTAGTGTATTCGTAACGCGTTGCGGTTTCGTCCCGAAGCCCATGGTTCAATAATTCATTAGTGTTTGCGAGTAAGAATAAACCCGATGGGTCTCCAGACTGGAAATTTCGCTGCCATCTGGGTCATACCAAATCGAACAAATCAATGCTGAATTACAACGCAGAATAAAATCTATTACTGGAAAAGAATCTAAAATCGCTATAACGGTTCACGAACCAACATTATCATCCGCGTTTGAGATAAACTCACGCGGTTATGCCGTAGATATCTATCAGAGTTCTATAAGAACAATACTAGGGTGACCTGAAAATCTACCTCGGACATCTTATCAAATACCCGAACCCAAACAATCCAATTATATCACAGATGAAAAATCATATTATGAAATCAACCCATCATATCGATATGATTTGTATAATATAAAAAATGCTAAATGAGCCGATAGATTTGTATTTACCGATAACAATACCATGCAATGGGATTTTGTTTTTGAGAAAATCTTGATTCATTCGTTACCATTGCATTGGTGTTGAATTATATCATTAATTAATTTAGCAAGATTAATCAATTACATAAAACACAACTAGAACGACTACGACGGAGCTTGCGAGAGCATCTCTCTGATATAACAAGACTACGTGATGAGATCATAAAATATATTGAGATATTAAATCAACTTGTATCTGACATGGAATATTTCAACAAACGAATAATTCAAGTAATAATTAACGATAAGAACGGAGATAAACAAAAATTCCTAACCAGCTACAATATAACAGAAACTGATTTACCCGATTTCAAGTTTCCAGGATATAATGTACCCGAACTAAAGAAATCTGTTAATGAGCTTATTCAGGAAAACTTTTCTCTGATACTCGACGCATGGAAAAAAATACCACAACCACAAACAACAATTCTCAAACATAATAACGACACAGATGGTGGTGGTAGACATATTGCTCCGTTCAACGTAAATATATCCTCTGTGATTGCATTGAATTTAGTATGTGATGTTATCGAAGGAAGCTATAAAATAAATCTTGAGCGATCGAATCAAGCTCAACAAGGATACATTTTAGATTCATTTGCACCAACAGATCCTCCAGGGTTTCTAATCATTGAAGATCCAACTAATCCAGTCTATATGCGGTGCCATAATAATTCATTAACGAGAATTAATTTCAGACTCACTGATCAGTCCAATAATCTAATTGATTTACGAGGTGAGGTTTTACAAATTAGTTTGTTTGAAAAGTCTTAAATGATTTTCGCCCCCTCTGCTGCTACTCGTACTGTCAATTGTAATGGCATTATGTCAGTCATAATAAAACCATATGAGAAACAACGGTAATAGTACTGTCAATTGCCATGCCATTTTGTCTACCATAATACAACAATAATTAGAAATACAACATACAACAATGAAAAGAAATGCAACAGTAATCGTACTCTCCATTGTACTGGCATCATGCATAATGCATCTATAATATGAGATATAACAGTGAAGGTATTTTCCTACGTAATGGCACATTGTCGGTCTTACTACAACCATGATATGAAATAAAAATAATCGGCACTGCCCATTATAATGGCACCTGGTCGGTCTTAATACAGCTATATTATGAGATATAACAGTAATCATACTGCAAACTGTAATGTAACCTGGTCGGTCTTAATACAACTATTATATGAGATATAGCAGTAATCGTACTTTTCTATGTAATGGCACCTTGTCAGTCTTAATACAACTATCACATGAGATATCAATAATCGGTCATGCCCATTGTAATGGCAGCTTTTTTGGTCTTAATAGAACTATAATAAGAGATTAAGCAGTAATTGTACTTTCCTATGTAATAGTACATTGTCGGTCTTAATACAACTATAATATGAGATATAACAGTAATCGTACTGTCCTATGTAATGGCATCTGGTCTGTCTTAATGCAACTGTAATATGAGATATAACAGTAATCGTACTGTCCATTGTAATGCCATCTGGTCTGTCTTAATACGACTATAATATGAGATATAACAGTAATCGTACTGTCCTATGTAATGGCATCTGGTCGGTCTAAATACAACTATGAGATATAACAGTAATCGTACTGTCCATTGTCATGCCATCTGGTCTGTCTTAATACGACTATAATATGAGATATAACAGTAATCGTACTGTCCTATGTAATGGCATCTGGTCGGTCTAAATACAACTATGAGATATAACAGTAATCGTACTGCCGATTATGGCACCTTGTCGGTCTTAATAAAACATTAATATGAGATATACGAGTAATAGTACTTTTCGTTGTTTGTTCTGTGTCATGTTTGTAATTGTTATTAGTATTGAGTCCATTACCACTAAAACACCTGCGTTACGTCTGGGAAATAATGGTGCTAGGTCAAACTCTGATCGGAACTGGAAATAATGGTGGAAGAAAAGTGTCCCACATTTCCTACATTTGAAGTTTCTGAAAAACGCCTTTCATATATTTTAATAAAGCTTAGAGACAATTTTTGTTCTATTTGACTGCAAATTTGTTCAAAGGTTTTTCCATCAAATTTCATGATTGTCATTTTAAATTGATTGGCATGCTAGTTTCAACATCAATTTAGATTGCATTCAGAACTGGAAATTTCCAACGGGTCAAAATTTTAAAGCTTGAAAGCACTTACAATTATTTAATATGGGTATGTATGTGTTCTGCAAAGACAGAAAGTTAAAACTGTTTTTGAACAAAATGACTTCAGTTGATCAAGACATGCAATTGAAATATTGTGGAACCAACATTGTCCAAAAATGGAAATACAAAATACGAATAGTTTTTCTGGTCAGATTATTAAGGTAAATACGCACAGAAATAACTTGAACTATTTTCTACAGGAGATAAAGGTGATTATTTTCTTTAAGAAGATGGAGTTCTTTGCTTTGTTATTGTTATGGATTGTGCGCAAGATATTACACCAATAATAATATGTCTTAATTTAATATTTAGATAGTGTTATTTCAGTACCAAACTGTTTTTGCTGAGATACTTTTGCATTTCTCCTATGGCATGTGACGTATGGTGGTGGTGGTGGTGGGGATATAATTAAGCCATACGGTAGAACTATGACGAACCTTGAAACGTAATATAATACTTACTGGCAGTTTATGTTAGCATACCGTATTTTTTTACAATACTCATATAGAATTGTGTTTGAGTACTAGTTTAAAAAGAAATTTATTAAATCAGATTAATCATTTTTATCTTATTTTATCGTTGTGAGAGAAGGCTGCAGTCATAAACGGAGATTCAGAGTCACATTTGTTTACCATATGATTCGATATAACTTAAGCTTAGGCTTACGAACTGACAATGACACATTTGGATTCCTAGGAAATTATGCATTATATTTGCATTACATCTTGGATTTAATTGAGTGTAATACATGATTTAATTTCGAACAAATAACATATAGGCTTTTAAATTAAAATAGCATAGTGTTCATTTGATTAACATTATTAGAAGAACCATAACATACAATAACTCGACCGCTCCAGTGGTAGAGCGTCCGCCAGGGATGCGGGAGGTCGTGGGTTCGAAGCCAGGCCGACTTATACCAAAGCCATTTAAAAAATGGTACTTACAGCTGCCTCGTTTGGTGCTCAGCAATAAGAGGTTAGTGTTAAGACTGGTCGGTCTGGTGTCAGGATAATGTTACTGGGTGGAAACTCGTACACTCTCGGTATAAGGCAATAATAATCCAGGATTTTTTAAGGCTGATTTGCATGGAAAAATAAAAGAAGAGTCTCGATACAAATTAACTTTGCATAAAGTCATGTACAGTGAATAAAAAACTTACCAAAATATTAGTATCCAAAGATCTCAAGACACAAGAAAGAAATTTAAATATTAACCAAAGATGTATTTCAAATTATTCGAAGTATCGTCAGACAATAATTTAAACGTATATCGTTTTATAAGATATAAAACCAGAATATGTAATATAATTATTTAAACTCTCAAATATGTACATATCGTTTCCAGTCGAACACATGTCTCCTGTGACTGAACTAAGAAGCACAGATGAAGGAAACGTAATAACTATTATGGGGATCACCGCAGGAAGTCTATTTGGAATGATAACTATTGTTATCTTCGTAGTATGGATTGCAAAGCGGTGAGTTAACATAGATGAACTAACATAACCATCATCATAACTCTCATTTATATTAATATTTCGCTCCATCATCATAATCATCACGACGGTAATAGCAACAATTACTATCATCTTATCGTTCCTGAAACTATAGTTTCAGCATGCTTATATATATATATATATATATATATATATATATATATATATATATATATATATATATAGATAGATAGATAGATAGATAGATAGATAGATAGATAGATAGATAGATAGATAGATAGATAGAATAATAGATATTTGTTGCAAAAACAAATAAACGCAATTACATATGAATTTGCTCTGATCATTTATATTGGTATATGTATTATTTATAGGTCCATTTTACGAAAGTCACAGCAAAGAATAACCGGTCAAGCAGGCAATAGTTGTGTGAGACCAAATGAGTATCAATTACATGACGTTACCAACATTCCACAACAAACTAATGAAAACGGCATTGGCAGTGTAACATCCTTTGAATCTCCTTCATATGATGGTCTTTACGTCCATCCATTTGTACAAGGGATCCCCACAATATGCAGCAACTGCAAGTATCTTGAACCTCCACCGTCACACAACGAAACTCCAATGGCACCTAACGAATCCCCTCCCACTTATGAAGAAGTACTTACGGACCCATCAAGATTCTATCTAAATGTTTAGAATTTAGACTCATTGACAAGAAGAGGAAACGGCATACAACACATTTTATTTTAAAAATGTATTTTTGCATCTGATCTCTCTCTCTCTCTCTCTCTCTCTCTCTCTCTCTCTCTCTCTCTCTCTCTCTCTCTCTCTCTCTCTATATATATATATATATATATATATATATATATATATATATATACATGACAGTTAAGTGTAATGCATCAATCTTAAACGGAATTAAGTTCTAAATTAAGTATATATATATATATATATATATATATATATATATATATATATATATATATATATATATATATATATATATATATATATATATATATATAATCGATCAACTTTGCCTTCGATTTATCCCCATACCTATGAGTGTTGTTCGATCCAAATTTAATAAATAAATTGAATGAGCTAATATTAGATCATATGTGTGATGGTGGTGTGGTAAATGTGACACTGTGTTACGATTCCTGTTGTAATTGTAAATTGAAGTTTGTATTGTAATTGTAAATTGAAGTTTGTATTGTAAATGTAAATTCACTTCTGAAAACTTAAAATTGTATGATCTTACCCGAAATCTGTATACAACGAATACATGAATCAGTTATTTTGATTTATGTATAAAGCGTCAACAATAAATGAACATTTTTTTATATCTTTAGCGGGTGTTCTATTCTAGTTCAGTTTTTATTAGCCGATAATATTTTCTCCTCATAATCATTTTAGTCCTGTCTTAAAATTTCATTACATACATATACCCACACTTTAACTGTGTAAATTGTCTTGTATTGTCCTATATTGTTTATATAACAAAATATTATTTAACTATCTCGCAAAGGTTCTGTATAATTCTCTGTGTGAGTTGAAATGATTACATGCTTGCAGCGAGGTATATATTTTTAACCATTTTATATACCCCGCCATAACTAATTTTATTATATAATCCTTTTTTTCTCTGTTAACATTAGTTTTTAATTGCGCAATATTCTACAATACTGAACACTTTCATATTGCAAGCACGTGCAAGACACGTATGCCTAAAAATAGTATAATGTATTAGGAACTTTTTTTATAAACACCATGTACGCTCGTGTCATAGACGACTTAGGTTTTAGTTTATTAGATTTGCTTTTGGATGAAATAAAGCAGCTATTTCGTCTTTTTGAAAGCAGAGATAATGAAATGAATAATGTTTTCGAGTTTAATGAGTCACAAATGAAACTTTCAAACAACCAAATGAATGAACGTGATATTTACAATATCTACAACAAACATGGGAGATGCAGAATTGAAAATCTATTTTGATTATTTAAACAGTAATAGGTAGAATTTCGTAACTTTTGTTAATGAAATGGTTCAGACCAGTGCTCTCTGGGGCGACATAAATAAAATAACATATCAAATCATACTGAGGGCAAGGGCTATCTCATAACTTCGTTAATAGAATGGTTCAGACCAGTGCTCTCTGGGGCGACATAAATAAAATAACATATCAAATCATACTGAGGGCAAGGGCTATCTCATAACTTCGTTAATAGAATGGTTCAGACCAGTGCTCTCTGGGGCGACATAAATAAAATAACATATCAAATCATACTGAGGGCAAGGGCTATCTCATAACTTCGTTAATAGAATGGTTCAGACCAGTGCTCTCTGGGGCGACATAAATAAAATAACAATTCAAATCATACTGAGGGTAAGGGCTATCTCATAACTTCGTTAATAGAATGGTTCAGACCAGTGCTCTCTGGGGCGACATAAATAAAATAACATATCAAATCATACTGAGGGCAAGGGCTATCTCATAACTTCGTTAATAGAATGGTTCAGACCAGTGCTCTCTGGGGGACATACCAATAGTAAATAAAAGCATACTGAATGCAAACGCTATCTCATATCTAACAGATACGCACCATTTTATAAGTCAAAGTAATAACTACGTGGGAAAATGCACTTAAGGATTTTGGAGGATAAAAATTAAGGGCCTCAAAGCCAATAATCCAAGAAGAAGAAAAATTATTTTCTCGTCTGGTTAAAGTGGTTGTGACACACCGGTGGATTTCAATTTTCCGCGTTAACTTTTATTTAATATTTCTGACTTAGGCAAGCGATTGACGCTGTACAAGTCATAATATAGCTAGAGGAGTATGCAAGTGACCAGACGTAAACAAGTATTATTTAGCTAGTAATTAAAAAGGCCAAATATTTACTTTTTTGCATCTTGAATTTCCTCAAAATGAATGTTCTTATTTCTGCAAATCCGAACTGCATCAGCTATGTCATTGGTTCTAAAGCTTCGAGATTGTATTGTAATGTCGACTTTGTTCCATGTGCAATACCATTCTCCTTACCGCGCTCAAAATGAAATAAACGTGGTATTCCATAGCCTCGTTTTGAAAACTTACAACTGAAATTGATCATATCGTTCTCACATTATGATTCCAAACATTCAATGACAGAACAGCAACACGTGCAACTGAGTCAGGACACATCCCCCTGCTCCAATCACAGACACGCATATTTTGTGAGGAACTGACAGCTGATAAATCCAGGTCCATACTCAGTGAAACTGAGTCCATCCATTTAACTTTAAAAAGCTGCTGCAATGCTTATTCATTCACAGTGTGACTAATTACAATTTTAATTAGACTAAAGTAACGATTTTGAAAGTGATGATGCGCGCGCGACTAAGTTCAAATTGATTTGGGCTGATATATGTGCGCAATAATTATGTTGTTATGTATTGACGATTCTGCGCTTGTGTATTTATTCTGTAATACAGCATCAATCCAATTACTTTGTTCCTTGTAGTGTATTTAATTTATTATACAATTAAGCCGCAAGAAGAAGATGAAAATCAGTTTCTAATAAAATGGTTACTACATTTGTATTGGAAAATATGAACTCGTTATGTCCGATGAATCCATCATATAAAAAGACTTCATATTTTCTCATACAAATGCAGTAAACTATAACTCTTATAATATGGTCTGTCCGTCCATTATCAATTTATTTTCCGCGCGATTGCCCATCTTGTCCACCATTTAAAGAAACCATGCATTGTGAATGGTTAGAACTTGCTGCCAGAAAACGGCCTTTCGGGGGTCAAAAGGTCACAAGTCAGTGTTGATGTTACTGAAAGAAGAGAAATTGTGTCTGCACATAAATATTAGTTGTATATATCATTCCTTTAATAAACATTGTAAAGAGCTTCCAAATGGGGCAAAACAAAAAATATAAATTTTCTTTATATATTGTTGAAGTTAAAGGCAATTGTGCCTTAAACTTTAAATATAATATTTGTTTCAGCGCAATAATGATGGGTCTAAATGTCAGACTTCCCAGCTATGTTCAGTCTAAGAAAAATACATGGTATTTGAATGGTAATACAAATACAGAAATATTATAAATTGCACATATTTTACGCACTGGTTTCGAAAGCAAAACCTTAGCCACAATAAAGGAGTGTTGACAAAATATCACTTCTAAAAATGCTCATATTTCACAACAGAGTTCTCGTAATTTACTAAACAAATTAGTATGAACACTAAGTCCAACAGGAATGTTCTTCTGCCGGAACGACTTTTAAGGCTAGAAACATACTTCCAGTACCTTGAGATAAGAGAGTAAATAACAAGTATTTCTTATCATTTTCTTTCAATTTGACAAAAATACAAGAAAATTGCCATAAAGGAGACATATGAAAAATGTTTTCTTCCCACCTGTACAGAGCACTTGTTTTGTATATTTTATGACCAAAAAAATGTCAAACTTTATTGTACAGTTATATGAACCACGTATGTAGCTCACTAAGCTTCTGTAAAACTCTTGAAGCAGCCATAGTATTTTATGTTTCAAAATACACCACTTGACAAATTCTTTTTTATACCAGTTTATCCCTAAAACTGAGGCAGAGTTAACGTTCAAACCTTATTGTTGATCTAAAAAAATTAATAGATTTTCCATCATGCAACGCTTCAATTTGTGTACCAATAAATGTTATTATTGCGACACGAAAAAAACATTAGGGAAACTTCGGCAATATATGGAAACTGCATTTCCTTTAAGGCACGAAAAGTATTTTGTCGTAGACTCTCATTTATTTGTTATCTTTATGAAGTTATGTCCCTTTATCAAACTGACAACATATTCAATCATCTCGTGTTTTCCATTAGTCAGTTAGAAAATATAGTCGTTGTTGTTGTAGGGTTTAACGCCATTTTTCAGCACACGATAGGCTATACATGGCGGCCATTATTATTGGTGGAGGAAGAACCCGGGAAAACCCCCAAAAAGAACCACCGACCCACGAGAAACTACTGGCAAGCTTTCTCACATAACTACATTAGCCGAATCTTAGACTCGAACCTACGCAGACAGAGGTGATATGGCAGTGATCCGTAACGGACAGCGCTTTAGACCACTCGGCCACTCGGGGCCCCAATATAGTCTTTACCTGGTAATTAGATACAATTTTATGCCAAAGACGTTAACAAGTCACTCCCATGTTAAGTTTTCTGACAATAAGATTTGAAATTGTCAGGATTGGAACAGTGTTGGCTACCTTTCTAATTAATTAATGATCATTTGTCTTTTGTAACAAACCTCATGTACTCTGTAAGTGTTACAATATAACTTACATTCTTTATATATTTCCTACATGTTTTTAGATCTCATGAATTCAATTAGTTAAAATTTTAGTTGCACCAATACAGTGTTAAATATGTAGATAACTCACTTTATCTTGTAATTTCTGAATATCGTTGTGTCTGAATGAAATGATTATAACTTTTAGTGCAAATGACCACTCCCCACTCCCTCTCAAATTACGTTTCCTTTTTCACCTTACATAAAAGCGAACATTCTGGGCTAAATAAACATTTTATTTTCTGTTTAAGCTTTAATTGTAGTTTCTGATGAATGCAATTAACATTATTCAATACGTTAGCAAATCTACAGAAAATATCACATGCATAATGAATGATTTTACTAGGGACTTCACTAAGATACAAGAACAGTTCATTACGTTAACCACTGGACGGATCATTCATCTTTGTCACTGTCCAAAAATAGTCTGCAAACATTGATGTACTTCATTTGCAATAATAATAATAATAATAATAACGAGGACTTTGCATAGCGCCTAATCTTTAGAAGCTCTAAGCGCTTTACAACATCTATAATGATATCACAACACTACAGAAAAACAAAAAATAAAAATAATGAAATTGGAAAACATAAACCGTGCTGAAAACATTTAAGGCACAAAACATTATTCGGTCTCTATATTTGTTCATGCAGTCGAGAAAGGTTAGTTTTAAGAGCACTCTTAAAAGGGACCACTGTGTTTTTGTGTCTAATTTCAATGGGCAATTCGTTCCACATCGCCGTGCTCTGGTTGCAAACGAACGTTGTCCATATGAATTCGTTTTCATAGTGGGAACAATGAGTATACGATTGTCAGAAGAGGAGCGTAAGTATATTGCTGGTGTGTACACGTGAGTGGGACTGGATAGGTATGTTGGACTGGAGTCTGTCAGTGAAACATAGCACAGAGAACCAATACACCACTTGACAAATTCTTTTTTATACCAGTTTATCCCTAAAACTGAGGCAGAGTTAACGTTCAAACCTTATTGTTGATCTAAAAAAATTAATAGATTTTCCATCATGCAACGCTTCAATTTGTGTACCAATAAATGTTATTATTGCGACACGAAAAAAACATTAGGGAAACTTCGGCAATATATGGAAACTGCATTTCCTTTAAGGCACGAAAAGTATTTTGTCGTAGACTCTCATTTATTTGTTATCTTTATGAAGTTATGTCCCTTTATCAAACTGACAACATATTCAATCATCTCGTGTTTTCCATTAGTCAGTTAGAAAATATAGTCGTTGTTGTTGTTGTTGTAGGGTTTAACGCCATTTTTCAGCACACGATAGGCTATACATGGCGGCCATTATTATTGGTGGAGGAAGAACCCGGGAAAACCCCCAAAAAGAACCACCGACCCACGAGAAACTACTGGCAAGCTTTCTCACATAACTACATTAGCCGAATCTTAGACTCGAACCTACGCAGACAGAGGTGATATGGCAGTGATCCGTAACGGACAGCGCTTTAGACCACTCGGCCACTCGGGGCCCCAATATAGTCTTTACCTGGTAATTAGATACAATTTTATGCCAAAGACGTTAACAAGTCACTCCCATGTTAGGTTTTCTGACAATAAGATTTGAAATTGTCAGGATTGGAACAGTGTTGGCTACCTTTCTAATTAATTAATGATCATTTGTCTTTTGTAACAAACCTCATGTACTCTGTAAGTGTTACAATATAACTTACATTCTTTATATATTTCCTACATGTTTTTAGATCTCATGAATTCAATTAGTTAAAATTTTAGTTGCACCAATACAGTGTTAAATATGTAGATAACTCACTTTATCTTGTAATTTCTGAATATCGTTGTGTCTGAATGAAATGATTATAACTTTTAGTGCAAATGACCACTCCCCACTCCCTCTCAAATTACGTTTCCTTTTTCACCTTACATAAAAGCGAACATTCTGGGCTAAATAAACATTTTATTTTCTGTTTAAGCTTTAATTGTAGTTTCTGATGAATGCAATTAACATTATTCAATACGTTAGCAAATCTACAGAAAATATCACATGCATAATGAATGATTTTACTAGGGACTTCACTAAGATACAAGAACAGTTCATTACGTTAACCACTGGACGGATCATTCATCTTTGTCACTGTCCAAAAATAGTCTGCAAACATTGATGTACTTCATTTGCAATAATAATAATAATAATTAATAATAATAATAATAATAACGAGGACTTTGCATAGCGCCTAATCTTTAGAAGCTCTAAGCGCTTTACAACATCTATAATGATATCACAACACTACAGAAAAACAAAAAATAAAAATAATGAAATTGGAAAACATAAACCGTGCTGAAAACATTTAAGGCACAAAACATTATTCGGTCTCTATATTTGTTCATGCAGTCGAGAAAGGTTAGTTTTAAGAGCACTCTTAAAAGGGACCACTGTGTTTTTGTGTCTAATTTCAATGGGCAATTCGTTCCACATCGCCGTGCTCTGGTTGCAAACGAACGTTGTCCATATGAATTCGTTTTCATAGTGGGAACAATGAGTATACGATTGTCAGAAGAGGAGCGTAAGTATATTGCTGGTGTGTACACGTGAGTGGGACTGGATAGGTATGTTGGACTGGAGTCTGTCAGTGAAACATAGCACAGAGAACCAATTTTGTGTTTAATTCTGCATCGAATGGTTAGCAAGTGTAGGATACAGAGCAGTGGTAATATGTGCTCTGATCGAGGTACTCTAAAGATGATCAGAGCAGCTGTGTTTTGAACTTTGTGAACTTTTTGGAGTGGATATTGTGACGAACCAGACAGAATTAAGTAACAATAGTCTAGTCTAGAAAGTACTAATGAACACACAAGTAGTTTAGTGGCATCAACTGAAAGATATTTGTGAATAGAGATGATGCATCTCAGCTCAAGATATGCAGCCTTTCATATGTTCATGACATGTTGGTGCAATGTAAGAGTACTGTCTACAGTAACACTTAGGCTTTGTACTGACTGTGTGAATATAATGCTGGTGTTGCTCATATATATTGTATGAGGTAAAGGATGTGAATGACAAAGTCTTTGTGTGGTGGTCAGAATGTTGTCAGTTTTATCATCATTCATCTGCAACTTGTTACATGTCATCATTGATTTTACATCAGAAATGCACCTCTCTACTCCATGGATGGTAGCATCAACTTCAGTTGGGTGGCTAGACTTGTATAGTTGGGTGTCATCAGCGTACAATAAGTGAGACACTGCGTGGTGATCTATGACACTTGAGAGCGGCTGAGTGTATATAATGAAGAGAACAGGTCCAAAAACAGACCCCTGTGGAACACCAAAACAAATATCAACTGGGCTGGAGTTTATTTCATTAGCAGATACAATTTGTTTCCTATTGACTAAGTAGGATTTGAACAACTCTAAGGCTGTATTCGGAATACGTTGGAGATGGTGAAGTAATATATCATGGTATATTGTGTCAAATGCTGCATACAAATCAAGGAGGGTGAGGATTGTAATATTTCCACTATCCAAAGCAAAGAGAATGCTATTATCAATGTTTATAAATGTAGTTTCAGTAATGTGGCAAGGATGATATGCAGACTGTCCATTGCTAAGAAGATTGTTTGAATTCAAATAGATAAAAATTTGGTTAGTTACAACTTTTTCACGAACTGTTTTATATGAACGGGAGATTAGAAAGTGTGGGTAGTTCTTTAAATCGTATGGTTAAGTGTTGGTTTCTTCAGCAGATGCTTTAAGATGGTAGTTTTGAAAAATGATGGGATCTCCCCCGATGAGAGAGAGATGTTAATAACATCAGTTAGTGACAGCAATATTGGGTCTAAGCACTCAAGAAGCAGTGATGTTGGAATTGGATAAAATTCACATGACTTTGGTGCACTCTTCATCACGAATGTCCGAACTAAATCCATATAGACAGTTTCAAATGCTCCTAATGGTTGTTGCTGAAATTCTGTATCATAACTGTATGGGGACGAGTTGAATAAAATTATGTTGTCAAGAGAATTGCTAATGGTTTGTACTTTGTCACTGAAGAAATTTGCAAATATGTCCGGAAGGTCTACTGGAGAGAAGGTAGTTTGAAGTGGTGTACATTTCATCTTTGACATTAGATTCTAAATTATCTTGAAGATCTCTTTGCGGCTAGAACTCTTCATGTTCTTAATACTGATGTGGGATAATGTGGCTAAATGGACTATGTTTGCGACGTTCTTCTTAGTGGCTTCATAGATTTATTTAAGAATAGTTAGTCTGGTGGAAAACCAACGCTTCTCTTACTTACGGCGATGTCTTTAAGCAGTGCGAAGCTGGTCCTTAACCCTGCTATACCATGGAGAAAACGTTTTTATTGATACTCTGCATTTGATGCATGTTTTTCAAGCAATGAACGTAGTTATTTATCGAGTTGTTCTGCTGTAGGATGTAAGTACATTGTTAGGGTTTCTTCGATGGCATGCATCCATCCATCCATCCATCCATCCATCCATCCATCCATCCATCCATCCATCCATCCATCCATCCATCTATCTATCTATCTATCTATCTATCTATCTATCTATCTATCTATCTATCTATCTATCTATCTATCTAAATAGGGTTATCATATTTTGTGAAAGAAAACAATATGTGCGTTACTTCCTCCTTATACTCCGTCAACAAAATAGAAAAGACATGAATTTGTTATATTTTTTCATTTCATAGATTAATGAATGATTAAAGTTTTCCTTATATACATATATTTTGGGAGTGCAGGTAGTAACTAACTAATGAGTGCAAATATATTTTAATTATGTATAATAAGTTTATTTATAACATTATTTGCTGTAAATATTAAATCAAAACAATGTCCCTGATCTCTGAGTCAATCAAATCCAAAATTGCTCGTGCACTAAAATCATAAACAATATTTTATGGTAGTAAATAAAACTGGTCTGCACAATACAAACGGAGATTAATTTATCTTACCAATACGGATAAGTTAAACCTAGGTCAGATGTTCTCCAAAAAACATAAATCACCTGTTCATCATTTGAAAATGTTTCTATTTTTGAGTTAAACAAAATGGAGGAAGACCATCCTATTATAGAAGTTGGTAACATCTTAGGCTAGCCTTTGCAGTTATATTATAGAAGTTGTTAACGTCTTAGCCTAGCCTTTGCAGTTCTTTCATCATAGCCAAGTACATATTATCATAATAAATATACTCGAAAAAGAGAGTGCCAGATTTTTTATATCAATATTGACCTTTAATGTATGATTTTCAAGTCAGGCATTTTTCTCTCAATAAAATGATAGTAAGTAATTCTCAAAATCCATATCCGAACTCTAAAGACGTCCTTAGAAACTTCAGTAAAAGATTAAAGTTATTCTATGATATGACAGATATACAAAATGTTCTCATAATGTTTTATTCTCACTATTATCTTAGCCCATACGATGTTTAAAACATAATACTTTTATCAGTTACAGTGTCATGCTGATAAATCTAATTAAAAGGTATATTAGTATTGAGGCTCACTTTCTTCCTTATACTTTCATCAATATTGTGTGCAGCTGAGCATGTTCAATGGCTAAATTATTGTACACGTGACTAGAAGGGTTTATGTCCGATTATTGCCATCCTTTCAGCGCAGATTGATATTAAAACAAACGTGTCATGTTATGATCACTACAGGTAATAAAAAGGAAGTGAAAACAGCAACCAGACATGGTTCTACATGCAGTTATGCTGGCGATTGGTTTTACTGAGTAAACTATCAGAAGACAGGTCATAGAGTAGAAATGATGAAATACCGAATCACAAATCAAGCAGCCAACCTCCATATCTGTTTTTCCTGCTATGTCAACACTACAAAGTTAAAATTGTGCGTGTATGTCTTTAAAGTGCATTAATTTATATTATTAATATAATTGTGGTTTGATCATGTGCCAATGTCGGTTCCAGTTACGAAAAGTAAACGTAATCAGCTGTTTAATTAAACCAAATCTCGACCACAAGAATGTCATATTTCATCCAAATGTTATTCTTCTGTGAGTTTTTATCGATTTAGATATCACTATTAATAAACATCCACGCACGCCAGGTGACCGTTTCGTTAACGCCAAAGACGATTCTTAAGGTGCAAGGGGAGTAATCCTTTTATGTATACTAATGCCGTAACTTATACTGTAACGTCTTCACTCTTCATCCTCATAAAATGTACATTAATTGTCAGAGTGATTTTGATAACAGTTGATGTGTATCACTATACGGGAAGCACGACAGATCTTAAGACCAAAGAGTTTCATACAGATTCCATTATCAAGAAAACGTTGTTTTTTCATATATTAAAAAACTAAATTAATAACTAACAGAAGAAAATATTTTAAAATTATTATTATTATTATTATTATTATTATTATTATTATTATTATTATTATTATTATCTTTTAAATTACGTCATTCATCAATGTTCATCGTTCGACTTGATTACTTGAAAGGTGAAACACTCCTACAAATGCAGTCAGACTGGGTTGAAAGCGTCTAAATATGCCAGATTTGGTTTTGTTTTGTAGAACTCTCTTGCAGTCACTTTTAAGTGGTTTTGTCCCGTCAGGACGAAAGAGATCTGGACACATATCGAGCATTACACATTTGTTCAGATTTTTAAGCACAAGTCTTTCCTGTTAAGTTATCGACCGAGAACTGTATATACAGTGTATAATAATGTATGAATGAAATGTGAGCTTGTACTAGATTTTACACTTCCTAGTGTAGTTGTTGTTTATCTACCGCATTAGACCAGTTGGGAATACCTACGAATTCAACAAACCGTAATGCATTAATCAGTGGAGTCACAAGTGTTGATGTTTGTCTATAACCATGTATGAGAAATTAAGATTTTCAATGAATGGCTGCATGTATTTTCTTATGTGGAGTATGTTCAACTTTAACGTTACCTGTGGTAAGTATTTATATTGTATTTATCCACTGGAAACATTGTCTCTTTTAATTGGGACCCGAATGGAAGGCTGCAAATTGCGACATTTTTGTTATTATACCGCCTGTTTGTGGCTTTAAATCACAGCAAATCATGAAGGTTATTTAGTGATAAGGCAATTGGAGTAAATTGATTTCATCAGGGACACAATGGTAGCCTGCCCCAGCTGACTGTTCTTATGATCCGAATATTCGCCCTTTCGGTTGTGAATTCGGAACTCTAACCACTAACCCACCGTGTCTCACACATTTAATATGCGCAAAAAAAGATGTATAAAATATTGATCAGTTTTGTCTGCGCATTCATCTGTGACCAATGTTGTTCTGATTGATTGATTAAGTGAATTTTAACGGCGCACCAGCACTTTTAGGCTATTTAGCGCCATACAATAGGTTATATGTTTGAAAATAGGAAGGTTTAACATCGACCAGCGACAATGTTGTTCTAATTCAAAGCTCAAGTCGTAGGCTCTAATATGCAGTCTGCATGAACCGCTTCGGCGGCCTAGTGGTTAGAGCGTTCGCCGCGGAAGCGGGAGGTCGTGGGTTCGATCCCCGGCCGAGTCATACCAAAGACTTACAAAAATGGTACTAACAGCTGCCTCGCTTGACGCTCAGCATTAAGAGGTTAGTGTTAGGACTGGTCGGCCTGGTGTCAGGATAATGTGACTGGGTGGGACATCATGCTACATGTCTGCAGCATGATGCCTCAGTGCTAGACATCACTATAAAACTGCCTCACAGCAGACATCGTAGCGATATGACTGAAAAATTGTTAAAGCTACGTTAAAAATCCTAATCAAACAAACAAGCTGTCTGTATGAAGCCATTGTATCGCCTATTTATTCATGCATTTACTCATTCGTTCCTTTCGAGCGACATGTATTCAAATTAAGGACTTTAAGTTGATATACGCACCGGTTGTTTGTTTTTACTTTGTGGATTAATATATATATATATATATATATATATATATATATATATATATATATATATATATATATATATATATATATATATATATATATATAACATTTTTCCAATCAAGATGGAAGGTGTGTCCACCCTCGGGATGATCGCTCTGTATACCTTATGATTTCTTTGGCAATGGAATTTATTTTCAAAAGAATATTATTTCCCTACCTCTTTTCTGTCACGCACTAGCTGATGTAATCTTTCTTTTTTATATGATCATAAATCTCATTTTCTGCGGCAAGAAAAATCGATTGTTCTTAACCGCATTCCTTTGTCCAAACTTTATAATATCAGACGGCTGATGCAAATAACAATGAGGAATAACTTACAATGATAATGCGACATCACGCCTTACATTAATTTAAATCACCGATGATGAAACTCATATGATTTATCCCTTTGTTTCACGTTAGGTTTTCCAGTCACTTGAATGTAGTCAATAGAGCAATAAAATTTCTAACAGCATTTTAAATAAAAATCTCTCTCTGGGACAAGCACATTTATAACATAACTCAAAAAGGATTTTAAAAGACTGACATAAGCAATTAAATAGGCAGTCCATTCTTCTTGTGTACACTCAAATATATCAGAGAAAACCATAAGGCATCGCCGTGTTTTTTCGGTCACATTCGCAATGACGAGCAAACTAATTTGCGTCGTGAACCTGCGGGAGATAACTCTAACTGGAGATGATTGTAAATACTGTGTATAATCGTTGAATCTAATTGATTAATTGTTGTATTAAAACTAAAAGTATACCTGTTAGTTCAAAGGAAAACGTACTATAAGACCAAATATAACCCACCTTTTGGATCGCTTCATTTTATGGTATGATGAAGCAGAACACAAGTTGTACTAAAAGGATGAAACTTCCAATTTTCTATACCAGGTGGCCGCTACCGCTAAAGAGGCTTGAAGCAGCAGCTCCGTTTTTGTTCCGGTTTTCATGATATGTGTGCTTGACGCATTTCTTTGTCTACGTTATTGTGTTCACCGTGCATTGGCTGTTCAGATCATGTGTTTCTTCGTCTTTTTATTTTGGAAACGAGAACAATTAGACCTTTTCTCAGCTATCTTCCTCCACTGTTACAACGTCCGTTGTTGTTGAACAGACGGCGATCACGTCATCGCCAGTCAACCCGTTTTTGTCGTGATTAACCCTCATTAATGGCTTTAAATGGCCACTCCTTGGCTCTCCACGCTAAATTGAACTCTAGACTAAACGAACATTCAATATTACTTAAATGTAAAAGGAAGCCGAAAAATAAACGTTGTCACAAAGCTGGTCAGCGTAGAACAGGAACAAGAATTCTAGTTATCTCCCTTTCCGGCTCAACAATTTAAACAATCGTCCGTTGAATTAGAGAACCTAATTAAAATCCATGCTAAATCGAAAACCTTTGTGTCAACTATTCAAGATATACCACTGCGTATTGCATTATTAGGACCACTGGAAAAGCGCACATAAATAGTTAATTTTATCAACCATGACATAAACAAAGGTAAAGACATCATGCGACGAATCACAACGCACTGACCTAACACACACTGGTTACGCATCCAATGCATTCCCCCGCCCCTCACGCGGAGGTGGAATTGCTGTAATCACAAAGAATTCCCTGATCAAACGTCTTAACTATACCACAACCTTCAGTTTCTATCACACGACGTTTGAACTAGTCCAAACCGTCACAGTGAAACAAAGGTCAGTCCATTTTTCTGTCTCTACCGCCGTACTTCTAGTAGAAAACACAAGCTGACTGAATCTACTTTTAGGGAGCATTGTCCAAATGTCCTGGAGTATGGACATTCTGTAGGTGGCAACCTGATTATTCTTGGATTTTTCAACTTTCACTTTGACTGTCCTGGAAACCCATACAGATCAACACTCCTTGTTTCAATTCATGTTTTCAACCTTAAACAGTCAGTTAACCAACCCACCCATAAACATGATCACAACTGTGTCTGCAAATGGAATACACTACGGCCCAGTTGATCTATGTTGTGATGTTCCACAGGGGTCTGTTCTTGGACCGTATTTCTTCATTATATGCACTCAGCCGGTTTAGAGTGTCATAGATCATCACCCAGTGTCTCACCAATTATATGTTGATGACACCCAAATATACAAACAACTGAAGTTGATATACCATCCAATGTATAGAGGTGTATTTTGATGTGCAATCATAGATGAGATATAACAAGCTGCAGATGAATGATGATAGCAATGAGGTCATTATGATCACAACACAAATACTTTCTCATTCACATCCTTTACCTCAAACAATAAATATCTGCAACACCAACATTAAATTAACAACGTCAGTACGAAACCTAGATGTTAATCTGGACAGTATTCTCCCGTTGTACCAATATGTCATGAACATATGCAAGGCGGCATATCTTAGACTGAGACACATCAGCTCCATTCGCAAATATCTTTCAGTTGATGTTATCTAAACACTTGTGTTCATTAGTACTCTCAAGACAGGACCACTGTAACTCAGTTATGTCGGGTTCATCTCAATATTTACTGCACAAACTTTAAAAATTTGAAAACATACCTGCTCGGATCATCTTTAGATCACCACGATCATTGCACACCTCCCCTCAGTGCACACCTCCCCGCTGTTCGGTACCATACACTGGCTATCCATTTGATCCGGAATCACACACAAAATTCGAACCCTGTGCTCTGTTTCACTGACGGACTCGAGTCCAACATACCTCTCCGACCTCACCAATGTGTACTAACCAGCAAGAAACTTGCACCCCTCTTCTGACAATCGAAAACTCTTTATGAACAATGTAATTTTACATACCAGGGCCCAACAACGTGGATGAAATTACCCACTGAACTTAGACACAAGAACTCATTTATTCCTAAATAAGAGCTCTCAAAACTCACATTATTATTATTATTATTATTATTATTATTATTATTATTATTATTATTATTATTATTATTATTCGCTCAAGCCGTTTTAGCAAAACAATTTGCCGTATCAACGGTCATTACCCTAGTATTCCTATTTTCATTAATATGGAAAGAACTTTAAGATATCTTAAATTCACTCTTAGATGGGTGGTCCCTGCATTGTAGAAGTAAGGTTTACATTGACAGCATCAGCTTACTTAAAAACTTCAAGAGACACAAACGCCGTGCGCTAGTCACTCAAAACATGGCATCACTCATCAAAATTTACCGAATCAATCTTTAGAAACCAAATATGATTCTACCATTACTATTCACTGAAGACCTTTGATTTTATTATTATTATTATTATTATTATTATTATTATTATTATTATTATTATTATTATTATTATTATTGTTGGTGTTATTGTTGTTGTTCAGATACTGTTCGCCGTAGTACTTAAAAGAACCCAAATGGACCGATTTGACCTAGCATACACACTTTATGTTAAGGACCGCAAGAAACTGTCAAACTCAAATTAACTTACGGTTATCAGTTAATAAAACTTTTTACCTGCATCACTTTCTTTATGTATTTTTCTTGCATGACCGTGCAAATTAACCTGGCTTGACGCATGCAGTACTTGCATCGATCATTACTCAAACGTCGGAATTCAACGTGCTGAATGCTGCTAATTACCGCCATGAAAATTGCATATGCTGTGTGAGAACAAGCTTTTTTTTTCTATTCAGAGCAAAGGAAAAGAAGAAGATAAAAACATTTGTGTTGATATTAGGATATTAGGTACACCATATTGTAAACTAGATTTTTACCTTAACCCAGTTGGTTTCTTTTCTTCTCGTGTTTAAACAACATTCATCACCTTAAACAAAGCATTAGGCATTTTTTATTATATATTTTTTTTATATATTTTTTTAAATTATTATTCATTATCATCTATATCTAAATTGAAAAATAGCTCTTATAAAAGTAGGGTGAGTGTTGTTGATCACAAGCCAAACGGGACCCAATGATATGTATAAACAAGCCATCGTTTCTTGCCTTTACCTGGAAATGACATACATTGAGGACAAGCGAACCAAATCATGTCCTCGATTTGTTTGTTTTGGTTTTAATGTCATTCCTCGTGACAGGATAGGCCATACTAGACCAGCAAGTTGGTCTCTACGCCTTTTTTATTTTGACTTGGCGGCTTTTGAGACCAGCCGTATTCTGCATTGACACTATATGGTACTTTTCCGCGAACCATAACTGCGTACGATCGGATGGACGCTGTTAATTAATAAATTTATTTAGCCTCACCTTTGTACCCAGACGGTAAGTATAATACCTCTTCTAATGATCCATTGCGTTAAATCCTTAGAACACTCACTTTTTTAGTATAAATCCCTGTCAGAACAGAACACCTGTGTATTTATCGGCTGTTGACCTCAGATTGAAATTACCGACGCATGCGTGTAAAGCAGTATCACCAGATGGGAAGATTAACGCGATAAAACAGTCTAACGAGGCATATAGGACTGGGAACTGACTAATGTTTGGGTGGGAGCTGTGTCTTTACGGCATATCAGAAATAGAGTGAATGATAACTAAATTGTATAAAGACCACACACTGTATTCAGATGTGAAAATATGCTATACAATAAGAACAAAAATAATACAAATTTATTATTATTACTAGCGGTGGTATTTTGAATCATATTTAATAACATTTACAATGGTGTAAACGGAAAGTTGACACAAATACATACATACATAAATACATACATAAATGCATACATACATACATGCATACATACATTCATACATACATACATACATACATACATACATACATACATACATACATACGTACGTACGTACGTGTGTGTGTGTGTGTGTGTGTGTGCGCGCGCGGGCCCGGTGCAAGAGTATTTGAGCCCCTTTGGCAAACCTTCTACATTGCGCCACCCCACCCCCACTCCCCGGAGCATTGCTTATTATAAGCTGACATTAATAATAATATTTTTTTCCTTTCATTATTTAGTATACATATTTAATGATAATAAACTAGTAACCTGACAGTAGTTCACTTTTGGCGCACTCCAAATCTTGGAATCATAGGCGGCCGCCTAGTTCGCAAATTGGGTTAAACCGCCCTGCATACACACACACACACACACACACACACACACACACACACACACACTATATATATATATATATATATATATATATATATATATATATATATATATATATATATATATATATATATATATATATATATATATATATATATATATATATAATTAGTAAGCAAATCATGTCACAATTTGATTATCTGGTTAGCGATTGCTTTTAAATTATTACTATATCTTAGAATTTCCGAAAGATGGATTTAGTTAAAGCAAGTGTGAAATCATGATTTTCACTTTGATTGAACATGCTGTTATCCGATCTTTAAATTAAATCTTTAAATTTTATTCTGACACCACATGCAAGTACATGAAGCACATGCAACATGCACTCACACACACTCCTGACAATGTTACAAAGTCATATGTATTCTAAAAGGAGGTCTGAATTGCGCGCTGGAAAGAACTGGACATAGCCTACATTATTTTGGTTTTAATTTCTTTCAACGTAACTTTAATAAACTTTCAAAGAGAGGGTATACACATTGCTGTGCAAAATATACATAACTAATGATTAGTTTTTGAAAATAAATGCTTAAAGATTTTTTTTCATAATTTGTTTGTTTGTTGTTGGGGGCAGCAGGGTGTCCCCCTGCGGGATCGGAGTTGTAGAATCGGCCCGACGTGCCTCACCACGTGACGTAAAAGGTGACTAAGTAGAGGCAACCTGTTTGCCGTGTGTTGCGACCCGTGTCGGGGGAGGAAAGGATCCTGGTAGTTGAGCGGAAGCTTTTCCGATGAAATTTACTGTTTTGGCCTCTACTTCTCTTAGACGGGTGGTCGAGATGGGCCCTGTCTCGAGAAATCGGCTGGTCACGCCGAGCCCTAGGAGGTCTTCTTTTTAATTACTCATCTTCTCTATCTTTCTTGTATCTCTCTTGATACCACCGTTGCCCCTACATTCGTTTCCTTTAGCTGTCACTTTGGCTCAACGGGTCAATCGGGAGGTAATTTTACCGACTCTAGAAGGAAGCTTCATGGGTCAAACACAGGTAATTTTATCTAATGAGTATAGCATCGGTGTATCCCTGGTACTTGAAAAGTGTCCCCTCGTTGGGCTCCTTGGTGGGTGCGGAGCATGGGTGCTGAAATTTTTAATTATTAATCATGGCAATTGCAACAAAAAAATCAACAATAAACGTACCAAACCACTCTCTGACTCGGATTAAGAAACATGTGGCGCGGAATCATTTCCACGCTTCATGGTCATTCAGTCTAAGGATGAATCTAAACCGCTTTCTACTTTATCTCCGTTTGTTATTGAGAAAACTATTTCGGGATCCATTGGCACACCAAAAAGTGTCAAAGAAACTCAAGTTGGGTTTCCTTCTGGTTGATTGTGGGCGAAAGATTCGGGCAAAAAGACAATATCATAAAAATGAAAACCTTTCTCGATATTCCAGTGACTTCATTCGCCAGCACTACACTGAATTCGTCCAAAGGCATAATGCGCTGTCGTGACTTGGCAGGAGTCACCGACAGAGATATAATCGAAGGGATGAAACATGAAGGTGTCACTGCAGTGCGTAGAATACGTATTAAACGTAATAACATTCTGCATGACACCAACACATTTGTACTCACCTTCAACAAACCAATAGTACTTCTAGTGGTCAAAGTTGGGTTTTTGCAAGTTAAGGTCGAGATCTACATTCCAAACCCCCATCGATGCTAATAGTGTCAAAAATACGGCCATCACGAAAACCGATGTTCCAAAGTCAAAGTATGTGGCCGATGTGGAGATCACTCTCATCAGGAAGCTTATTGTAGAGCAACTCCGCATTCCGTCAACTGTGGCAAGGAACATCACGCCAATTCCAAGGGTTGTGATACATGGAAACAGGAGAAGGAAATTCAGAGGGTAAAGTTCACCTCCGACATTCCATACCTAGAGGCCAGAAAACTTGTCCAGGTGAAAACATCCCTTCCTGGCCCATCCTTCTCCACAATCGTGAAACACAATCCAAAAATCACGAAGGACGCGCAAACACAGACGGAACCAGCCCGATTCAACAACAAGTGCCAATATACCTCATTATAAGCCACTGAAAAGCAAAACCTCAACTCAGACACCATTTAATAATAATCCACCACCAAAATCACCAAGAAATAAACACAAAGCACAGATAAATAAGCAGCAAAAGGGGACAGATGACTCCATTAAACTTTACACGTTTAGAGACTTTGAGAACTTGGATGCAGAAGATAATGCTCCATGTACTCAAGGTAGCTCCAAACCTAGCAAAACCAAATATACTCCCGTACTTCCTCAAGACAAAGAACAACACAAATTTCCTCCGCAAATAGTTTACCTAGCTCCAGAATCTTCAGCAGAACAATACGATGAAGAACACCATCATGCAATGGAACTATCGAGGACTTAAAAGCTAACTACAATGATATTATTCTGCTTTTAAATGAATACTATCCTGCAGTACTATGTTTACAGGAAACATTCCTGAAAGAGACAGATACAATTATGTTTAAAGACTTCCCTGTTTAACGCGTACTTTCAAAACGCTGACAGGGCCTCAGGAGGAATCTATATTGTTGTGAACAATAGATCCCCTCACAGAGTCATTCCTTTAAATACAAATTTAAAAGCAATTGCTGTAAGCGTCTCTCTACATCGAGTGATTGATTTTTGCTCCATTTACATGCCACCAAACACCATAACATTATATGGGGATTGAATCGTGTAAACTAAAAAGGCATAAAGTAGAAGATTTCATTTCTAGACACGATCTATGTCTATATAACAATAACTCACCTACATATCTACACCCAGGAACGGGTACCTACACATGCATAGATTTGACCATTTGCTCTCCTTCGCTGATTTTGGACTATCAATGGAAGGTCGCTGATGACCTTCAAAGCAGTGATCACGTTCCAATCAACCTTGAAAATAACTCTAACTCTGACGCAAATCCACAATGGAATATAAAGAAAGCCGACTGGGCTTCGTTTGAAACACTATGTAAAACTAGACTAAATAATGATACAGTATTCAACGCTGTTAATCCTATACAGCATTTTACTTCAATTCTAATTGCAATTGCAGAGGAATATATTCCTAAGTCCTCACCGAACAGTAAGAAACCGCAAAAACCTTGGGAAACTAAGAAATGCAAATAAGCCATTAGACAATGTCGAGAAGCATAACAACAATTAAAGAATCGTCCAACGCCCGAAAATGTAAACAAATATCGTATTACCCGGGCTAAAACTCGACGCACAATCAAAGAACGAAAACGTGCATCCTGGAAGAAATAAATTTCTTCTTTAAACTCTCGTTCCTCAATGAAACAAGTTTGGAATACTGTTCGAAAAATAAATGGAAAGAGGAAACACAATTCTATTCGACAATGAAAACAAACAATAACAATTTTAGTCCGAAACGTGACATAGCAAATATTCTTATCTATAGTTTCTCATAAAACTCCTCGTCATCTAATTATTCAGAAGCCTTTCGAAGATTAAAATGTCAAAAAGAAAAGTCACGTTTAAAATTCACATCGAACAACACTGAAAGCTATAACCAGCTGTTTTCTGTATTGGAGCTTAGGGAGGCTTTAGTCAAGGCCCATGATACATCAGCTGGGCCTGACGAAGTACATTACCAATTCCTAAAACACCTCCCAGAATCGTCTCTGACATTACTTCTGCAAATCTTTAATGATTTATGGATTGCTGGTAATGTATCTAAGAGCTGGAAAGGAGCAACATTAATACCGATTCCCAAACCAGGCAAAGATGTCGAAGATCCTAACAGCTATCGGCCCATTGTACTGACAAGCTGTGTGTGCAAAACAATGGAACGAATGATTAATTCTCGGCTTGTATAGTACTTGGAAAGTAACAATTTAATATCTCCTTTCTAAAGTGGTTTCCGTTCTGGTCATAGTTCCAACGATCATCTGGTTAGACTGGAAACATTTTTTCGCGATGCATTTATCAAGAAGGAACATTTAGTAGCAGTCTTCTTTGATTTAGAAAAGGCCTGTGATACAACATGGGAGTACGGTATACTAAATGACCTGCACGATCTGGGTCTAAAAGGCCGTCTGCCCTCTTTCATCTACAGAGTGGTCTCTATTGTTTGTCAAAAATGGAAAACAAAACAATCTCTTTTTACAAACATTTGACTGGATTAATTTCTTGATAAACTGAGATGCTAACTATTTAATTAAAGATGGATGGCATGGAATTCCTTATCGAGTTACAACACTGATTCTTTTTAACATGTCAAGGATATACATCTTTATCTCATCTAATTTTGTTTTAAAAATCTAATACGCCGATTCCTAACGTTCTTTGGATATATTGATGTTTGCCGTTATTATGGTCATTATTGTTATTACAAAAACATAATTTTGCCGGGATATTATCAGCGGTTTTGCTACCATACATTAAGATAATCGTGACCATTGTCCCATACTTTGTAGGTCATTACCAACTAGGTTGCTATTGCTATCCTCTTTGTCTAAACCAATTAGGCTCAATGTGAAACTTTTTTAACTTTATTACAAAAGGCAATTTAACTTATCTTATTTCAACTCTCTTTCACGTTCTTGTCTAGCCTCTGTCTAATGTTAGCCATTCACAAAGATCCATTAATAATATTGGTAATTCTACTTATATGAGATAATATAATATATTTGTGTGTCTTGTAATAATGTTCATACATTGAATAAGGATATTTCGCCGCGCTTTTAACTTGCACTGGAGACAACTCTTACACGAGATGTTTAAAAAAATGGTATATTTCTGTACTGATTATTCGATTAAAACTGTTACGTACACCCGTCCTGTGGTGCTCAGCCGTGTTGGGAGTCCGGCCCAACCTGGCTCCTAATCTTTAGACGCTCTAAGCGCCTTACAGCATCTATAATGATATGACTACACTACAGAAAAACAAAAAACAAAAACCATGAAATTGGAAAACATAAAAACTTGCTGAAAACATATAAGATACAAAACACTATTAGGTTTCTAAGTTTGTTCGTGCAGTCAAAACGCATGCGTTTTAAGAGCACTCTTAAAAGGGACCACTGTGTCTTTGTATTTAATTTTCATGTGCAATTCGTTCAACATAGCCGGGCTCTGGTATGCAAAAGAACGTTGTCCATATGACTTCGTTTTCATAGTGGGAACAATGAGTATACTATTGTCAGAAGAGGACGTGAGTATCTTGCTGGTGTATACACGTGGGTGAGGCCAGATAGGTATGTTGGAGTGGAGTATGTCAGTGAGACGTAACATAGAAAACACGTTTTGTGTTTGATTCTGTATTGAATGGATAGCCAGTGTAGGGTACAGAGCAGTGGTGAGGTGTGCGCTGATCGAGGTACTATAAAGATGATCCGAGCAGCTGTTTTGAACTTTTTGAAGTTTCTGGAGTAGATATTTTGACGAATCAGAATGAATTGAGTTACAATACTCCAGTCTTGAAAGTACTAATGAACGCACAAGCGTTTTAGTGGCGTCGACTGAAAAGATATTTGCAAATGGAACTGATGCATCTCAGCTCAAGATATGCAGCCTTGCAGATGTTCATGACATGTTGGTGCAATGTGAGAGTACTGTCAAGAGTAACACCTACGTTTAGTACTGACTGTGTGAAGTTAGTGTTGGTGTTGCTGACATTTATTTTTTGAGGTCAAGAATGTGAATGAAAAAGTCTTTGTGTTGTGATCAGAATGGCCTCAGTTTTATCATCATTCATCTGCAGCTTGTTACCTGCCATCCATGATTTCACATCAGAAATGCACCTCTCTACTCCATGGGTGGTAGCATAAACTTCAGTTGGATTACTAGACTTGTATATTTGGGTGTCATCAGCGTACAATTGGTGAGACACTGAATGATGACCTATGCATTTTGAGAGCGGCTGAGTGTATAGAATGAAGCGAACGGGTCCAATAACACAACCCTGTGTAATACCACAACATAGGTCAAATGGGCTGGAGTGTATTCCATTTACAGATACAATTTGTCCTGTTTACTATGTAGGACTTGAATCACTGAAAGGCTGTATTCTGAATGCCAAATACATGCTGGAGACGGTGAAGTAATATATCATGGTCTGTTGTGTCAAATGCTGCTGACAAATCAAGGAGGGTGAGGACTATAATCTTTCCACTATCCAAAGCAGAGAGAATGCCATTAACAACGTTTAGAAGAGTGGTTTTATAGTGTGGCAAGGGCGATATACAGACTGTACATTGCTTAAAAGATTAATTGAATTCAGATGACATATATGCTGGGTGAGAACAACATTTTCCAAGATTTTTTTTATATGAACCAGAGATTACAAACTGGGCGGTGCTGGTTTCTTCAGTAGAGACTTTACGATGGCAGTTTTAAAAATGATCTGAATTTCCCAGATGAGAGAGAAATATTAATAACATCAGTTAGTGAAGGCAATATTGGGTCTAAGCACTCAAGCAGCAGTGATGTTGGAATTGGATCAAGTTCACATGACTTTGGTGCACTCTTATACACGACTGTCCGTGCTAAATCCATAGAGACAGGGTTCACATGCTGATTACGATTGTGGTTGAAATTATTTATTGCAATTGGTGATGATGAGTAAATTAAAATTGTGTTGTCAAGCTTATCTCTAATAGTTTGTACCTTGTCAGGGAAGAAATTTGTAAATATGTCCGGAAGGTCTACTGCAGAGCAGATAGTTGGAAGCGATGCACAATTGTTCCTTGACATTAATTTGTTAGTTATTTCAAAGAACTCTTACAGATGGAACTCTCCGTGATCTTAGTATTGTAGTGGGATAATTTGGCTAAATGAATTATGTTTGTGACGTTCTTATTAGCGGCTTCATAGATTTGTTGATGAATAATGAGTCTGGTGGAAAGCCATAGCCTCTCTGATTTACGGCGATGTTTTTTAGCAGTGCGAAGATGGTCCCTAACACTGCCATACCATAGAGACCACTTTTTCTATTGATACTCTGCATTTGGTAGCTGAGGCATGTTTTTCAAGCAATGAACGCAGACATTTATCGAGTTGTTCTCCTGCAGGATGTAAGTAAGTTGTTAGGTTTTCTTGGATGTCTTTGTTAGGTTTTCTTGGATGTCATGCATTAATTTGGTTCTATTTATCATACGGAGGTTTTGCTTAGTAGAAAATAAAGGTGAAGCGTTAGGGACTGATACGTCGAGATGGCATATAATGCAGAGGTATCTGATGCATATTTTTGGGATACAAGGGTGGATTGCAGAATATTATCATCAGGTCTACGAAGAAACTAGTCTAAAATGTGGCCAAGCTTAAAGGTGGGTTGGTTAACTGACTGTTTAAGGTTTAAAACACGAATGGAATCTAGGAGTTTTAACGTGTTGGGGTTTCTAGGACAGTCAAAGTTGAAATATCAAAGAATAATTAGGTTGCCACCTATCGAATTTCCATACTCCAGAAGATTCGAAAACTGCTCCAAAAAGAGAGATTCAATCAGCTTGTGTTTTTCTACTTGGAGGAGGGCGGTAGAAACAGAAAAAAATGGACGGACCATGATAGCTTTTCTCCATTGTTTATATGTCCTGGTGAAGTCGCTCACCGTGATCATCGATCACTGCTCCGCAGTTCGGTGGAAATAATCTAGATGAAATTGCAATATTATATCTTTAGTGGCATGTTGCAGCCAAGGCTTTTGTATGCCTTGTGGAGATTCTCCATCAACTCTCTGTCTGCCCTATTTTCTCTGAGAAAGTTTGAAACCTCTCCGTGCCGTCTTTCCATGTCAAGCAGTGCACGGTCAAATTCATCATTTCCAATAAGTTCACGAATTTTAGGACCAACAAAGACGACTTTATTTATCTGCTTAACGAAAGGAATTGTGCACGGAGGTGCTTGAAGCTACTTTTGTTTTGTCCATGACCTTAACAAAGTTCTTCATCAGACCCATCTTGATGTGTAAGGGCAGTAACACAATCTTCCTTGATTCAAGAAGTGGTGGATACGGAACACTTTTCATCTCAGACTCTATTAACTGTTGGAGTGTATATTGACATAAACATTTTGAAAAAACTAGCGATGAATTTGTATATAACCGTTATATAACGTTACAAAAGACATCTCTCTTGTCAAACATTATAAAATGTAATAGAGTAGCCACAATATCGGTCATTCAGTAATATACAATACTATTAGTTTTCTAAATATAAACATTCTGTTACACTATAACACGTTTACTAATCTCAGATATCTGAATGAGGATTGATTCTATTCGTCCATTCGTACCGTCTTCCGAAATCCATTGTATTTGCCTCTGTTTACCCAGTTACCACATCAGCATCACCATCTCCCATCCAGGTACACAGCCGGCTTACATCGCCATCTCCTATCCAGGTACAAAGCCGGCTTATTAGATTACACAATAAAGTGATACATGAGACATGGATAGAAAGAAAAAACAATCACACCTGAGAATATTAAAGTTTTTTTTATCACATGATAAAATGTAATTGGAATTAAATATTTGAACAATATATATTTGAATAAATGCATGCGATCATGACAAAAATGAGACAATTTCGTCGGCTTTCTGCTAAAAGATCGGCTTTTTTACTGGAAACAACTATCAGACTTTATAATTTTTAAATAAGTCACAAAACTTATCTCAACGTTTGGATTCACCAGTTTCCTGACTAATCATACATCATCATAAATAGTTACACGTTAGGTTGTTGTTGCTTGATTTTTTTTTGGCGGGGGTTAGGCAAGATTAAACCAAAACATTATCTATATCCATTCGTGATCCCCTGCTTTTCTTTCCTCTTGACAATTTGAAGTCTTGTCTCGAAAGTGATTATATTTGTTTTTAAATAATGCTGACAGATTACACCCATGTTGCACTGTAACAGGTTTTATGGTGACAATAACAATCTTGACTTCCATTTGGTACCATCTATCTCTAGACTACATGCAAGAACTCCTTACCTCCAAAACCTGAAGAGTTTAACAATCTGCAGAACTGCACATCCCCGAACCTGACGAGATTGACCTTGAAAATGATACAATGAGCATCAGTCATAATACGATTTACAAAAACAAACATGATAAGACACTTTATTAAAAGTTTCACTTAGTTCAAATAATATCAATATAATTAATATATTGGATTGACTTTAACGATTCATCACAACAACATGAAGCGATCAAATGTTCGGAACTATGCTTTTGGACTCTTGATATACATATGTATTCGCCGAGCTGGTCTGAATGAGATAAAATGCAAAGCTGAAGAGTCAATTACATTAGGTATTACAAACACGCTGAGATTTTAATTTGCAGTCTTGATCAAAGTTCAAACGAAGCCTGAAAAGTAGTATGGTGAGTTTCCCTCTATACAAAAAATGATGTCTAAGTACAAGATTAAATGTTATGTTAAAACAGTGTTTTCATGGTTTAAAATGTATAAGGTGCTCAGAGTAAATGGGTAATCTAAAATTAGTCATTGTGTAAACGATGGTCATAAGAATGCTTTAAAAATGACACTCTGTGTACAAAAATTGATTATGTCAAAACCTGTCCATTGAAATAATATGATGCATTTATATGGGGTCAAAGAAAATGTAATGTTAAAACTACACATACTAACCACAACGCCGTTTTTTGTCACCAACACCAACACATTAAAAAATATTACTTGACCTTCAAAACGGTAGGAATATAATGGAAATACCTTCATAAAAAACAAGCCTAAAACACCAGCACCCATAAGTACAAACAAACAAGCCTTTTAACATGACAACCATTAAACGTACGAGAAAGGTACGAGTTCTATCTCTTGCACCAAGGTACTTTCCATCCATCCTACCTTCCTTCCATCCATTCATGTATACACACACACACACACACACACACACACATATATATATATATATATATATATATATATATATATATATATATATATATATATATATATATATATATATATATATATATACAAATATATATATGGATGGATGGATAGTACCATATATATATATATATATATATATATATATATATATATATATATATATATATATAGGGTTATCATATTTTGTGAAGGAAAACAATATGTACGTTACTTTCTCCTTATATTCCGTTATCAAAATAACAAAGACATGAATTTCTTATATTTTTTTAATTTAATAAATTGATGATTAAAGTTTTCCGTATACAAATATATATGGCAGTGCAGGTAATACCTAATGAGTGCAAATATATTTCAATTCCCTATGTATAATAAGTTTATGCATAACATTATTTGCTGTAAATATTGAAACAAAACAATCTCCCTGGTCTCTGAGTCAATCAAATCTAAAACTGTTCCCGCATTAAAAGCCCAAACATTATAGTAGTAAATAAAACTGGTCTGCACAATACCAAAGGATCATACTGATACAAATACGTTAAACTTAGGTCATCTGTTCTCCAAAAACATAAATCACATGTTTAGCATTTACAAATTTTTCTAATTTAGAGTTAAACAATATTGAGGAAGACCATCCTATTATAGAAGTTATTAATGTCTTAGCCTAGCTTTTGCAGTCCTATTATAGAAGTTGTTAAAGTATTAGCCTAGCCTTTATAGAAGTTGTTAACGTCTTAGCCTAGCCTTTGCAGTTACATGATAGAAGTTGTTAACGTATTAGCCTAGCCTTTGCAGTTCTCTTATAGATGTTGTTAACGTCTTAGCCTAGCTTTTGCAGTTCTTTCATCATAGCCAAGTAAATATTATCTGAACAAATACACTAGAAAAAGAGAGAGGCATATTTTTTTATGAATATTGGCCTTAAGGCTTAATGTATAATTTTTGAAGTCAGACAGTTTTCTCTCAAAAAATAATAGTAAAGAATTCTCTAAATGCTATATCTATATCCGAACTCTAAAGACGTTCTTAGAAACTTCAGTAAAAGATCAAAGTTATTCTATGATATACAGATAGATATACAAAATGTTCTCATAATGTTTTAGTCTCACTATTATCTTAGCCCATACGATGTTTAAAACATAATACTATTTATCAGTTACACTGTCATGCTGATAAATCTAATTAAAAGGTATATTAATATTGAGGCTCACTTTCTTCCCTATACTTTCATCAATATTGTGTGCAGCTGAGCCTGTTAAATGGCTAAATTATTGTACACGTGACTAGAAGGGTTTATGTCCGATTATCGCCATCCTTTCAGCGCAGATTGATACTAAAGCAAATTTGTCATGTTATGATCACGACAGGTAATAAAAGGAAGTGAAAACAGCAACCATATGTTGGTCTACATGCGTTTATGCTGGCGATTGTTTTTACTAAGTAAAATGGCGGAATACAGGTTATAGGGTGGAAATGATGCAATACCGAATCATCAATCAAGCATCCAATCCCCATATATGTTTTTCCTGTTATGTCAACACTGGAAATTCTAAATCGTCTGTGTATGTCTTTAAAGTGCAATATTTTATGCTAATAATAGAATTTTGTTTGGATCATGTACCAATGTCGGTTTCAGTTACGAAAAAAAAAGATAATAAACTTTTCAATTAAAACAAATCTAGACAACAAACAAAATCATATTTCATCAAAATGTTATTATTCTGTGAGTTTGTATCGATTTAGATATCCCTGTTAATAAAGATCCACGCACACCAGGTGACCATTTCGCTAACGCCAAAGACGATTCTTAGGGTGCAAGGGTAGTAATCCTTCTGTGTCTACTAAGGCCGTAACTTATACTGTAACGTCGTCACTCTTCATCCTCATAAAATGTACATTAATTGTCAGAGTGATTTCGCTAATAGATGAAGCAGCAGGGGGGGGGGGCGAATCCTACATTTGTCCGAGACATCATTTGGCTTAAATATCATAAACAAAACTAGAGATTTTATACGAAGCCTTCTTTTTCAACCAAAAAAAAATAAGCCCGCGGTCAACGGGGCCTATTGATTTTTTGCCCGAAACATGAGTTTTGAGCGAAATTATACTCAGTGTGCGTTTTCATCGTTTAATCGAAAAGCGTCTCATCGCGATGTCATCGCCCCCCCCCCCCCCCCGCCCTGCTGCTAAAAAATTTATTGGAAATCTTCGATTTTAACCAAATATTTGATCAAGTCCTTTAAGACCTTACAAACAAACTAATCGCTAACACCTCACCTTGTAGATCAATTAAATTATTTGACTGGTCGGTGAGTTAGAAATTAATTCTTGTTAGCGAATTATTATGGCATCGCATGTAGACAGAATTAATTGGGTTTTCAATAATTAGGAATCCTGGAGGAGCTGTTGGCGCAAATGAATAAAGAATATATCCTTGCTGAGCTTGATTTGATTGCTCTAGATTAATTTGATAGCTTCCTTCGATTGCGTCACATGTTAAATTAAGCGCAATCACCGCTGAAATATTTACATTGTGCGGGGCAATATGCCTACCTCCGCCATCTGGGTCATTATTATATTTAAGGAGGACAGTTGAATCTTGTAATTGTAATGTCTTCATAACATCACTAACAATTGCTTTCATTGTATCAGCGCTGTATCCGGGAAACTTGAAATTATGTAGATCGGTTTCTGTGATATTGTAACCGGTTAGGAATCGTTGTTTATTGTCGCTGTTGTCATTAATTATTGTTTGAATAATTTGTTCATTGATATATTCCATGTAAGATACAAGCTGATTTATTATTTCAATGTGTTTTCGCGATTTTGTTTGCTGTAGTTCTAGTTGTGTTATATGTAATTGACCGATTTCGTTAAAATAATTAGTGATGTCATTTAGCGTAAATGAAATAGTAACAGATGAGTCAGCTGTTCTTTTAATGATAAAATCCCATTGCATAGTGTTTTTGTTGGTAAATATAAATCTATCGGCGATTTTTCCTTTTTTATATCAGATAAATTATCTCGATACATGGGATTGATTTCATGATATGATTGTACGCCTGTGGTTGAGTCGGCGGCGGATTTTTCCGGTGGTTTTTCAGGCCATCCTAACACTGTTCTTAACGAGCTGTTATAAATATCCACGGTGTATCCCTCTGTACTTATTTCGATCGACGACGAGAGCGTCGGTTCATGAACTTTAATAGCTATTTTTGATTCTTTTCCCGTGATTGATTTTATTCTACGCTGAATTTCAGCATCGATTTGCTCAATTTGGTACGACCCAGATGGTATGGAAACAGTTTCCCACGCTGGAGTACCATCGGGTTTATTCTTATACGAGAACACCAGTGCGTTATTGGGTTTCTGCCCGCCAAATTCAACCGATCTGATATTGAGCCAGCTATGATATACTCGTAATTTTGCCAACGCGATCTCGCGCACTGGAATCGGAGAAGGGAAGTTCACACTAAATTGTGGGTTTGTTGATGTTATTGATATCATGCTTGTTCGTATCGGAGTGGTATTCTCCGCGATTCGTTGAAGCACTTCGAGTGACATTATTATTAACGTTGTTTTCAATTTCCAATTTCAACATCGCGGAGTTATACAACTGCACCATCGCGGAAAATTCAACATCGGATATGAACGAATTATCTATCGACAGTGAGATCAACTCGGATAATTTCGAGTACGCGTCTGATGCCACCCGGTACCGAGCTGTATAATCGCTGAGATTTTTCTGAGAACACGATGATAGCTTTTTAGTTATTGCGGTGGCGACTGCCGCGATTGTTGTTGCCACGGAGATAGCGATTGGAACTGCAATCGGAGCCATCATGGTCACCGTCGACAAAATAACCCCGGCGCTGGCCATCACACCGGACACCGAGTACACGGTGACATCGATGATTATTACGCTGCGTCGATATTTTTTTGTGTTTTCCACGATAGCGCTCAGAAAGTGATTTCAAGTTCGCGGAAAATTCTTTCACGGTATCATATCGATATTGATGCGATTGTGATACCTCTGGAGATATTGATTTCCTCGATGTCATTACTATTTTAACCTCGCTAGTGTTTTCAATTGATTTCATCGATGTCATTACTATTTTAAACCCGATAGTGTTTTCATTTATTCGCCATCGTTAAGGGGCCAGGGCAGGCCAGGTGGAAGGGGAATTGCGGGGCCTATACAGTAGTTTCAGTCGGAAAATCACCTATAAATTCTAAACACCAGGTTATTTTTGATCTAATGGTGGTGCTATCAACCGCGACGATCTTAAATTCTTCTCTAACCCCCCCCCCCCTGATAATTACTGTCGCGGTACCAAAGTAGGTTTTATCGCTCACGATGATATCAAATTGCTGGATAGAGATTAACGTCATCCTGTAGATACCATTGGTCCACTCCCGGGTATTGATGGACAATGTAAAATCATATTCTTTTATCCAATTCATGGTCCCATGATCGACCATATACACGATATTTTTAATGCTTCCGTGTGGATGCCGAATCTTTACCTTTTCAATTTTTTCTTTTAGTTTAAGAATATCCTTGTAAATATCGAGATAACTTGCCTTGATTTCGGTGAGATTCATCACCCTCAGCATCTCCTTGTTAAAAATAATGTAGTTAGAAGGGCTTTGATTTTAGAAAAATTTATCGTGATATCTTGGGGTTTACTGCCCTCAAAGAACTTATTAACCATTTCGCTGGTGGTGGTGGGCTTTTGTTCGTCAATAGCTTTTTTAATTTCAGCGAGAGTCGTGTCTGCCTCAAGTGTGGTTCCAAAAACTTATTAACAATTTCGCTGGTGGGCTTTTGTTCGTCAATAGCGCTTTTAATTTCAGCGAGGGTTGGGCCTGTCAGAGAGTCGGGTCCAGACTCGGATGATCTCCCCAAAAATTCATTAACGATGTTATTCAGTATTATTTGTCTCGTCCTAAACATACTAATATCGCTGAGAGTCATCGTAGATGTACCCCGGTCACCAAAGAAATTATTAGCGACGTAGACACTGCTAGCATGCTTGTTAATAGCGCTTTTAATTTCAGCGAGGGTCATGCCTGCCTCAAGTGTGGTTCCAAAAAACTTACCAACGACGTCGTTAGTAGGTTTTTGTACCTTTTCAAACTTTCAAATTTTTCTATTAGTTCAAAAATATCCGCGTAAATATCGAGATAATTTGCCTTGATTTCATTTTCATGTATCATCTCCCCCGTCTCCTTGTTAGAAAAGAATTTAGTTAGAAGGTTTTTAATTTCAGCGAGAGTCATGCCAACCACAAGCGGGGTTCCAAAGAATTTATGTACGACATTTTTGCGAAAAGTATTATAACGTTGTATATACTCATCCAGATCACGGCCGTGGGCGGCAATCGCGTCGGTGATCGTAGACACAAGTGCGCCTGGTTTAAGTCGTCCGTCGCTGGAATACAGCGCAACAGAGTTTTCAGCGGCGTTGCGTTGCCGTATCAAAATGTCATCCGCGGATACATTACTGGTTTTCAATTTAAACTGGCGATCTTGAAATACAACTATTTCGTTCGGGTCAACACTTGCTAAATTTAACGTCTCAGCGATTTCATCTTCAATTATTTCTTTTACATCCTGTGGAAGTTCGGTGGGTTTATGCGTTGAAAGAGATCTTCCCCAAATATCAATCATTATTGTAAAAACTCTAGTGTTTTCAATTTATTGATTCTCTAAAATTACCTTGTAATTTCCCACTCGTGTATTCATTTACAACCAGATGAGGTGGTTTCTGTGACGATGAAATCTCCGCAAGAACATTTAATACTTCATGGCCGCATATCGGTGGATCATTTAATTGTTGTGTTGGCAGCGTGGAATAAAAAATCGGAGACTCTTTGAGTTTCATCGAAGAATTTATATACCGCATAAACTCGCTTGGCGGAGCTAGCCCATATGAATCAAAATAAACAATTCCACGTGGACCAATCGCGTATGCAACCCAGTGAGTTCCCGATCCGTTACTGTTATCAAGATTGATGATACCGGTTTCAACGCGTTTAGGTTGTTTTGGTAATTGATCTCTCATAAAAAAAACCTCTGAAGTTCTTTTATCGCTAGCGCGCTAGCAGCATCAATTAAATCAAAATTGGACATTGGCTCAACTAATAAACCGTTCCTGGTATTCTTAAGCCTTTTCTGCTGTACCATGAATATGGAGTCCCTGGTAGTCTTAGACCCTTTCCCTTTTTTATATCCTTTCCCAGTTGCCTTTTTCAACGCCATCCCTGCAGCGGTACCAACGGCTCCCAACGCCGCCGCTTTCGCCACCGCTGGGGCAGCCGCTGAAATAAGCGCTGGTAACGCAGCTAACAATGGAAATATACCACCTGATTTTATCATGTTGGCGATTGCAGCCTTCGAAAATACAATTTGAATCCCTCGCTGTTTCTTTAGCGCATCATTGAAATGTTTTATTTGACGATCCGTCAGTGATATTTTATGTGTACCGCCGGACATCTGTGCTGGTTTTAACGTTATTGTTGTTCCACATTCTTTAGCGGATTTTGATCGCAATTTCTTGACCTGACCATCAGTCAGTTTGACACTAACAACACTATATGGCATTTTATTGTAAAACTATCTATGCTTTCAATTGATCTAATTGTGAATCGTTTACATATTTTCCACTGGTGCATCAATAAGTTTCATTCGTCCGCCAACTCCTTCTAACAACATTGATTTATCACTGAGAATGACAGCAACCGCTCTATAATTAACACCAGCAGGGGCTATACGAGCCCGAAAATGTATGTCAACAACGGATTGTCTTGCTAAATCAAGATGTTCCAGCGAAAAGTAATAAATCGGATAGAGGTTTTTAAAATGAAGTTGTGATATTTGCAAACCAGTATCAACGTTTTGATCACGACCCATATATGACAGCATTCTATGATACACACGTGCTATGTGGTTAGTGTTGTAATCAAGCTGTATATCCTCAGATGGTTCTTCTTGTCCGTTTATTCTCAGCGAAACCTCATTTACTCTTAGTTGATCAAATATCATATGACTGCGTTCTTGGGAACCTAACCTATCCCTATTCTGTAGCGCTACAAAGATGTGGCGCGGAGCTGAAACCCCTTGTTTTGATGCCAAATGCCATGTAAATGTACCAGCGACATTATCCTCTTTGGCATCAGTCGTCGTTGTTAGCCAACTTAGCAATGATTTGCCGCCTGCGTTCATAAATGAGAGTAGCCGATCTTCCGTGGTAATTGATGGGGTCATTACTGGCATCCATAGTACCAGTTTAGTTAAAACGACTTTACCAGCAGCAACACCATTAGCACGCCAGATTGCATCATTGTCATTGCCTTTTCGCACTAACGCGATTGCGTGTTTAGCTCCGTAAATAACTTTTCTAACATTTCTGCAGAATCCGAAAATATGTTGCAACGGAATCGCACATGAAAACTGACGGCGTGATCCTTGCAACGTTGATACTCGTGTTGCAAACCCTAGATTGAAATTGCGATTAATATCTACGACATCAAAGGTACCAGCCGGTCTAGTATACCCGGCTGGTGCTGGATCAACTGCGGTATCTCGTGTTGCTTTTACCCTAGTATGATTAATGTGATCAGCGTGATTATTAATATCCTTAGCAAACATCATAGACGGACCAGCCGATCTTGTATAATCATCAGAATATCTTGCTAGTCCGAATATTGTTGTTGCAACATCAACCTCACGGTCTATTGATTCAATTTCTTTTCCATCAGTGAGATATCTTGCACTTTCAAATAGCGCCATGATGCCGTTGTTGACGAACCCAACTCGGATATTTGGATCATTTGCATATGGATTATTATCCTCTTGAATAAGTTCCCCCTCGATTTCAGTAAACGCTTCACACGGCAAAAAGTATTTACTGGTATCTTGAACTTGAAGTTCAATTCGCGATCGTAGGTCGGGTTGTATTGCATGATAGGAATAATATTGATAATGGCGGACGGAATCGTCTTTGGGCACTGAGGCTTCCATATCAAGGGCCGGATCAGCTTGTCGTTTAAACATTTATATTACTCACACTAGTGTTTTCAATTGTGAAACTCAAAGTCTTCGACGTTAGCGACGAAAATTCTTCGAATTTCGTTTTTGTTTGAAACCACTTCCCGCTATCATATTTACAATAATGCTACTCTGTGTATCCAATGGGGTAGCCGCGGAAGGCGCAGCCGTGGAAGGCGCAGCCGCTAACGACGCTAGTTTTTCTTCCACTGCGCTATTTATTGCTTTGCTGATTTTTGCAGGCATCACTGTCGTTGATGGTAGTACAACTGGTTGCTTTTTTCGTCGCACCAATGATGTTATTTTATCTCTCGCGGCAGAAAATGCCTTTCCGGCAAGATATCCAACAGCGCTGATTCCCTTATCACGAATAACATCAATGGCCTTCATTGATAATTGTTTAGCTAACGGCGCCACCTTTGGAGCCATTCTTGTAAATAACCCCGCAATGGTACTGCAAAAACCATCTCCGTAGTATGCCCTATAAACAGGCAATCGTGAGTTTACCACGTAGACTCTTACGGGTTTATCATGGTTGTTGTGTATAATCATCTTGTTATAAAAACAGTAGTGTTTTCAATTATGAAACGCTAGCGTTTCCAGGAATTTCAATCGCTGTGATAACCATGGGCGTCTCTGTGATTTTCAACTAATTCAGCAATGAGTTCTCTATATACATCAATGTCCATGATACCACCGGCAAATAATCGTCTGCAAATATCAGCTGCTTCATTAATTACTTCCGGTGAGTTGTTTCCGGCTCGTTTCCCTCCGATGAGAACCTCTAACCGTGATATATCACTGAGAATATTACCAGGACATGTCACGGTTGAGTTCAAACTCGAAAATTTTTCACTCGAATATCCGCTAGCAGTAACTTTTTTAGTTGTACCTGTTGCTTGACGTTTTTCTTTGGTTTCTTTTTTTCGCTGTTCTCTTAGTTCTCGCTGTTGTAGTATTTCTTGTTGCTGTAGCATATCATACTCATCAATCCCTTTTTTAAATTCTTTATATCCCAATTCTCTTTTATCTAAATTGCCAATAATCTTCTTATTCGTTTTATACCAATCAACCCAATCATTTCTGTTTATTGTACTGTTTTTATACTCGTCTTTTAAAAAGTCCCTTCTAGAATGAAAGCTTTGGGCGGCAAAATTACCAAAAGCCCTATAATCGCCGGCTTTCAGTAATTCAGGTTGTTTGGTTGTTGTTATAGCTCTTTCGGTGAATTTGTCTATAAAAGGAACACCTCTTCGGGTGACACTAACAGGTTGTGGTTGTGGTTGTGGTTCAGGTGTGGAAACTTGTAGATTTCCATCATCAATATCAGCTAATCGTTCATATTCTCGTTGAGTTTTTATATCACTGGATAGCTGTTGTATCCCTTCGCGTGTTTGTCCGGTCTCTGCTGCTATCTTTTCAAGCGTATCAAGCAGCGGCGCCCATTTTGCTCGTTCTCGTTCAGGAATATCTCCGTATATCGCTGCTTCAGTTAACGTTTTCACATCTTTGGTCGCACTTGTTATCGGAGCAAACAGTTGTTCACTTGACACAGAAAAATCAGTTTGCATTTGTTGTCGTTGTTGAAAATTCTCGCGAAGTCTGTCTCGTACCGGTATAAACTTTCTAATAGCCGCCAGTCTCTCTCTCTCTCGCTAATCGAGTGGTTAGTGCTTCATTAACCATTTATTGAAATCGTAAACAATCTTCCAATTTAAAAAGAAATAACAAAAAAAAACCCACTCGCTAAAATGTTTTTTACCGCGGCAATAATACTCCCGTGTTGTTTGTTTATATATACAGTTGAGCATGTTTTCACGCGTGACTAAATTTGCTCCGTAAGCCTCAAGGTCCCATACCTGTTCGCTATAAATATACATGCAGCCCATGGTAACACCTGCCCCATTGTTGTATTGTAGTCGTTGGGTATTTTATAGTACAAATTTTACCTATATAGCGGGAGGCATCTAATGGGTTTTTTCATCTCCTTGTTCTTGTTCGTCGTTGAAGTTTATTAAGTATCGGTCTCTGACTGGTAATGGTACTTCCCTAGGAACGTGTGTGTTATCATTCACGATAGCGTCAGGGTCTATATTGGATTCTTTAATCAGTCGTTTAATGTTACGAACTTTAGAGGTTATCTCGGATCTAATCTGGTACTGTTGTCCTAATTTTTGTCTAATTGATTCAACGATACTGAATAACTGTATAAATAAATTAATGTCGTTACCGTACAATGAGGCGTTAATTGACTTTTGTACTCGCTTAATAAGTGAGTACATCATGGGTAAAACGTAACGGCCGTGTTTTAATTGATTATCAATATGGTCAAATTCAGACATAATACGTTCAGTGTCTTCAGATAATACTATTCCGCGATTTTGAAATTTAAACTTTCAGCAATTATATTATTTACATCCTGGATATTCATTATTATTATAATACATTTTACCTCTAATTATTAAAAGAAATTTGGGTCATTTTGACCCGTTTTTGGATATATTATATACAATATTTGGATACTTAACTAATGGACAGAACATACATGAAAACCCCATTTGGAAACCCCTTTCGCGTCAAATAACGTGAAAGAGACCCAGAGGTTTAACTTAATTTAAGACATATAAGACAACACATCTTGGAACTCCTTGGTTGCCTTCGCACCCATGCAAGCCCAAAGGGGACCCCGAAACATACATCTCCGGAAGGGAGGCCTAAGGTGACAAACGTCATCTTAGACCGCCCAGAAGATATGCTTGGGGGGACGTCACTACATGTACTTAATTAAGGATGGATATATTTACAATGAAACGATTGATGGAATTGATAGGACGATACAAGACAGCACAAACAGGAAACGACGGGGCGGATTTTTCTACGGCCAATCCAGCCAATCAAAAGCAACCTAATTAAATTAACACGGTTGCATGATTGACAAAAGACAACCACACGCCCAAGTCAAATTGCGTGGGTTAGTTTTGATTGGTTGGATCGACTTTCGAAAGCCCCGGGCTTATTACCTTTCATAACGTATATAAGGCGATTAATACAGCAGCGTTAATTCAACGGGTGTGTTATATTATTTCCTTGAATAACTTGTCAATGATGTTTTACAGTATTTAAATCAGACAGAGTATTTAAATAAAACACTAAAAAAAAGAATACAGTTGTTAAATAACAACGTGTATTTTATTAGTTTTCATCGTAATAGTAACTCGACTCCAAAGCAGAGCTCCAAGCAGAGCTTGGGAGGACGTAACTCTGTCATGCGAGTATCATATCATTGTATGATTTATCTCCCTTGACATACGAAAATTGTATTCTATGTGTGTTTTTTTCTTTGAGAGAGCTGTTTTAGTGATATTTTCTGCAACAAATCGTATTGAAGACACACAAATGTCAAAGTGTCTACTGGCTGCGGTCATAGATGGAAATATTTTCTCCTCGTTAGTTGATGTATCAAATGATTTGACATGTTTTGCCCTTTTGCGTGTTTGCCGGTTCCACCTAATTTTTAATTCTGACGCTGAGTAACAACTCGTAAGTTATCCAATTTGTTATTTTGAGGGAATCCATCGACGTGATCAATCACAAATCCGTCTTCGATTAATCCGTAAAATGCTTCATAGATGGCCCTGTGACAGAGATATTTCTTCCCCCAGCACTAAATACCAATAATCCCATATTGTTTCCCCATCCAACCGACTTTTTCAGTCTGCGATTTCTGATAATACCATCGCGGGATGCTTCGTAATTAACAAGAATTGGATGCGGTTGAAATTCTTGGTTCATTTTATATACTACACTATTGTTTGTCTAATTTATCATCTGCTTTAATTATAAGTCTCTGGACATAATCCAGTGGTGTTTTTATAATCATATCATCGCTGGGGTCAATGACGTTATTTTTTATTCGTTTATCATAGTAGCGTTTTAGTTCCCTGTATCGTTTGCCGCCACAACTGAGACATAATTGTGACTCCCTCGCACCCCCACACCGCATTTGATGCACGGTATAGGGCCCAAACTTCCTCGCCGAACGCTTTGTAAATGATGCCCACAGAATTCGCTTCTGCATGATTTGTTACACGGAATTGTTGATCCAATCATAAGCCAATTGCAATGGTTCATTATACTATAATCTTCTATTTAAATACTTGTTTTAATTATAACATGGAGGAGTTCGAGAGATTATCAGCAATTAGGCGTTACAAAAACGTTAAATTTAATCTCGATAGAACCCTCAAAGATATGCCAAAACGGGCAATAATGGATAGAGCCTTGATAAATAAAATACGCGAATGCGCTGTTGAATTCAAGCGTGATAGAGCATCTCATAGCTGGTCAACATTTCCAATTGATGGCGTTGTTGATGCCACCATGAACGACAACAACGCAGCGTTGATGTTATCACAACATGGCAACAAAAAGTGTTTTTTTAGAGTGAAATTCATTATCCGTGTAGAATCAGGTAGTTGGATTGTACGAGACAAATTTGAACCGATTCTCAAAGACAAGAAAACAGTCGTTGTTAGCCGTGATTCTAAGCCGGGTCTGTTAACTGGAATTGACAAACCATACTTTGAACGAGCATACCCTGAAACAGCAGTTGTTTATGGGATATATCCGTTAAATGAAAAACCTGATATAGGAAAACTTGCGCCGATGAAACAGTCGTCGCCGGCGACTTTGTCGCTGGATTGTGTAGCAGCACGAATAACAGAGTATTTTACAAATGCATCCCGAGGGAACAAACTAATTGATTTACGGCGTAGCAAAATAACTCAATGGGAATTAACGGTGAAAGAGAGGGAGGCAACTATTAGCGATATAGCGTAATTAGAAACGTCACTGAGATTTCCAATAACCGTTACAACGATAACCGGAACAGTTTTATACGAATCAAAATATAACAGAAATGGAGCCCCAATCAAATTTATTGATCATAACGAACACTCATGGACGTCCGCGGTTACTGTGTTCCCACGAGACAGAACAGTGAAGTACATCCCTGAAGAATTCTTACGAGAAAACGATCTTCTCGTTGAAGAGAAACTATTCGATGCTATTGCGCGCTTGAGTAAAAACGACCCCGTATCAGTATGGTTACTTCGCAGCGGAGAAAACGACACGGATACGTTTGATCAGTTTGTAAGACCAAACGGTGAATTATACCGCACTGAAGCATTTCACAACAAAATGAAAAAAAACAGCTAATGAGTTTGGTGGCGGCGATGAACAATTATTGACAAACTGTTTTACAATCCCGTCGGTTGCAGCCCACGCTGCGAGAATAAAAAACGCATGGAAACCAACACGCGTAGAATTCTTACCAGACATTGAGGCTAGTTGTTTAGAATTTAATCATGGCGGTTTATGGAATAACAAATACGACCCTGATAATATCATTTCAGTTGATATGATTGCTTGTTATCCAGCGAGTTTTCTTGGTTATGGAGAGTGTACTGAGTATTTTAAACGATTTGGACACCCCGTACATGAAATGACTCAAGTTGTAATTAATGGAAATCTGCCAGATTTTGATTTAACTGGATTCGCTCGTGGAGTATCATTCGAATTCGCAGAAGGACTTCATCGCTGTTGTTACATTTGGATTGGTAGACACATGTCTGAAAAGAAGTAGCTGCCAATAGCGCTATTACGGTTCATGATTGATACAAAAATGTTAATTTCTCTGACGGTCTGTGAAGCAATCATATCATATCGGAAACAAACTAATGTTTGGTTACCAGAACCAGAAAGTCTTGATAGTATAATTGACGAATCCAGAAAACATATTGATGCAGATGAAAAATATATCATTGAGTGGTCCAAACGGGTATTTAATCAACGAAACATCGAAGCAAAAGATCTCGGCAGAAGAATAATTGGAAAATTCACTCAGGGAGGAAAAAAAATGCGACTATAAAAGATATTCTTCACGGTTGATTATAGATAACACCGAATATGACTTTGTAATCGCGGATGCAGTTTCTAAAAACATATACATGGATCGTAAGGATGCTTTTTTGTCCGATGGAAGAAAATTGGGTACAATTGTTACTTACAGCGACGGTTACAGATCCCCGTATACACATTTGAGGTCGACTATGCTGGGTTATGCTTGTATCAATTTATTTTCGATGATAAATAGATTTCCTGACACTGCGGTTAGAGTTGCAGTTGATTCATTCTACATTGACAGCAAGTACAGTTGCACAGTTGCTGAATTCACTAATCCAGATGAAAGCTGGGGTTCATGGAGAATTAAAAAGGAAACGCTGCATGATTATTCTAAATCAGCAGACGCTGAGATTAGCGACAATTACCTACACGGTGATAATTTATCAGAACGTTCTAATGCACCACCGATATCTGATCCAATTTGTAGATATAAAACAGTTTATTTAAACGGTTGTGGCGGGTCAGGAAAGACTACTCGTGCAATTGAATTATATCGAGAGAAAAATCCTACGGATTTCACAAATATGATTGTGCTGACACCGACCCATAGATTTGCAAGAGAGATAAAACAACGAAACGTTGAAACTTGCACTTATCACAGCTTTTTTCGATACAAAGGCGACGCGTGGACTCCTGAACGAATGGGTGAGAAATTTATCCCTGGGGTTATTATTTGGGATGAGATATGTACGGTTTCGTTAGATGTTTTACAAATGTTTCTTGATTGGTTGCTGCAAAAGAATTGCGCGGTGATAATGTGTGGAGATCATGGCCAACCACCACCATTTGTCGGTGCGGATCCACATGATTGGTTAAAAGGGTTTGTTGACTATTATGAAGAAATTAATACCGACTATAGAGCACTTGATGAACAATTACGCGAGGTCAAGAAATTAATTAGATTACAACCGGATAGAATCCAATGTGAAATAATCAGAGAAATAATTCCTGAAACTCCCATGGAGGAATTTTGGGAAGCATGGAGACCAAATGATTTTGTTACGGCGAGTAGAAAGATAGTCAGACACACTTCAGAGAAAGTTATTTGAGCTTCACAAAGAAAAATTCCCAATACTTCCAGTTCCGTTGTGTTATAGACCCTCGGATACACGAAAGCAAAATATTGAAGTTGAAATTCCAGGGCGTGTGACTTCGTCAGGAAAAGAAAAACAAACACTAGTGTTAAATGATATTGTGTTGGTTGATATCAGTGCTGTCGAAGACGCACTGCGTGCTGATAAATCGCCATGGACGCTAGGCTACGTAACGACGATACATTCCTCGCAGGGATTAACCATCACGGATACAATTGTTTGGATAGTCGATAATCGCATTGAGTGGTCAAATTTAGTCTATCTTGCAGTATCCAGGGTACGGCGAATAAATCAACCTCGAAGAATTGTTTTCGATGATGACACCACAATGGATGATGCTAGCATCGTTGATGTTAACATCATTGACAAAAAAACTCTCCGGTTTTAAACAACAAGACAAAAAAAAAACAACGAGAATTTGACATTGATGCTGAATTAATAATCGCGCTGAAGCAACAACAGAATAATCACTGCGCGAGTTGCAATTGTATAATGCGTTGGCAGTATTCGGATAAAGATCCTCGACCATTTACTGTAGACAGAAAAAATAACAATCTCGGTCATGTCAGAAACAATGTGATGTTGACTTGTCTTGAGTGCTAGTTAAGACCACGCGGCGGTAATTGAGTATCATCAGGAATAACTTGTAATTGTTCGCGTGTAAAACCCCGCTGAGGGGCAGTTGAATCCAATTTATAGATTGGAGGTCTACCAGTTGATCGTGTTATAGTAGATATGCTATGCGTAGTGACACTCCAAATAGGATCAGTAGCTCTTTTTTTTACCACCTTCGAGCTCTCCTGGTTCATATAAATATCTCACGGTGACATTACCGAGAATTGGCTGGGAAACGCTATCCCGCTGTGGTTGTGGTATATACTTTTTTTATTGCGTTGTTAGGTTTCATATTGATTGCTCTGGTAATCTCGTTATTTAGCGCTGCAACTACTCCTGGTAACCTTTTGACCCATTCACGAGATCGCTTTTCTTGGATGAATTCTTTCGCGTATTGATATCCAAATAACCGCTCAGCAAGAGTCCTATTGAATCGTTCAACCATTGCCTGATCGCGATGAAGTGCAGTATGCCCTCGTCGTATTGTAACAATTTGATGTTTCATTGTAGATGCAACCACACCTTGAAATTCCTTTCCAGGATCAACTTGTAATAGATTTGGCCAGCGTAGAGGGCCTCGTCGATAAATCCTTTCAAATGCAGAAGCAACTTCAGTGGCCGACTTTGTTTTTAGCGGTTCTGATTGTTTGTATCGACTCGCAACATCAACTACGGTTAGCGCGTATTTGTAACCGTTGTCATGTGGTAAAAATAATAAATCAGCTTGATGAAGTTCATTGGGTCCGGTAACATCAAAATGCGAGAAGTTAACTTGGCTAGGACGCGGTAAATAAATTTGCCATATAGCCTGTTTGGATAACCAATTAGCCGCAGTAGCCTTTTTCACTTTTGCGGAGCTGGCGAGTTTACTGATTGCAGCGCTACCCTTCCAGTATCCCTTCGGAAAATAATAAATAGATTCCATGTTGTTATTAATTACCAGCACCTAACATCAATTTGCCTTTCATAGCTGATTTTACCAACCATGAAGCCAACTTTTCTTTGAAGGATTTATCAGGAATAGCATTTAACGCATGAATTAATTTCACAGCCGCGAGATGTCTATGTTGCAGATTGCTGCTTTTATATGCAACATCATGAGCATGACACGCCTTATCAATAGCGTTTATCGGATACTCACAGGGTCGGGGTTGATTTTGATCATCAAGTCTGATATCTAATCGTGTTCCGGGGCCACAGTAGCTATATCCTGGAAGGTGCTTTTCTCCGGGGTACTTTCCCCATGGGGTTCCAGGGAGCTTTGCCAATTTGGCTGCAATATCACCTCCTCGTTTTTTTCTTTTAAATCTTTGGTTTTGTAGAAACAAATCTAAATTTCTTTATGCCACGTGTTGCACATCTACCAGCAAGTGCAGATCTGTTATTGCTAGTTGTAACTGTGGTCACGTCATTAGTGCTAGTACGCGTTTTACACTTCACACAATATAGATCCATAATTCATGTATAGAGATATGAATATAATTGTTTTTTCAGCGACTAAAACAAGAGAACCAGTTAAGCATGTTGCAGCGCTACCAAACTCTGTCAGGATGATTATAATCGGACCGTCTGGATCCGGCAAGACACAATTGTTACTTAATTTAATAATGAGATGGATGAAGTGGGATAAGTTGTATTTAGTAGCGCCTAGTGTAGATGATCAACAATGCTATGAAGTGTTAAAGGATTTTAACGAAAATGCATCAGATATTAAAGGTGAAAACGTCATTGATTTTATAACCGATATTGACGAGGCACCATGCGTGGATGACCTCGATGGAAGTATGAACAATTTAGTTGTATACGATGATGTAATGTTAGACAAACAAAAAAAAAACAGCTAGGATCTTTTCCAGAGGCAGGCATAAAAACACTGACGTGATATATGTCACTCAACGCTACACTCAAATACCAAAAGTGATCAGAGATAACTGTAATATTCTTGCTGTGTTTAACGGCGTTGATACACATACGCTACGAAATATTTGGCAGACATGGTGTTCCGATATGGACTTCAATCAATTTAGAAATTTCTTTAGTAACGCTCAGTCAAACCCGCATGGATTTATAACAATAAATTTACATGATCCTCGGACACGATATCGTATCGGACTTGATCGGTTGATTGATCGATTCGGTTGAAACAAATTATTTAGCAGCAGAGGGGGCGATGACATCGCGATGAGACATTTTGCGATTAAACGATGAAAACGCACACCGAATATAATTTCGCGCAAAACTCATGTTTCGAGCAAGAAATCAATAGGCCCCGTTGCCCGTGGGCTTATTTTGTTTTTGGTTGAAAAAGAACGCTTCGTATAAAATCTCTAGTTTTGTTTATGAGATTTAAGCCAAATGATGTCTCGGACAAATGTAGGATTCGCCCCCTCTGCTGCTGATGATGTGAATCACTGGACAGGAAGCACGGCAGATCTTTAGACAAAGAGATTCATTCAGATTGAAATTTTATATCAAGAAAACGTTTTCTTAAAACTATATTATTCACTTATTCCGACAAGTATAACTAACAGAAAAAAAATATTTTATTATTATCATTATTATTATTATTATTATTATTGTTATTATTATTATTATTATTATTATTATTATTAAATTACGTCATTCATCAATGTTCACGTTTGACTTAATTGCTGAAAAGGTGAAACAATCCTACATATGCACTGGATGAAAGCGTCTAAATATGCCAGATTTGTTCTTTTGTAGAACTCACCTACAGTAACTTTTTAAGTGATAATGTCCAGTCAATAAGAAAGAGACCTGGATATATATAGACCATTACACATTTTTTCACATTTTTCAGCACAAGTCCAGTTAAGTTGTCAACCGAGAACTGTATATACAGTGTATAATAATGTATGAATGAAATGTGAGCTTGTACTTGATTTTACACTTTCTAGTGTGGTTGTTGTTTGTCTACCGCATTAGACCAGTTGGGAATACAAACGAATTCAACAAACCGTAATGCATTAATCAGTGGTGTCACAAGTGTTGATGTTTGTCTATAATCATGTATGAGAAATTAAGATTTTCAATGAATGGCTTCATGTATTTTCTGATGCGGAGTATGTTCAACTTTAACGTTACCTGTGGTAAGTATTTACATTGTATTTATCTACTGGAAACATTGTCTTTTTTTAATTGGGACCCAAATGGTAGGCTGCAAATTGCGACGTTATTATACCGCCTGTTTGTGGCTTTAAATCACAACAAATCATGAAGGTTATTTAGTGATAAGGCAATTGGAGTAAATTGATTTCATCAGGGACACATCGGTAGCCTGCCCCAGCTGACTGTTCTTATGATCCGAATATTCGCCCTTTCGGTTGTGAATTCGGAACTCTAACCACTAACCCACCGTGTCTCACACATTTAATATGCGCAAATAAAGATGAATAAAATATTGATCAGTTTTGTTTGCGCATTCATATGTGACCAATGTTGTTCTAATTCGAAGCTAAAGTCGTAGGCTCTAATATGCGGTCTGCATTAAGCCATTGTATCGCCTATATATTCATGTATTTACTCATTCGTTCCTTTCGAGCGAAATGTATTCAAATTAAGGACTTTAAGTTCATATACGCACCGGTTGTTTGTTTTTACTTTGTGGATTAATATGTATAATATTTTTCCAATCAAGATAGAAGGTGTCTCTCCTCATTCGGGATGATCGCTCTGTATACCTGATGATCCTTTGGCAATGGAATTTATTTTCAAAAGAATATTATTTCCCTACCTCTTTTCTGTCACGCACTAGCTTGTCACAGAATTAGGCGAAAATTGAATTTATTTCTTCTTGAATTACAAACTAATTTCACCATTTTTTTTGTTTCGTCGTACATGCGTTACCTGGGGTGAATAAGTGTTTTTCAAGGTAAGCGACGTGTAACGATTTGCATGTGCCTGACTACGAATCACTTGAAGTCAGGAACATTAGAATCACGGGGTACACGGGAATTTGCCGTGAATTCTGCTCACCTATTTGAGGATATATAAGGCAGAATAATTCTGATTAAATTACTAGTCCAGAAGTATCTTATCACAGGAGAGATAGCTCGTCATTCTTTCTCCAGCCAAAGGGGTGAGTGTTAAATTTATATTTTCGTTTTATTGTGAATTCTTTTCAGTTTATCATTTCATGTAATGATGCCTTTAATACAATGCAGATTTAAAACGTGGAATATTTGGAATTACTAGTCGCTATTAGACTTTAAATGCAATAGCGTAATCTAAGTTTTAGATTGTTTTTGAAAAAACTATTATTAATTTGGTTTCTTTATTGTAGCTGAAATTGTAGCTGATTTGTAGCGGAACATCTCTGAAATTGGTGCTGATTGTAGCTGAACGTCTCTGAACGTATCTGATTGTAGCTGAACGTCTCTGAACGTCTCTGAATGTCTCTGAATTGTAGCTGAATGTGATTAATTGTGCCATTTGATTGTGAGATCAAATTGAGGTATCTGACTGTCTGTCTCTCGGATTGTATGTCCGTCTACGTCTGTCGTGATGTGTAAATATCCGGAAATCTAGAAGTCTAAATATCCGAGTGTCGGAGCTGTCTAGAGGTGAAAACGTCCGGGGTAGCGTCGAAGTATTTGGGGACCGATGGTTCTAGTAGATGCTGTATGCTGTCTGTACGTATAACTGTGGTGGATCCGTGAAGGGCAAACGGCCGATAAAAGTATTGGTCAACCCTAGGTATTCGGGGAAGCTGGGCGGCGATTCATCAGTTGGTGAATCGTACGGTTATACAGGGTCGAGACACATGTGTGTGTTGCAATTCTAGTTACAATTGAATACATTGTTATATTTACATAGTTACTTCGAATCACAGTAGTATTTCAAGGGATTACATGAATCTCAATAAAAGTTAGCAACTTGATAAAATACATGTATATGTTCGTGCTAGTTGTCGCAATCCATACGTGCGATAGTATAGTTTGATATTTTGTATTTGTTATCGAAATTTATACTTGCGGTAATATAACTTTTGTAAAGGTTCCTTGGATCTGTGTATTGTCCAAAAGATTCCTTTGTATCTGTGTTTTATTTTGTATTAATATTTAATTTATTGTTGAATTGTGAATAGTTGTGAAGCGAGATTGTGGGTTGAATGAGTTATTGTGTTGTTACATCATTATTTTTCATTAATAATTTATTTCATAAATTTTCATTATCTTTCACATATTGTGTTTGTGTTGTTCATTTGATCCACCATCCACTCGGTAACAATTCTGTTACATAGCTGATGTAATCTTTCTTTTTGATATGATAATAAATCTCATTTTCTGCGGCAAGAAACATCGATTGTTCTTAGCCGCGTTCCTTCGTCCAAACTTTTAATGGCATACGGCTGATGCAAAGAACAATGAGGAATAACTTTCAATGATAATGCGACATCACGCCTTACATTAATTTTTTATAACCGATGATCAAATTCGTAATTTTTTTTTTTTTTATAAAACTTTATTTTTTTTTAATTTAAAGGTATGGACTTTGTAGTCAGAAATAAAGAATTCTTATTCTTATTCTTATTCTTATCCCTTTGTTTCACGTTAGGTTTTCCACAGTCACTTGAATGTAGTCAATAGAGCAATAACATTTCTAACAGCATTTTAAATAAAAATCCCTTTACGGAAATTCCGGGACAAGCACATTTGTAACATAACTTAAAATTATTTTAAAAGACGTGACACAAGCACTTAAATAGTCAGTCCATTCTTCTTGTGTGCACTCAAATATATCAGAGAAAACTATAAGGCATCGCCGTGTTTTTGGGTCACATTCGCAATGACATGACCAAACTGATTTGTATCGTGAACCTGCGGGAGATAACTCATACTGGAGATTGTAAATACAGTGCATTATCATTGAATCTAATTGATTAATTGTTGTATTAAAACTAAAGGTATACCTGTTAGTGCAAAGGAGAACGTACTATAAGACCAAATATAAGCCACCTTTGGATCTCTTCATTTTATGGTATGATGAAGCAAAACACAAGTTGGACTAAAAGGATGAAACTTCCCTTGTCATATACAAGATGGCCGCTATAGATTAACAGGTTTGAAGCAGATGTTCAATTTTTGTGCCGGTTTTCATGATATATGTGCTTGACGCATTTCTTCGTCTACGTTATTGTGTTCAGCATGCATTAACTGTTTAGATCATATGTGTTTCTTCATCTCTTTTTTTTGGGAAACGAGAACAATTAGACTTTTTCTCAGCTATCTTGCTCCATTGCTACAGTCAACCCGTTTATGTCATCATGGGCCCTCGTTAATGGCTATAAATGGCCACTCCTTAGCTCTCCACGCTAAATTGTGCTCTAGACTAAACGAACATTCAGCATTACTGAAATGTAAACGGAAGCCGAAAAAGAAACGTTGTCTCAATGCTGGTCAGCGTAGAACAGGTAGAAGGATTCCAGTTATCTCCCTTTCCGGCTCAACAATTTAAACAATCGTCCGTTAATTTAGATAACATAATTAAAATCCCTGTTAAATCGACAACCTTTGTGTCAACTATCCAAGATATACCACTACGTATTGGATTATTATGACCACTGGGAAAGCGCACATAAATAGTTAACTTTATCAACCATGACAGTAGCAAAGATAAAGACATCAGTCGATGAACCACAACGCACGGATCTAAGACACACTGGTTACTCATTCAAGGCATTCCCCCTCCACTCAAGCGGAAGTGGAATTGCTGTCATCAGAAAGAATTCCATGAACAAACGTCTTAACCATACCACAACCTTCAGTTTCTATTACACATCGTTACAACCAGTCGAAACCCTCACAGTGAAACAAAGGTCAGTCCATGTTTCTGTCTCGACCGCCCTACTCCTAGTAGAAAACACAAACTGACATAATCTCTTTTTTGGAGCAGTTTCCGAATGTCCTGGAGTATGGAAATTGTGTTTATGTATATATGTATATGTATCTGAAGAGAAAATAAAGAAAGTCATACATACAAATGTAAATAAAATCCAATTAGGTCTCTTAAACAAAAAATGCAGAGCTATTTGTTCACTAACATGGAAAATTATATTCAGCAGAAGAATTCTTGACTTCCTGATACACGAGAGCTAGAGCGTTAGTTTTGTTAAAGAAATATAACGTTCTTTTCAAATACCAGCTTGGAGGTTTCTTCCACATATACGTGAACACCCTATATTCTGTCCCGAACCAGTCTGGAGGAGGAATACTCATTGTGGAGATCTAAACTTGAAATGAGACCTGAACATTTACATTATGCAAGTGTCCATACTAATCTTCAACCACTTGCAGTCTGGAAACTTGGTAAAAGTTTTCCTAATAAAACTTGGACTTTCACTAACATTGTTTATTTAACTATGTGTTCAATTGCAACAGAGAATGAATATAACTGTAAACTCTGCAAGAGATTGATTATAGAGAGAGCCAAGCATATTTTACTATTCTGCCAAGCCCTAAATTGATGAGGGTAATACTCAGTTTGACTAAAAAATAGATGGAATAGATGTTTTAAACTCGCACTGGCTTTTATGTCAGGACAATAGCTCATTACTTCATCTCCTTTTGGGCATGAGAGTGGACATCTTTGATTCTATGGATGATAAATCATAGCAGGCATTCATGTGTGTGGTGACTTTTGGAATATAAACAATTTACAGAAGAGCAAATGGACTTGAAAACGATATCTCATGGTATGCTTGTTCAGTAAATTATGGAAATTATAAATTACGCACAGGTGTTTAAAGTGAGAAAGAACATAATCAATTTAAATCGTTCCAGTCAAATTTAAATAGTCCAATTCCTTTATTTTCTTCTTTTAATCTATGTCACCTATATAACTCGTTTGCAATGAGTTCTCTCACTCATGTGTTTAGATATTGCGTTTTTTATATACTTTCGTTGATATATATATATATATATATATATATATATATATATATATATATATATATATATATATATATATATATATATATATATATATATATATATATATATATATATATATATATATATATATATATATATATATATATATATATATATATATATATATATATAGTGTATTGTAAGTCCTTTAATGACAAGCTATGTTTCAAACTTTTCTGTATTTACGAAAAGTTAACTAAATTAAATCTCTTCTGAAGAGGAAATAAAGAACGTCATACGTACGTACGTACGTAGAAATGCGAAGTGAAGTAATGAAGTACATACATACATACATACATACATACATACATACATACATACATACATACATACATACATACATACATACATACATACATACATACATACATACATACACATTACTTTCAATTGTCTATTTGATAAAATCTTCAAGGTTAAATTAAGTGTCTTATTCTTTATCAAACTTGGTGTACTTTTCAAAGGAATGTATCATTGATTTAATTTTAGAAGCGACAACACTTTAGTTAGGGACAGAGAATGAATTTGTTTGAGGATTCCTCGGAACACAATATTATTTTCTCGACTTAGCTGCCAATAATTTTCATTTTATAAATGACCAAATACTCAAATAAGGAGCAATATATTTATGTTGGAGAGATAGAGATGAATGTGTTCCCTTTAAAGTGAAGTACATAGAACTATACAGGCTGAGTACAATGCAAAGTGAAGTACATAGAACTATGCAGGCTGAGTACAAGGCAAACATTCCTCTATAATGCCTGATTAAAGCCTCCTTTGTGTTCGTTGTATACGAATAGGGGTTTTTCTAATGTATTAAAGAAGTCATGCCATCCCTGTAAATGATCCCGCACAAAGCCTGTTTTTATGTTGTAGTGTATTGGTTGTTTTCAATGTCGTATGCACATCTTACTATTTTGTTGCATTGTGAGTATTGCATCATCATACAAGTTCAGATGATTTTTGTTTTCCATGTGGCCTTTTATAATTCTTTGACGAGTTTTATCGTGAGCAGTGTCGTTATGTAGATTTATATGTATTTCTAGTAAATTAAAGATATGACATTATGTGCAAGTTCCATGTGCAAAGAGTATTTTACCTGGAATGTTACTGGGACAATTAACAAATATCCTTTCAAACTGTAAGAAAATGGTCATTTAATTAGTTTTCTTTTCAATCAATGTAGATTATAGAATTACACCATAAAAACCCTGTGTGATTTAACTACTATAGAGTGAAGTGTGTTCCTCCCCCCACCCCCAATCAATTATCATTGAATGCACATTCACAGAGTCATTAAGTAGTAACAAATTTTCAATTAATGTTTACCATTTCGTCCGCTTTATTTGGCAACACATCACTATACTTTTATGTTATAGGTCTCTGTCCAGCGGTATTTAATGGAGGTTACATCGACCCAAAGTGTACACGAGAAACGTCCTGCAACGTCTACTGCAACCCTGGATTTGATAAAAAATACGATCGGCTGTTTTGCGTGAATGGCGAACTTTGGTTTCCAAATCCAAGTTCAGTTTGCATTAAGCCAGGTATAATAAACAGATAACAGCAGATTTGAAAACTTATAGATATTAACACACAATTAATACATTTGAAACTTATAGATATTAACACACATTTAATAGATAACAACAGATTTATAAACTTATAGATATTACCACACAAGTAATACATTTGTAAACTTATAGATATTAACAAACAAGAATGTTGGGAAATAACCAAGTACAATATTAAATTTATTATGATCAATATTTGTTGTCATATGTAACAAATCTTATTTACAATTTAAATTTCAAAACGTTTATTCCTTTCGCGCAAATAAAAGACTTGACTATGTGCAGTTACCATGTGCAAACAAGAATTTCCTGGTATGGTACTGAGATAATTAACAAAGCTTCATTCAATTATAAAATCAAATGGTTACATTTGTTTTCCATTCAATGTAGATTCTAAAAATACATCATAAAAGCAACTTAATGAACATACACAATCCAATCGAACTAATTCAGGTTGCTGTTAATTTTATCTCTAATATATTCTTATTAAATAAGATTCAGGCAGTCATTAACTTAATTAACATTCAGGCAGTCACTAACTTAGTAACATTATGGCAGTCACTAACGTAATAACATTCAGCCAATTACTAACTTAATAACATTCAAGCAGTCACTAACCTAATAACATTCAGGCAGTCACTGTGTATTAATAGCTTTACTCATCCTTCAGTAATATGTTCCTCCGTTTGTAGTTTGCATATCATATTTAAAGCAAGGTCAGAAAGTACTATTTTAAATCCAATGAACTGAAAATATACCAGTTCTAAAACTAAAACCGTATAGAAATTATATACAGTTGGTATGTGCAAAGAAGATTTTGATGTTTGCAACACACCAATATGCTTTCATCTTATAGTTACCTGTCCAGCGATATTTAATGACGGTTACATCATACCAACTTGTAGCAGACTCCCTGGAAATGCGTGTACTTTCAACTGCAACCCAGGGTTTGTTACGAAAGAAAAGCAGCTGACTTGCGGCACAGATGGAATGTGGATTCAAGATACGAATTCAATTTGCATAAAATCAAGTAAGATATATCAACTGATAGCAACAGATTAACAAATTTAGAGACATACATGAACAAGAAATAAATTAAAATATTGCGCAGAAAGAATATGGAATTTAGGAAATTATAATGAGAAACTATTCTAAAGATATATGATTATATCTATATACAAAGCAAGAAAGTGTAATTTAATTACACCACGTAGACATGATAGCAAATATCTTTATATGTTATATAGTCATTTAATTCATTATGCCACAATTTCTGAGATTACCCATATTTGAACATACAAACTGTGTCCCTCTAATCAGTAGCGAAGATGGGGGTAAGGGGGAGGGTAGGGGATACATGTTGCACCGGACACCATTTTATGGGGCGCCGGAGGAAGAATAAGTCACTAACTGTTGGTAACAATTTTGATGTGGTTGTTGCATTTAAAATTTACAGGCTTTATATTGCCTTTCTATGATGACTGTATTATTATGCTGTATTCAATATTGACTACTGTGTTCATATGTTTCAGTGACAATGGGGTTGTAAAATTTTTACCTTGTCCCCGTGCGCCAAATACTTTCCTCTACGCCTGAGAGGGGGTGGGGGGTGGGTGGGCGAACTGCCTGTACTATTTCAAAGCAAGTTAATCATTATAAGTAATGATTTCGAGATTTTCGCCTAACATGTGATGAGAAAAACATTTACATAGGAACAAAGTTTAATTTTAATAGTCAAATCAAGAAGTATAATAGACGATTATGATCTTCCTGCCAAAGTGTCTACATTTTATTAACTACACTTTCTACTGTCTTCCTTGTGATTTTTTAAGTACAATAACACATGCGTAAAATAACACATTAACCTTAATTGAGTACTTCATATCTATACGAAATTACAGAGTGGGGTTTATATTGTTTGTGAATAATGGAAAACAACACAATCTTTTTCTACACACATTTGACTGACTTAATTTCTTGATACACTAAGGTGCTTACCATTTAATTAAAGATGGATGGCATGGAATTCCTTATCGAGTTATAACACTGATTATTTGGAACATATCAAGGATATATATTTTTTCTAATCTATTTTTTTTTTTTAAAAACTAATACGCCGATTCCTAACGTTCTGTGGATATATTGATGGTTACTATTATTATGGTTATTAATAATTATTAAAAAAAAAAAAACAACAGTTTTTCCGGGATATAATCTGGGGTTATGCTACTTTACATTAAGACACTCGTGACCATTGTTCCTTATTTTGTAGGTCATTACCATCTAGGTTGCTATTATTAACCTCTTTATCTAAACCAATTAGGCAGAATGTGAAACATTTTTAACGTTATTACAAATAGCAATATAAACTTATCTTATTTCAACTCCTTTTCACGTTGTTGTCTAGCCTCTGTCTAATGTTTGCCTTTCACAAAGATCCAGTGAGAGCCTACAGCGAATCGGGCAGTTAAAACCTCGTTTTGTTATCAGGATATATATGTTCTAACAATATATAACAAAAAGGTTTGATTCCTGTATTTTGGGGGAGTCTGTTAAAAACAGAATATAAATATTTCATTCTGTCATTATAATTATATTCATATACGCTAATTTGCTTCAGAGGGCCTGGACATGCATCTCAGAATCCTATATTTGAATAATTTTGGTATAAAGGCAAGTATATTGTGAAATGTAACCACACTTGTCTTTATTCCAAAATAGTAATGTGACTGTATTCATTTTATTAAAAAGTATGTCTATGCACAACATGAGACAGTTCAAATTTCTAAGCACAAGATAAGTAAATGTGGTCAATTATAGTTCCAACATATATTATTGCATCAAATGAGCCTGTCCAGATATCGATTATGTAAAGAACAGAAGGAGAAAGAAACAAATGTAATGTTCGCGCATTATGATCAATGTATTATGTCATATGATTATAACATAACCAAGAATATGCAGTTATTTGAAAAGATGATGTTAATGTTTGCAACACTCCAACATGTTTTAATTTTATAGATCCCTGTCCAGCGGTGTTTAATGGCGGTTACTTAGACCCATCCTGTAGCAGACTCCCTGGATATTTTTGTACCTTCTACTGCAACCCGGAGTTTGTTAAGAGAGGATCTTGTCTGACTTGTGGGAACAATGGAACGTGGATTCAAGATACAAATTCAATTTGCGTAAAAGCAGGTATAATATATCAACTGATAGCAACAGATCTGCAAATGCATAGCCACTAATACACAAGAAATAAATTGAAATATTGTGAATGGAATTTAGGGAACAATAAAGAGAAAACAATGATTAGATATATGAATGTCTGTAGATATAATAGAAGAAAATATAGTATAGCTTCGAACTTTGACATGGTGGTAAGTATATTAAATGGATATAGTCATTATTCACATTCTGCTACGATTGATGAGATTGCCCAAAATAGAATACACAGTATTATGTATTTACCAAGTTTAAACCTTTTCTCATCCTATAAATAACACAAATGCGTTGAGATATGGTTTATCAGTGGATGAGAGGAAATTGGTTTCTTATAATGGTAAAAAATGAGTGGCTTCTTTACTCTGGTTTGGTGTCAACTGAGCTCAAGCTTTTATATATGTGGTATGTTTAAATTCATTCGCTATATTACATACTGCTACATGCAAAGAAACATTAGATAGAAGTAATACAAAGGACTTTTATCCTTAGCGTTCCGCATTCCTCCTCGAGCGTGAGTGTTATCTCTGGAAAATACAACCACATCAGACAGTAGTAGTATCAGGAACAATGGAACTAACATTATATTGAGAGCTGATAGGAAAGCACACACATAATCGCAATATACATATTATTATGTATCTTTGCTTTAATATAATTGTTAGTTAGTTTTATAGTATTACTTTATTAAATTGCATGCTTTTGCAATATAATGCTATTTATTGGACTTGATTTTTTTTGTATTTTTCGACGTAAACATCTCATAATAGAAACATTATACCTAATACTGTCCTAGTTCCGGAAAGTTTTAGTAAACACGTTTTTGATTTTCTTTACTTCTTTCGAGGAGTAAGAATTGTTAATTTTAGTCAAGGTCATACCTGTACGACGTGATACTTATCAAACTTCAATTTCAAGAAGGTTGCCTCCATCCGAGCATCTATTTTGCGTATTAGACTTCTTACTAATATTTTGAGAAAAAAATATTCAGTCGTGTTTTTACACTTGAAAAGTCAAGTTTTATTTTGTGTCCTGTTTGGGCTAAATGTTTTATTTTCTTCAAATTATTGCATTGCAAGTGATCGTTTCACATGGAAATACTACTGCTCTAAATTAATTCTTGGACAAAGACATTTCTCGAAATTTACACCGAATTAAACTAACAAAATCTTTTCTACAAACATTTGACTGACTTCATTTCTTGATACACTGAGGTGCACACCATTTAATTAAAGATGGATGGCATGGAATTCCTTCTCGAGTTACGACACTGATTCTTTCGAACATATCAAGGATTTAAACAAAAATCTGATCTAATGAAAAAAATACAAGCAAATACTCCGATTCCTAACGTTCTATGGATATTGTGCTGGTTACTATTATTGTTCTTACAAAAACAGAATATTTCCGGGATATAATCAGCGGTTGTGCTACTGTGCATGAAGACACTCGTGACCAATGTTCCTTGTTTTGTATGACATATCCAACTACGCTGCTATTTTCATCCTGTTACGTGCTTAGACTCGAATAAACAGTAACATAGAAAAAGTGAAAATAACAAGCTTGTAAAACTTAATAAACAATTTATTGAGTACAAATATTTTTCAGAAAAGAAAAATAAATTTACGGTTTTAAGAATCAATTCCAAAATTAATCCAAAAATAATTCAAAATATTATCCACTAGAGAAATTGCAAACGTCCTGGTAATAAAATGTCCAAATAATACTAAGTTCGAATACCAGCGAAGTATCCAACATGGAAGACGATGGCACTTGATGAAGTCAGTTCTTCTTAATAAAATTTCTATGAGCACAATTATTTCCCAGATAAATAACAAAATAATTCCTCTTGGTCCAAACGAATTGACATAATTTCCAGCGCAAGGTAATTTATAGTAACTCAAAAGGACACAACTTAATATTCTAAAAGCCCAACTTCTACTGAATAGCTCGCTCCAAAACATAATTTATATAGCTGTTTTACGTGAACAGGAAAGGGTCACGTGATCTTCTAGAAACTATCAGAACAAATTTACGTTCAAAGAATCACGTACACACCTTATGACACAACTAAAATAGAAAGATCTTTATATAAAACTCCACAATGTCCATGGAACCAACCAAGCATTTTAAAGGCTTGTTTACAACTCTGAAGCTAGGTCAGAAATGGGGTCAACACCTGGTGTTTATTCTGTAAAGAACAGGTCCCCCCTTGAATGAACGAATCTTAAAACTTAAAATGCCAAATTTAAATCTAACAAACAAACAAAAATAAAAATAATTATAAATGTCTTATATCAAATATACGTAACAATCCTCTTTTCTAAACCAATTAGGCGCCATGTGAAACATGTGTTAACGTTATTACAACTAGCAATATAATCTTATGTTATTTCTGGGATTATAACATGACTAAGAATGTAATGTGCAAAGAAGAATTTGATGTTTGCATCACACCAGCATGATTTAACCTTATAGATACCTGTCCAGCGGTGTTTAATGACGGTTACGTCGAATCATCCTGTAGCAGACGCCCTGGAGATTCGTGTACCTTCTATTGCATCCCAGGGTTTGTTAAGAAAGGCAATTTGCTGACTTGTGGGAACTACGGAAACTGGATTACAGATACAAATTCAATTTGCATACAATCAGGTATAATATATCAACTGATAGCAACACATTCACACATATATAGCCACCAATACACAAGATATAAAATACAAAAGTGTGCAAAGGAATTTAAGGAATTATAAAGAGAAACCAATCTGAAGATATATGATTGTATCTAGATGGAGAGCTAAAACAGATCATTTGTATTACTTCACATTTTAGAAATCTTTAGCGAAATCAACAACCTTTCTTACAATGTGATTAATATTGGAGACATTTCTTTCAAATACTACACAGGAAGAGTTAGACCTTTGAATAAAACAACAGATGAATTTCTTTAACTTGCCAGAAAATATGTTCTTTCTGAGGCAAACGTTTATTTAATGAATAAAGAAATAAACAGACTCTAACATAAAAATAAAGCAAATAAAATTAAAATATAAGATGGAATTATAGTTAAGAAAGCTGGAACTTGGGAAAGATAAAGAAGAAAAACAAATTGCAGTTCCAGTTACGGAAAGAAAGAAAACAAATGCAGTTGCAGTTACAAAAAGAAGAAAAACAAATGCAGTTGCAGTTTCAAAAAGAAGATAAACAAATACAGTTGCAGTCATGAAAATAAGAAAAACAAATGCAGCTGCAGTTAGAGAAAGAAAAAAAAACAAATGTTAATTAAGAAAGAGGAGAAAGTAAAAAAAAACAAATGCAGTTACAAGCGGAGAGCGAGACAAATATAGTAACAGAAAGAACAAAAGCAGTTAAAGAAAGAGCAAATACATTTTAAATTAGAGAAATAGAAAGAGAGACAATGAAAGAAAGAATAGATGAAATTACAATTTAGAATGAAAGAAATAGAGCTTGCAAGTTAAATACACGTCGCCACTTCACATGCAAAGTCAATTTTTGATGTTACTAAGAATTATGTTAGTGCACTTTTTAGAGAAAACGAAGTAAATATATTTTTCTGTTTTTGAAAAAGTTGTTCACAAATTTGAAATTGTGAAGATTTTGGCAAAGCCATATATATATATATATATATATATATATATATATATATATATATATATATATATATATATATATATTGTGTGTGTGTGTGTGTGTGTGTGTGTGTGTGTGTGTGTGTGCATTCCTGTCAGGTCATCTAAGTGATGACTCTCAATCTGCACAAATTTTAGAAATCAAACTTCTGATACACTTGATCATAAATCTTTATCACTTCCTACGCGTATCTATTGTAAGAAGAAAGGACACGTTATTTCTGATTGCTACAAATTGACAAATAAGCAACATAATCAAGACATACCTGTTCAAAATTATCTTATTTCGAATATATCAACGACACGGTCACGTATTGAAACCAATACTTTTGTTGGCCCTAATTAATAACAGACTGAATTATGAACCATTCATACCAAAGAGTTCTATATCACTCGTGGATCTTCAGCCAATCCCATCTCTATTAACATTTTAAAGGACACAGTAGCTTCTCAAAGACTTTAAATGTCAACTACTTTACTTTTTTCTGTAAAGTCGTCTTCTAATGAAACTATTATTATTCAAGGAGTAAAGTGCGGCTTCGTTAAAGTTCCTCTCCATTGTGCAAATTTGTAATCAGACTTAGTTTCAAGACCCGTGATAGTCGGAACAGTGTGTTTCTTACCCGTTGAGGGCATTCATTTATTACTAGGCATCGACCTAGCTGTCGATAGTATTGTGGTTATTCCACTATTAACTTATACTCATTGTTTGGATAAGAAAATCAATCCTATTGCAAGAGATTTCCCTGAATTATGCCTAGCACTTGCAATTACTAGAGCTATGGCAAAGAAAGCCCGTGAGAACGATGTTGATCAGAAAAGGATTCCTTTAGCGGACACATGTATTGGTCAGGAATTTGATGAGGTCACTCACTCCTGGTTTGGATCAATCAGAAGGTATTGATCACAGTGATCCTCTTTTAACTACTCATTCTCTTTATTCTAATCAAGGTGATAAAAGACAATAGCTTGTCGTTGAAGAGGAGAAAGATCCTGAAATCTTATATTTGCTTCAATGGGCAATTAATGAAAATGAAGCCAATGAAGTACCTGTCTGTTATTTTATCAAATATGTGATTCGATTCATGAGCACATGGTTACCTACCGAGGTACCTGCTCTTCATGGGTGGTCAGTGAATTATCAAACTTGAGTTCCAAAATCATACATATATAAAATACTCGGTCTCTCCCATCTGGCTGGTCATTTAGAGATTAATAAGAATTGTCACAAGATCTTGGGTCGCTTTTATTTACCAAAAGTTTAAAGTGATGTTTGAAAATGCTGCATATCTTGTTATACTTGTTAATTGGTAGAACAACCCAATCACAAGATACCTAAGGATCAACTGCAACCTATTCCGACATTTGACGAACCATTTAGCAGACAAATAGTAGATTGTGTTGGTCCCTTACCTAAGAACAAGTCAATTAACCAATACTTGTTGACCATAATGTGTGCGTCAACAGGGTTCCCAGAAGCAATTCCTTCGAGGAATATTAAAACTAAAATATTAGTAAACGCTTTGATCCACTTTATTTCTCAGTTGGGCATTCCATAATCCGTCCAATTTATTGACTACTCTTTCCACTGTCCTCCCTATGATCTTTTAAATAAAAGAAATAATTACGTACAATAACACATCAACTTTATATGACTGCTTCAGATCTATATGACATAACAGAGTTGTCTCCCTTGTATGTGAAAAGGATATATATTGTTTTCTGATTCCTAACGTTATGTCGTTATCGTGCTGATTACTATTATTATGGTTATTGCTGTTATTACAAAAACATAATTTTTCCGGGATATAATCTGGGTTTCTGCATACATTAAGACACTCGTGAACATTGCTCCTTGTTTTGTCGGACATTAACAACTAGGTTGTTATTTTCATCCTCTTTGTCTAAACCAATTAGGCACCATGTGGAACATTTGTTATAGTTATTACAAATAGCTTTATAATCTTATGTTATTTCAACTCACTTTCACGTTCTTATCTAGCCTCTGTCTAATGTTTGCCTTTCACAAAGATTCAGTGAAACCCAACAGCGAATAGGGAAGTTAAAACCTCGTGCTTTCAGTTTGTTATCAGGGTATATAAATTGTGCTAACAATATATAACAAAATGGTTTGATACCTGTATTTTGGGGGAGTCTGAGAAAAACAATTTAAATCTTTAATTCTGTCAATATAATCAGATTCATATCCACTACTGTGCTTCAGGGAGTTTATATATGGACCTCATAATCCTATATTTGAATACTCAGAGTTTATATTGTGAAATTTAACCCCACTTATATTAATACTAAAATAGTAATGTGAATGTATTCATTTTATGTATTAAAACAAAATATGTCTATGCACAACATGAGAAAGTTCAAAGTTCTAAGCACCATATAGGCAAATGTGCTCAATTATAGTTCCAAATATGTATGTTGTGCACGTTGTTACATTTCAGGTTCGCATTTGCCTGTCCAGATATCGAATATGTAAAGAATATAAAGAGAAACAAACAAATGCAATGCTCGCTCATTATGCTCAATGTATTATCTGATGTGATCATAATGTGACTAAGAATGTAATGTGCAAAGAAGATTGTGATGTTTGCATCACACCAGCATGTTTTAACCTTATAGATACCTGTGCAGCGGCGTTTAATGACGGTTACGTCGAACCATCCTGTAGCAGACGCCCTGGAGATTCGTGTACCTTCTATTGCAACCCAGGGTTTGTTAAGAAAGGCAATTTGCTGACCTGTGGGAACTACGGAAACTGGATTCCAGATACAAATTCAATCTGCATACAATCAGGTATAATATATCAACTGATAACAACACATTAACACATATATAGCCCCCAATACACACTAAATAAATTACAAAAATGTGCAAAGGAATTTAGGGAATTTAAAGAGGAACCAATCTGAAGATATATGATCGTATCTAGATGGAGTGCAAAAACAAATAATTTGTATTACTTCACATTTTAGAAATCTTTAGCAAAATCAACAGACTTTCTTACAATGTGATTAATATTGGAGACATATCTTTCACACCATACACAGGACGAGTTAGACCTTTGAATAAAACAACAGATGAATTTCTTCAACTTGCCAGAAAATATGATCTTGCTGAGGCAAACGTTTATTTAATGAATAAAGAAATAAACAGACTCTAACATAAAAATAAAGCAAATAAAATTAAAATATAAGATGGAATTATAGTTAAGAAAGCTGGAACTTGGGAAAGATAAAGAAGAAAAACAAATTGCAGTTCCAGTTACGTAAGGAAAGAAAACAAATGCAGTTGCAGTTACAAAAAGAAGAAAAACAAATACAGTTGTAGTCATGAAAAGAAGAAAACCAAATGCAGTTGCAGTTAGAGAAAGAAAATAAAACAAATGTTAATTAAGACAGAGGAGAAAGTAAAAAAAAAAACAAATGCAGTTACAAGCGGAGAGCGAGACAAATATAGTAACAGAAAGAACAAATGCAGTTAAAGAAAGAACAAATACATTTTAAATTAGAGAAATAGAAAGAGAGACAAATGCAATGAGAGAAAGAATAGATGAAATAACAATTTAGAATGAATGAAATAGAGCTTGCAAGTTAAATACACGTCGCCACTTCACATGCAAAGTCAATTTTTGATGTTACTAAGAATTATGTTAGTGCTCTTTTTAGAGGGAATGAAGTAGATATATTTTTTTGTTTTTGAAAAAGTTGTTTACAAATTTGAAATTGTGAAGATTTTGGTAAAGATATATATATATATATATATATATATATATATATATATATATATATATATATATATATATATATATATATATATATATATATATGCATTCCTGTCAGTGCATCTAAGTGCCGACTATCAATCTGCACAACTTTTAGAAATCAAACTTCTGATACACTTGATCATAAATCTTTATCTCTTCCTAAGCGTATCTATTGTAAGAAGAAAGGACACGTTATTTCTGATTGCTACAAATTGACAAATAAGCAACATAATCATGACATACCTGTTCAAAATTATCTTATTTTGAATATATCAAGGACACGGTCACGTATTGAAGCCAATACTTTTGTTGGCCCTAATTAATCACAGACTGAATTATGAACCATTCATACCAAAGAGTTCTATATCACCCTTGGATTTTCAGCCAATCCCATCTCTATTAACATTTTAAAGGCCACAGTAGCTTCTCAAAGACTTTTATTGTCAACTACTTTACCTTTTTCTGTAAAGTCGTCTTCTAATGAAACTATTATTATTCAAGGAGTAAAGTGCGGCTTCGTTAAAGTTCCTCTCCATTGTGCAAATTTGTAATCAGACTTAGTTTCAAGACCCGTGATAGTCGGAACAGTGTGTTTCTTACCCGTTATGGGCATTCATTTATTACTAGGCAACGACCTAGCTATCGATAATATTGTGATTATTCCACTATTAAGTTATACTCATTGTCTGGATAAGAAAATCAATCCTATTGAAAGAGATTTCCCTGAATTATGCCAAGCATTTGCAATTACTAAAGCTATGGCAACGAAAGCCCGTGAGAACGATGTTGATCAGAAAAGGATTCCTTTAGCGGACACATGTATTGGTCAAGAATTTGATGAGGTCACTCACTCCTGGTTTGGATCAATCAGAAGGTATTGATCACAGTGATCCTCTTTTAACTACTCATTCTCTTTATTCTAATCAAGGTGATAAAAGACAATAACTTGTCGTTGAAGAGGAGAAAGATCCTGAAATCTCATGTTTGTTTCAATGGACCATTAATGAAAATGAAGCCAATGAAGTACCTATCTGTTATTTTATCAAATATGTGATTCGATTCATGAGCACATGGTCACCTACCGAGGTACCTGCTCTTCATGGGTGGTCAGTGAATTATCAAACTTGAGTTCCAAAATCATACATATATAAAATATTCGGTCTCTCCCATCTGGCTGGTCATTTAGAAATTAATAAGACTTGTCAAAAGATCTTGGGTCGCTTTTATTTACCAAAAATTTAAAGTGATGTTTGAAAATGCTGCATATCTTGTTATACTTGTTAATTGGTAGAATAATCCAATCACAAGATACCTAAAGATCAACTGAAACCTATTCCTGCATTTGACGAACCACTTAGCAGACAAATAGTAGATTGTGTTGGTCCCTTACCTAAGACCAAGGCACTTAACCAATACTTGTCGACTATGATGTGTGCGTCAACACGGTTCCCAAAAGCAATTCCTTCGAGGAATATTACAACTAAAATATTATGAAAAGCTTTGATCCAGTTTATTTCTCAGTTGGGTCTTCCATAATTCGTCCAATTTATTGACTGCTATTTCCACTGTCTTCCCTCATCATTATCATCAGTCTCTTGACCTAGTGTGGTCGTTGAGGCACTGTGTTGCTGAACATCCTACTAGTTCCCTCCACTTGACTCGATCATGTACCAATGCCTGTGTCTCTGCAAAACTTTTCCTGGTCCATTCTGTGATGTCACTCCACTTTTTTCTCTGTCTACCTCTCATTCTACCACCTTGGACACTACCCTGCAGTATTGTTGTGGATAGACCGTTGGCTCTAGTGACATGGCCATAACATTTCAGCTTTCTCTTTTTAACAATGGTGAGGAGGTCTTCATAATGGCCTTCTTTTGTGCCTGATGGTGTTGCGCACTTCTTCATTTGTGATGTGGTCCATGTAAGAGATGCCAAGGATGGTTCTGTAGCATCTCATTTCAAGTGCCTGAATTCTTCGTTGTAATTCTGCTGTCAGGGTCCAGGCCTCACATGAATACAGAAAGATTGAGATGATTAGTGCTCTCAATAGCCTGATTTTAGTTTTCAGACAGATGTTCTTGTCTCTCCAGATGGGTCTTACCTTTAACATAGCTGCCGTTGTTTGTGCTGCTCGTGACAAAATGTCTGCTCTTGATCCCTCTTCCGTGGTTATGGAACCAAGATATTTGAAATGGCCCACTGTTTCCAGTTCCTGTCCTGTGACTTTAATCTTGGTTGAGATTTGTTTGCCACTGTTTGTCATCAGCTTTGTCTTCTCAGCACTTATCTCCATGTCAGATCTGGAAGATGTTGTATCCAGGTTCTTCACTAATGTGGCAAGCTATGATCTTTTAAAGAAAAGAAATAATTGCGTACAATAACATATCAACTTTATTAGACTGCTTCAGATCTATATGACATAACTTAGTGGTCTCCCTTGTATATGAAAAGGATATATATTGTTTTCTGATTCCTAATGTTATATCTGTATCGTGGTAATTACTATTATTATGGTTATTGCTGTTATTACAAAAACATAATTTTTCCGGGATATAATCTGGGGTTCTGCTACTAGACATTAAGACATTCGTGACCATTGCTCCTTGTTTTGTCGGACATTAACAACTAGGTTGTTATTTTCATTCTCTTTGTCTAAGCCAATTAGGCACCATGTGGAACATTTTTTATAGTTATTACAAATAGCAATATAATCGTATGTTATTTCAACTCACATTCACGTTCTTATCTAGCCTCTGTCTAATGTTTTCCTTTCACAAAGATTCAGTGAAAACCAACAGCGAATAGGGAAGTTAAAACCTCGTGCTTTCAGTTTGTTATCAGGGTATATAAATTGTGCTAACAATATATAACAAAATGGTTTGATTCCTGTATTTTGGGGGAGTCTGAGAAAAACAATATAAATGTTTAATTCTGTCAATATAATCAGATTCATATTCACTACTGTGCTTCAGGGAGTTTATACATGGATCTCATAATCATATATTTGAATACTCTTGGTATAAATGCTACAGTTTAGATTGTGAAATTTAACCCCACTTATATTAATACTAAAATAGTAATGTGAATGTATTCATTTTATGTAAACCTTTGGTCTAGGTATGATCTAAACCAGTGTAAAGAAGGATTGTCAAACCTGTAACAGTTCAACTTTTGCAGCAGAATTTCATGATCAACAAGATCAAAAGCTTTCTTAAGTCAAGGAAAACAATCCCAGTTATATGCCCATTATTCATTTCCTTCAGCCAAAGATCAATTAGTTTGGTAAGTTCTGTTTGGCACGAGTGGTACTTTCTAAATCCTGATTGTGCTTTATGAAATAGAGAGTTTGTTTCAAAACATTTATAGACCTGAATGACTACATGCTTTTCAAACAGTTTTGATAATACAGGTAGAATTGATATTGGTCTGTAATTTCCTGGATCCTCCTTTTCTCCTTTATTAAAGATAGGTGTAACCTTTGCACATTTCAGTTTTTCTGGAAAATTACCACTCATTATACTTAAATTTATGATATGCGTTAGTGACTTTATTATTACTGGTGCAGCAATTTTAAGAATTTGGGGACTAATACCATCCAGTCCAAAGGATTTATTAATATTCAACTTAATTAGCATATCAAAAACGTCCGCTTCACTGACATTAGCTATTGAAAAAATAATTATCTTCAAGAATTTTAGCTCTTATAAATAACTGTAGAGCATCAAGTTCAACTGGGATGTTAGTCTGTTTCTGAATAATGTTACTGTAGATGGTTATGAAGAAATTGTTGAACATATCCACTATGTCTTGTACAGATGTTGCTATATCATCATTTTGCTTAAATCTAGGGGGAAGACAACTGTTCTTGGGTGGGTTCAGCTCTTTTAGATGCTTCCACAATGTTTTGGTACTCTTACTTTCATTAGTAGCCTGTTTATAGTAGTTCTCTTTTGCCTTAGGTATCAGATGCTTAGTTTTATTCCTCCACTTTCTATAGCGTTTCTTGTGGAAATTATCTCTTAGGTGCCTAGCCTCATTGATCTCAGGGGTAATCCACTTGGGTGTAATTTGGTGTTTAACCCTTTTTGTTTTAATTGGGGCATGCTTTTCTAAGGCTGCATTGAACATGATACCATTTGTCTAAAGCAGTTTTGACATCAGCTATATTGCAGACTGATTGAAAGGATTTGCAAACTAAATCATTTAAGAACATTTCCTCATCAAACTGTTTAAAGTCCCTGTATTGTATTTCAATCTGTTGCCCATTTTTAGATGATTTCGGAACATGTCTAGTTATGCAGACTGCGTAGTGGTCACTCAGTGCATACACGGGCACATTTATTTCACTTATGTTTTCAGGTTTATTAGTATAGACATGATCAATGATAGTAGCACTTTTATCTGTTACTCTAGTTGGGGTGTTAATTAATTGAGTAAAGTTGTAAGTTTCAAAGTTACTTATCCATGTTAATGGTGGAGTTTCATGTAGTCAATGTTAAAATCACCTAATATGATAGTTTCTAAATCTTCCTTTAGTAATGCTTTTTAAATTTGAGCCTCAAATATATGAATCCAATCAGCTGTGGAACTAGGTGGACTGTAAACTGAAGATAATATTATTGGCTTTGATTGGGGAAGGGTTACTTCGATCCAGATACTCTCTACCCCAATAGTCTCTAGATCAACAAGTCTGTTATAACTAATGGAACTGTCTACATAGAGAAGAATACCACCACCACCCATGGAGTCTCTATCTATTCTTTCAAAGTGGAAGCCCTGTATTTGGAGAGCCAAATCATCAGTATCATCGGAAAGAAAGGTTTCACATATACCTAGAATACTGACTGATCTAGTTTGCTGTAATATTAACTTTATCTCATTCAGTTTTGTGAGGATGTGTTGAATATTTAGGTTGATTACATACAGACCTCTTTAGAGGTGCCCAAAGACATGACAATTTTCATCAGAGGATTGATTTTCAGACAAGGTAGTATACCATGTATTGTTTGTAGACTTTACAGATTTATTTACATTGCCTTGATTCTTTACATCAACACATGAAGAAGATAACATATAATAACCATCTGTCGTACAATGACCACATGTAGTGGATACAGGAGAATATTCAAAATGAGGCTGATTTACATGCATACAAGAAGACATTGACATATTAAAATTTGGGGAACCTCAGAGGGAGAAGTAACTTGAACAGTATCGCATAATTGTTTACAAGTTAATAAGCTGTACTTTGTACATAAATCAGATAGTGCCTGAAACCTGTTCACAGAATTTATAGTGTCACTTGGTACATTTAGCTTTGTTGTTGTAAATGAAACATTGGCATTCTCCTCTTTGCCAGCTTCCTAGTATGTATAATACAATGATGTTCAGAGACTTTGTTTGTGTCAATATGTATGGCATCTGAAGCACACAATCTGTTTGCCATGACGGCATACTTGTGTCATGTGCCCAGTTTCTCCACAGTAGAGACAGTACTCTTCATTACAGTGTCTGAAAATGGGGGCAAACATGTTAATATTTCTCAGTAGTTGAGAGGTTCCTTTACTGCTTAGATAAATTTTGTCTCTGTCGTAGAGTCTTAGGTTGATGTCCTGGTTCTGAAGTAAGAAAGATGTGTATTGTGGAATGTACTGTATGTTCAAGTCTTCACATAGGTCAATAATGAGATCATTGATTACTTTCAACCTGGTGTCCACACGAGGAGGTAGTCCTGATATCATTATTTTATATGTATCTGGACTGCGATACCTAGCAGCATAAAGTAAACTTTCAAAATCTGTTCTGATTTGATTTAGTGACCTTCCCTCACTGGCATCATTTGCACCTACTAAAATAATAATTTGATTATATTTGGGAAGGTCAGAATTCATTATTTTGTCTCTGATGTTGATGATTTTTGCACCTCTTAGAGTCTGTACATCTGTTTTAAAACATCTCCTTGGAATTATAGTTTTCAGTATTGAAGAGCCAATTATTAGAGTCCTATCTTTCTTGGCTTTTGATTTCATCAGTTGGACTTTAGGGGTTTGTATATCAGCCACGTCTCTTGGAGGAAGCCGTGCTGAAATTTTTTTTCCAGTTGTGTGAATTGATCGAGCTAATGTTGATGTTGACACATTTGTCTGAGCACTTGGAAATGCAGTTGTTGGTGCAGGTAACAGACTTTTCTTAGTTGAGGGCCATGGGTGGACACTTTCTGCTGTTACAGGTGTGACACATGACTTGGAGGAGGGTACTATTGTTTGCAATGCAGGTTTACTTAGGGTATCAGTTTTTAAATACATGTTACATTTACTCTTATCTGGTATTGGGATTGTCTGCGTCTGAGCATCTGATATTGTTGCTATTTGGGAGTCTGTCTGAATTGCTATTTCACACGAGTTTACTTGCTCATCAATCCTTCCCTGTATTGACTTAATAGCATGTAACTGTAGTTTTAATTCTGCTATGGTCATGATTTATGGAGTATGTAATTTCCTGACACTCTCCAGGGGTGTTCATTTTATTGCCTGAATTATCTAGGTCAAAGACTTTAGGAGCTGTTTCATGTTTGGTACTACATCTAATTACTGGTGTAGATGTCAGCATATAACTTCCTTTAGCAGGGGTATTTAAATCCTGTCTACATGTACAGATCTTATAATCTAACCATGTGAAACTGTTCAGCCCCTGTATGTGCAAAACACATGTTGTTTTATACAATGTAGCTATCACAGTGTTTTTCTCTTGTGTTCTGTAGATAATACCATTCTGAACACTTGAACTGCATGAAGTCATGCAAGGTTCTGAATCTAATATCTGCTTTATAAACTGAAACTTTTGTGGATCTATATGCACAGTGATACTGTATTTATTATGTTTGACCCTCAGGAATTCTGGATAAATGTCAGCCATATTGGATAACTCCATATCATTATCTGTACCATTGTTTTCATTTTATCTCTGTACAAGACATACCTGAATGGGATTTTCAATGTGGCTCTGGACGTCAGGTATATCAGACATACTATAGCCAGAAAATGATGCAGAAAAGGTGGAGCTGAGTGTGTTTAGTAAGGAACCAACAAGGCTAGTAAATCTGTCTCCATGATTCTGAGATTTTCAACTTGTTCATAACAGTGATAAAAGGTGCATGAAATCCTTATATATGACTAGTACATATCCTGAAACTTTTGTAGAAGAGACTTCCATAATATGTTTGAGCTGATATCATCTTAAGTTCAGATATGGTAGATGAAGAACAACTGCAAATTTTCCACTTTGGTAGCCATCTTGGATAACCTAAATCCTTTGTTCTGAACATGTTTCCAAAGTTACTTGAATAAAACGAAAATGTGCACATTAAATTTCACTTACATTAACTTAATATTGTCATAAATCCACAGTATGAAGTATGGCGGAAGGTATTAACATATTTAACACCAGTTTTTTTATATCAAGTTCATTGAACTGAGTGGAGCTTTGTTAGAACCATCCATACATGGCAGCCATCTTGCAGGTTTAATACATGCATCTCATAATCCTCTATTTGAATACTCTTAGTATAAATGCGACAGTTTATATTGTGAAATTTAACCCCACTTATCTTAATACTAAAATAGTAATGTGAATGTATTCATTTTATGTATTAAAACAAAATATGTCTATGCACAACATAGGCAAATGTGGTCAATTATAGTTCCAAATATATATATATATATATATATATATATATATATATATATATATATATATATATATATATATATATATATATATATATATATATAGTGCACTTTACATTTCAGGTTCGCATGAGCCAGTCCAGAATCAATTATGTAAAGAATATAAAGAGAAACAAACAAATGCAATGCTCGCTCATTAGGATCAATGTATTATGTCATGTGATTATAACGTGACTAAGAATGATGTAATGTGCAAAGAAGATTTTGATGTTTGCATCACACCAGCATGTTTTAACTTTATAGATACCTGTCCAGATGTGTTTAATGGCGGTTACATCGAACCATTCTGTAGCAGACGCCCTGGAGATTCTTGTACCTTCTACTGCTACCAAGAGTTTGTTAAGAAAGGCTATTGGCTGACTTGTGGGAACAATGGAACGTGGATTCAAGATACAAATTCAGTTTGCATAAAATCAGGTAAAATATATAAACTGATAGCAACATATTTGCACATGTACTACCACCAAAACACAATAAATAAATTTACAAAGTGTGCAAAGGAATTTAGGGAATGATAATGAGAACCCATTCTATAGATATTTGATTGTATCTAGATAGAAAGCAAGAAACGTTAATTTTGTACTTCACCTAGACATGATGGAAGGTATTTTCAATGGTATATAGTCATTCATATCGTTCTGCTTCAGTTGATGAGATTGTCCAAAACAGAATATACAAAACGTGAATATATTTAATTTTTGAAAACAAAATAGTATTTTTAAGTCATGATCTGTGAATTATTAGCTTAGATGTGATGATCTAAACACTTCAGGAAGGACACAACATTTTCTGAGTGATCATTCAGATCGATAAATTCATATAAATATGATAGTTCCGTGTGGTTTTGATGTGATCATTCAGATCGTTTTATTCATATAAATATGATAATTCAGTGTGGTTTTGTAGTGATGGTCTGGTTTTGGAGTGATCATTCAGATCAATAAATTCATATAAATATGATAGTTTGGTGTGGTTTCGTAGTGATCATTCAGGACGATTAATTCAATCATATATATGATAGTTCGGTATGGTTTTTCTTTCTAAACAAGCAAAAGCATCAAGATCATTTTCTATAAACATTCGATTAAAGTTTTTAAAACTCAATTACCTAATTTATTTATTTAAATACAGCAGGAAGGATATCATATAACAAACTTCCATTTTTAGAAGGCTCATACCCATCCGGGCATTTTGCGTCCTAGTTAGACTTATTGCTTATGTTTTACAAAGCAATAGTCAGTCATGCCTTAACACTTGAGAAGAGTTGGTTTTGCTATGTCCAGCTTGGGCTAATTATTATTGAATTTGAAGTTATCTTTTAATCTGGAAATACTAGTGCTTTAAAATAATCTTTGGACAAGGTGATTTTTATATATTTTTACAGAATTCAAAACTTGGACAAATATGCTATGTTATTCAATAAGACTGTTGACACTGCAGCACTTCGCATGTTACAATAGACGTCATCGTCTTCCATTTTGAATTTCGTCGACTCGGTTTCATTCAGGACTTTTAATACTAGGGCTTCTATTTCTTAATTCTTAGATTTTTTAGATTTTGATTCGTAAAATCATATGTTCGTTTTATCTCATTTTACGCTGTAACGTAATCGAGCTGACACCCTTTGAGACTAGGCACGGTTTCAAGAAATAACACGTTCGTGAGTGACAATTAAAATGTATTGAACACTCACACTAATGACACGAGAATAACAAACACAAAAGACATATAATATGAATATAAAACAAATAGGAAGTTTGATTTGACTACAATATCAAACTCGTGTAGTCAGATACTTGTTACAAACTTCATATAGTCAAATACTTGTTACAAACTTCATGTAGTCAAATACTTGTTGCGAACTTCATGTAGTCAGACACTACTGTCATTACAAAATTCATGTAGTCAAACACTACTGTTATTACAAAATACGTTTAGTCACATACTACTGTTATCACAAAGTCGATATCACCACATGTATATCTCCGTGTTGACTCTGCCTGAGCAGCACATAGGACGAATCCGACAACTTTATAGAAACGTCTATTAGGCAAACCAAGGCTTCTTCTAAAATCGTAGAAAAACGTCTATTTGGCAAAGCAAGGCTTCCTCCAAAATCGAAAAGAAAAGTTTCCTTTGGAGACGCAAAGTCGTTGTCGCGCCCTCTGCTGCTATGGGGGTAAAAATCTTTTCACGATTTCAACCGAATATTTTATCAAATCCGACACGATAACTTTATGTAGGTTCATGCAAATTTATCGTTACAAATCCATGTGGGATTGACTGAGCGTAACTAAAGAAATTTCTAAAGAGATTATAATCCATATCACCGCCGCACCAAGTTTGCCAAATATTTCGTAGAGTATGTGTGTCAACTCCGTTGAATACAGCAAGAATATTGCAGTTATCTCTGATCACTTTTAGTATTTGAGTGTATCGTTGAGTGACATAACATCGGTATTTTTATGCCTACCTCTGGAAAATATCCCAGCGGGATTCTTTTGATTGTCTAACATGACATTGCAGTGAATTTAGTATGTGATGTCATCGAAGGACGTTTCCAAATAAATCGCGAAAGATCAAATCAAGCCCAGCAGGGATATATTTTATACTCGTTTGCACCAACAGCTCCACCCGGATTTTTAATTATTAAGGATCCAACTATTCCACTCTATATGCGATGTCATAATGATTCATTAACGAGAATTAATTTTAAACTCACTGACCAGTCCAATAATCCAACTGATTTACGAGGTGAGGTTTTACAAATTAGCCTGTTTGTGAAATCGTAAAAGGATTTTCGTCTTAAGACTTTTATCGTAAAAAAAGATTTTTACCCCCCATAACAGCAGAGATGACGCGACAACGACTTTGCGTCTCCAAAGGAAACTTTTTCTTTTCGATTTTGGAGGAAGCCTTGGTTTGCCAAAATAGACGCTTCTATAAAGTTATCGGATTCGCCCTCTCTGCTGCTGCCTGCTTTCCGGCACGGTCACTCTACCCTCCAGACTTGTACCTACACGTTGGCACTGAAATGGTGCTTTATCCTCGTAGTGGTGCACCAGACATCCTCATATTCACACACTCATCCGGATATTCATACCCAGTGTGCCAACTCTTTGGCTCAAACTAAGTGAAAATGGCACCTGCCCCGACGACAGAGCTTCTCTCTAGTGGCTGTGCCCTTAAAGATTTCTACAAGATATATATAGTCGTGCGCATTAATACATAACTCGCTCGTTCTGCGCAAGCGGTAAAGGCGACACGCGATACAAAGAAAGATTATATTTATAAAACAATATTATGGCGCGCGAAACAAGACACCTTGATAATAATGAAAAGTATGGTGGTCTAACTGGGATATATCGGGCATTTCGGAACACAACTCCCACCTTCAGAAAAGTATGCATACTTTTTAAGACTATGAAATCACACGATATGGTTAACATAATGGTTCATCTTCTGCTGAGATAATCTGCACCTACATTTTCCGTGCCTTTGATGGCTATCTTATAATTTTAATCGGCCTTTGCACCGTTTTCCCATATAAGAGTTCGAAAGGCGAAAACCCTAGATTATCTTGGGGAACCTCCCGATATGCGAACAATACTGCATGGAGATATCTGTCCCGATCGTTCGGACTTTCTGCGCATGTCCGTCGCAACATTTGTTTGAGTGTTCCGTTGAACTTCTCAACTAGCCCGTTGCACATTCGGTGATACGGAGTGGTCCATAATTGCTTGATCGATAGAAGTCTACTAACTTCTGCAATGAGTTCTGATGTGAACTGTGACCCACAGTCTGTCAGAATCTCTTCCGGTATCCCTAGCCTACTAAACATTTCCACTAAGGCTTGGGTCACTCGCTCAGTTTTGATGGATGGTAGAGCGACAGCTTCCGGGAATCTGGTTGCATAATCGACCATGGTCAAAATGTACCTATTCTTACGATAAGTTAGGGGTGATAACGGACCAACAATATATATCGCCATGCGTGTGAATGGAGTTTCAATCAAGGGCATTTTACCGATAGGTACGCGCTTAAATCTCCCTTTATATTACGTTTTTAGACAAATGTCGCAAGATCTGTAATACATAGTTACATCACCGTGGGCCCCTGGCCAGTAAAATTCCATAAATACTCGGTCTTTGGTTTTCATAGACCCCAGATGACCCACCATCGTTGACTAGTGTGCTAACTTCAACACATGCGGTCTATAGTTATGTGGCACCACTACCTGTGTAAATCGTCTGCCTTCACGAGTAGTATGCTCGCAATGTAAAATATTGTAGTTATATTTGAATATATGGCTACCCCACCTCTGCATTTCATGACTTCCCCCGACGCGGCTTTCTTTCTGATTACCGACAAAGACTCGTCTTTAGTTTGCTTTCTAATTAATGACCCTTTATTTATTATTGGTATGGCATTGGGTACTTTTAGTTTTGGCAAAGGTTTCCTAAACTCTGCAGCTTACGACCTAGTTTCAATCGCCATGGAGGTTGGAATATCGGCCATTGCTATATATGGCGTTATGGGATTCAATACCTCTTCTATGTTACCTCAATTCAATCATACAACGGTCGCTTTACGCAACACGCTGTCACTTATTCTGTCTAATAGCGCGTTTCGATATGGACGCATGCAGTCGGCACAATGTACTGTAGTATTATCCTTTATTCTGACAGACACTGTTTTTCCAAGGTATTAATCTGACCTCACAAGACTCGGCTTAACAACAACAGTATTACATCCAGTATCTCTAAGTACTGAAGTCCTGACCCCGTTCACTAACCCCTCACTCTGTATTGCTACGTTTGACATATTTGGATTGGCGCTACTTCTATTGCTCCCCAAACAAGCTAATTAACCTATCATATATGAGACCCCTACAGGTTTTTGTAAATCCCTTTTATGCTTCGGACACGAGCTAGACTTATGACCCCCATTCTCCACAACTGAAACATTGTTTTTTTCTGACTATCCTGACATCTAGGTCCCATCTGATCTGACCTACCTAATTCCCCCTTTCGGTTTTGTGGAAAACACCTCCCTAAACTACTCCTATCTGAATTCACCTGCTCCCTCTCCTTAGGACCCCTTGTGTCCCAGGCTACCACATTCAGAACTCCTCCGTGTGCGTCAACGAACATATCTGCTTGTTTAGCCATTTGACTAGCCCTATGGATAGTTTTCTCTTTTAAGTATTGGAATGGTTCCTTACTACATACTACTAGCAATTGATCTCTGATGAGAAAATCGCATTCTGCCTCGTAGTCTTTCCGACTCCTCCGCAAGCTAACCAAGGGAATAGGTAATTAGATATCCTATATACAAACTGATCGAAGCTTTCTCCGTTTTCTGGTTTGCTAAATCGGAATTTTTTCCTAAAATCCCTTTTCAGGAAGCTCAAACCTTAACAGCAATGCATCCTTCAACAAATCGTAATTAGCTGCCTCTGCGCTCGGTGTCCTTGATTATACTTCTAAAGCCCCACCTTTCAGCAAAGTGCTTAGGTGTAATGCCCAATCTTCTTCGTATAGTTTTTGCGCAGTAGCATATCTTTCGAATCTTAACAGGTAAGTATCCAAGTCATCCTTATTTTCTTCGAATGCTGAAAGTTGTGGGTTTTTTAATTTACCCAGTTGCGATACCCTATCGTTCTCCAGTCGAGACCGTTCTAAATCTAGCTTCACTCTTTCAATGCGCGCGCTTAGCTCTAATTTCTCGCGCTCTGTTTCCCTCTCCGTGAGGGCAATCAATTCAATCTTCTCCTTTTCAATACGCGCGCTGAGTTCTAGTTTATCGCGTTCTTCCTGAATTCTCTCCTGTTTCCGTTGAAACCTTTCTTTTTCGGCCTCTCGTTCTTCTGCTCGTCACTCTCTTTCTCTATTTTGTTCTCCCTAATAAACTGTCGTAAGGTTTCGCCTTCATATCCAAATTGCTTACCAAACTCTACCAATTCGCTAGTGGACTTGTTTTTAAATAAGAATACGTTCTAAAACAAGCGTCAATAAATTAACTGTTTCTATGAAGGAACATGTTCAGTTTCGTTTACAATCTAAAAAAATATTTCTCAAAAACCTTCCTGTCTCAAAGGCTTTCCCCGACACTGTTGGATTGGCAAACTCAATGTAACAATCCAAACGTTTTATAGGGTAAAAAGTACAATCCCATCGCTGCAACCAAAACTGTAACGTAATCGGGCTGACACCCTTTAAGGCTGGGCACGGTTTCAAGAAACAACAAACACGTTCGTTAGTGACAATGAAAATGTATTAAACACTCACACTAATGCGAACTTCATGTAGTCAGACACTACTGTCATTACAAAATTCATGTAGTCAAACACTACTGTTATTACAAAATGCATGTAGTCAAACGCTACTGTTATTACAAAATATGTGTAGTCAAACACTACTGTTATCACAAAATTCATGTAGTCAAACACTACTTTTATTACAAAATACGTGTAGTCAAACACTACTGTTATCACAAAGTCGAGATCACCACATGTTTATTTCCGTGTTGATTCTGTCTGCTTTCCGGCACGGTCACTCTACCGTCCAAACTTGTACCTACACGTTGGCACTGAACTGGTGGTTTATCCTCGTAATGGTGCACCAGGCATCCATATTCACACGCTCATCCCGCTATTCGTACCATAAGTGCCAACTCTTTGGCTCAAACTAAGTGAAAATGGCACCTGCCCCGACAGCTAAATACATTCAGAGCTTCTCTCTAGTAACTGTGCCCTTCAAGATATCTATACGATATATATAGTCGTGCTCATTGATGCATAAATCGCACCTGATGCGCAAAAGGTAAAGGCGTCACGCGATACAAAAAAAGATTATATTTATAAAACAATATTATGGCGCGCGAAACAAGACACCTTCATAATAATAAAAAGTATGGTGGTCTAACTGGGACATATCGGACATTTAGTAACATACACATATGTAGAACACATATAGCTCCTTCTGCCTTGTATTGAACGAGCTCCAGGTATTTGACAAGATCCCTGTACCTGCATGCATCAAGTCGGTTTAAAACATCCACTAGTACATGACATCTCGGCTAAAAAAGTTCAGCTACGCGTGCATATTCAGGGACATCTAATTAGTCACAAGTTAGACCGGATTCTTCATAGACCTAATGATAATATTCACGATCCACACTTGTATACCACGAACTTGCATCAGATCACCTCTGCATTATTTACCATCTATAGATATCATCCCCTAATCATCCACCTTCATTTGCTAGTAAGAGAAACCTAAGTATGACAAATATAACCAAACTAATATATGACATCCAAGAAAATCCTACAGCAGAACAACTCGATAACTGCCTGCGTTTATTGCTTGACAAAACATTCTCCAGCCACAAAGTGCAGAATAATAATTCACACGTGTTCTACGTGGTATAGCTGTGTTACGTACCAGTTTCGTACTCCTAAACGAGACCGACGTAAAGCGGAGAGTCTTTGGCTTTCCACCAGATTCGCTATTCATAAAGACACATATGAAGCCGCTAAGAAGAACGTCACAAACATAGTCCATTTAGCCTAATTATTCCATTATAGTACTAAGATCACGGAGACATTAAGCTGTAAAGAGCTCTTTGAGATAACTAACAAGTTAATGTCAAGGAACAAATGTACACCACTTCCAAGAACATTCTCTCCATTCGACCTTCTGGAACTGTTTGCAAATTTCTTCCCTGACAAGGTACAAACTATTAGAGACCAGCTTGATAACATAATTTAAATTTACTCATCATCACCATACAGTTACAATACATAATTTCAACCACAAATGTTATCAGCATTTGAACCCAGTTTGTATGGATTTAATAGGGATAAGCGTAATGTGAACTTGATACAATTCCATCATCACTGCTGTTTGAGTGCATAGATTTAATATTGCCTTCACTAGCTGATATTATTAATACATCTCTCTCTCTCTCTCTCTCTCTCTCTCTCTCTCTCTCTCTCTCTCTCTCTCTCTCTCTCTCTCTCACACACACACACACACATCCGGGGAATTTCCATCATTTTTCAAACTTGCCATTGTAAAGCCTCTACTAAAGAAACCAACATTCGACCATAACGATTTCAAAAAGTACTGCCCAGATTCTAATATCCAGTTCATATAAAAAAAACAATCCGTAAAAATTGTTCTAACCCAACTTGTATCTCATCTGAATTCAAACAGTCTTTTTAGCCATGTACAGTATGCATATCGCTCTTGCCACAGTACTGAAACTACTCTTCTAAAAGTAGCTAATGATCCCTGCTTTGGATAGCGAAAAGATTACAGTCCTCACTATCCTTGATTTGTCTGCAGCATTTGACATAATATACATGATATATTACTTCGCCGTCTTCAGCATGTATTTAGCATTTACAATACTGCTTTGTTGTGATTCAAGTCCTACTTCGTTAACAGGACACAAATTGTATCTGCATATGGAGTACACTGCATTCTAGTTGGGGTGTTTTACATGTGGTCTGTTCTTGGACATATTCTCTTCATTCTATACACTCAGCCGCTATCAATCGTCATAGATCATTATTCAGTGTCTGACCAATTGTATGTTGATGACACTCAAATATACAAGTCTAGCCACTCAACTGAAGTTGATGCTGCCATCCAAAGAGTAGATAAGTGCATGTTTGATGTGAAATCATGGATGACATGTAACAGGCTGCAGATGAATAATGATAAAAACTCAAACAATAAATCTCAGCAACACCAACATTAAATTCAGTCAGTACAAAACCTAGGTGTTACTCTACACAGTATTCTCACATTGCACATTCATCTCATGAACATATGCAAGGCTGCATATCTTGAGCTGAGACGCATCAGCTCCATTCGCAAATATCTTTCAGTTGATGCCACTAAATCAATTGCGTGTTCATTAGTACTTTCAAGACTAAACTATTGTAACTCAATTCTGTCTGGTCATGTCAATATCTACTCCCAAAAAATCAACAAGTTCAAAACACAGCTGCTCGGTTCATCCTTAGAATTCCAAGATCAGTGCACACCTTTTGCTCTGTACCCTCCACTTGCTATCCATTCGATCCAGAATCAAACACAACATTTGTTCACTGTGCAACGTTTCACGGACGGACTCCAGTCCAACATACCTATCTGGCCTCATCCATGTGTACACACTAGCAAGATACTTAAACTCCTTTTCTGACAATCGTATACTCATTATTCCCACTATGAAAACAAAGTCATATGGACAACTATATTTTGCATGCCAGGGCCCAGCAATGTGGAACGACTTGGCCATTGAAACTAGACACAAAGACACAGTGATCCCTATCAAGAATGCTCTTAAAACACACCTTTTTTACTACAAGAACAAACGTAATGACAAGAATGATTCCTACTTTAAATATTTTCAGCATTTTTCATGTTTTCTAATTTCAATGGTGTTTGTTTTTGTTTTGTTTTTAGGTTTATCTGTAGCTCTATCTATATAGATATAGTAAAACGCTTAGAGATTTCAAAGTTTAGGCGCTATACAAAGTCCTCATTATTACTATTATATTATTATTATTATTATTATTATTATTATTATTATTATTATTATTATTATTATTATTATTATTATTGTTGTTGTTGTTGTTGTTGCAGACCAGTACTTTCTCGGAAGTCATGAAACACCGAACAGCATTTTTATTCCAAGAAATTAAATATAGCTCCTATAGGCAGCGGTTATGTGTGATAAATTATATTTGTATCATAAAGCTACGTTTGAAGAATCATTGTTTGAAAGTTAGAGTGTGTATATCTTGAGACACCCTGTTTTAAATTTATATTTAAACAGTAAGATGATTCAAAGACTATTGTTCTATCGAATCTCGGTAATTGTAAATTACAAGAACAAAAATAACCATGAGTATTTTCAGTTATGGGTCTAGTTCACTTATTGAGTCACATGATATATGAATTTGGCAATGGAAAAAGTACATGCCAAATCTGTAATTAAATATGGGGACCTTTCAGATAAAAATGCTTATGATGCGATTTCAATAATTATATTTACTGAACCTAAACCTACATCCTTTCCAGTCGAACAGACGACTTCATACAATGAACCAAGACGTACTGGTCAAGCAAATGTAGGAACTATTGTGGGAATCACTACCGCCGCATTTTTTATTGTGATGATAATTATAGTTTCCATCGTGGTATGGAGAGCAAAGCGGTAAGACAAACATCCTTGAAAATATACCATCATCATCATAATCCTCATTTATGTTATTATCATTTTAGGATTTATTGTCATCATTATGAAGATAATGAAAATATCATCATCTTTATCATATCATCCTCAATAGTATTCGACTTCTCGTTATTAATCTTCTTTCTCCATCTTATTATTAAGTATTTATTTATTATTTGTTATTATTAATATTTTTATTGTTTATTCTTATTGTTATTATTCTTCTTCTTATTATTATTATTATTATTAATATTATTATTATTACAGAATATAGTTTTACTACACAAACGAGAGAGATATAATGACGAAGATAAAGAGACGCATAACTAAACAAATTTGTTCTGATAGTTTAGATTCTTAATTGTGTTATTTTAAGATGCAGTGTACGAAAATCACAAAGAGTGCCAGGTCATGCGGGCGAAACTTGTATGAGACCAAGACAGATTCGTGACCAGAACGTTAGAACCCTCCGACAACAGCCAGATGCAGATGGCATTAACAGTGTATCATCGTTTGACTCTCCTACATATATTGGTATTTACGACCATTCATTTGAACAACGGATCCCTACAATCTCCAGCAGTTGGAAGTATCTTGAACCTCCCCCGTCATACAGTGAGACCCAAATTGCAACTAAGGAAGCCCCTCCCACCTACATAGAGGTAGTCACGGACCCTACAAGATTCAATTTATATATTTGAATCACTGTGTTATTTGGACAATAACAGTGAAAATCAAATATATTTTATTTTTGTATCAATGTATCTTTGCAAAAGCATATTCATACTCAGCAAAATTTGTAAATATCTTTGGCAGACTTCATTTACCCTTAATTTACCGCCATACCTTTGCATGCCCTTTCCACTAGATGTTATAATTAAAATAAACATTTGACTTTATTCAACTTTTAATTGAAAGCGCCCATATTAAATACTAATTGAACATATTGTAAGCATAATATGTTTGACATATGTGTTGATTTGACAGTGATACAGTCTACATTTCAGATGTTTAATTCACTTCTAATTCATTTCATTATAGTGTTCCAATATAGTATAACAAATTGCTTTGTGCTTATCCTCAATTTATAAACAACATATCCATAAATCCGTTGCTTTAATTCAGATCTGAAGTGTCAACAATTAATAAAACCTTGTGATATGTTTATTGTCCCATATTGATTATCTGTATGACTTATCTAACTAACGAAGTTTCAGTAGAAGTCTCCGTGTGATTAAGCAGTTGTATTGTAACCACTTTTTTGTACATCCGCTAAAACATATGGTTATAATGATATCCATCCTTCTGTCCGCTATCAGTTTCGTTCAATTCAAGCTGTCCATCATCTAACATTGTGGATGGTTAGCAAATAAAAAATCTTTCGTTTTCAAAGGTCAAGGTCACTGCAACCGAATATTATTTTCACGGCACAAAAATATTGTGGATGGATTCAGCATGGGGCAAATTAAAACTCCATCGAATTTTGGGGAATCAAAACGTCAAGGGCAATGTGACTGAAAGAAACAGTGTTCGCAGCAACAAAAAACCCGTTTGTTCTGCATCACCTGGACCAAACTGTATAAATACCTTGCGCTGTAAACCTTGAGGTCAAACGTTCAAATTATAAAATAGCTATTCTTTCTTTAGAAATGCTACAAGCACATTAGACGTTTTATCTTAAGCATTCCCTTGCGAGTTCGGGGTTGTAGAATTGGCCCGACGTGCTTCACCACGTGTTGTAAAAGGCAACTAAGTAGAGACAACCTGTTTGCCGTGGGTTTCGACCCGTGTCGGAAAAGAAAAGGATCCTGGTAGTTGAGCGGAGGCTTTTCCAATGCAATATACTGCTTGGTCTCTACTTCTGTTAGACGGGTGGTCGAGGTGGGCCCGGTCTCGACAAATCGGCTGGTCACGCCGAGCCCTAGGAGATCTTTTTTTACTTGCTCAGCTTCTCTATCTTTCTTGTGTCTCTCTTGATACCACCGTTGCCCCTACATTCTATTCCTTTAGCTTTCACTTTCCCAAGTTTTAGAAGACTTCCTAGAAGGCGGTGGCTCAACGGGTCAATCGGGAGGTAATTTTACCGACCTTAGAAGGAAACTTAATGAGTCAATCCCAGGTAAATTTATCTAACGAGTATAGCATCTGCGTATCCCTGGCACTTGAATAGTGTCCTCTCGTTGAGCCCCATGGTGGGCGGGGAGCATGGGTGCTGATATTTTAACAAAAAAGCATGGAACTTTCCCACAAAAACAACAACAAACGTACGAAACCACTATCTGACTCTGATGAATCATTTCCACGCTTTATGGTTCAAGGATGAGTCTAAAACTATTGCGGCACTATCTCCGTTTGTTATTGAGAAAACTATTTCGGGATCTTATGGCACACCAAAAAGTGTCAAAAAACTAAAATCTGGTTGCCTTCTGGTTGAGTGTGAGCGAAAGGGTCAAACAGATATCATGAAAATGAAAACATTCTTTGATATTCCAGTGACCTCATTCGCTCACACTACACTGAATATGTCCAAAGGCGTAATGCAGTGTCGTGAATTTGCTGGAGTTACCGACACAGATATCATCGAAGGGATGAAGCATGAAGGTGTCACTGCAGTGCGTAGAATACGTATTAAACGTAATATCAACCTGCATGACAGCAACACATTTGTACTCACCATTAATAAACCAACAGTGCCGAAAGTGGTCAAGGTCGGATTTTTTCAAGTAAAGGTCGAGATATACATACCAAACCCCCTTCGATGCTATAAGTGTAAAAAAAATATGGCCATCACTAAGACCGATGTTCCAAAAGTCAAAGTATGTGGCCGATGCGGAGACCACTGTCATCAGGAAACTGATTGTAGAGCAACTCCGCATTGTCTCAAATGTGGTAAGGAACATCACGCCAATTCCAAGGATTGTGATACTTGGAAACAGGAGAAGGTTATTCAGAGGGTAAAGTTTACATCCAACATTCCCTACCCAGAGACCAGAAAACTTGTCCAGGCAATAACATCCCTTCCTGGCCAGTCCTCCTCTGTCGTGAAAGACAATCCGAAAATCACGAAGGACACAAACACAAACGGATCAACCCAATTCAACAACAATTAGTGCCAATATCCCTCATTACCAACCACCGAAAAGCACAACGTCAACCCAAACTACATTCAATAACAACCCACCACCAAAATCACCAAGAAATAAACACAAAGCACAAACAAATAAGCAGCAGAAGGGGACAGATGACCCCATTCAACTTTACAACATGTTTAGAGACTTTGAGAGCATGGATGCAGCAGAAACTACTCCATGTACTCAAGGTTGCTCCAAACCTAGTAAAACCAAATATACTCCCGTAATTCCTCAAGACAAATAACAACACAAATTTCCTCTGCGAATAGTCTAACCTAGCTCAAGAATCTCCAGCATAACTTTATAATCAAGAACACCATCATACAATGGAAATGTCGAGGATTTAAAGCTATCTGCAATGATATTCTTCTGCGTTTACAGGAACACGATCCTGCTGTACTACGTTTACAGGAAATATTCCTGAAAGAGACAGATAAAATTACATTTAAAAACTTTTCCCTGTTCCACACGTACTTTTAAAACGCTGACAGGGCCTCAGGAGGAGTCTCTATTGTTGTGAACAATAAAGCCCCTCACAGAGTCATCCATTTAAATACAAATTTACAAGCCATTGCTGTAAGAGTCACTCTACATCGAGTGATTACTTTTTGCTCATTTTACTTACCACCAAACACCAACCTAGTATCAAACAAATTAGATAATCATGTTAAACAACGTCCAGCGGCCTTCGTTTTACTCGGAGATTTCAATGCCCATAAAGACAGAGGCCATAAAGTAGAAGATTTCATTTCTAGACACGATCTGTCTCTATATAACAATAACTCACCGACATATTTACACCCAGGAACGGGTACGTACACGTACATAAATTTGACAATTTGCTCTCCTTCGCTGCTTTTGGACTATGAATGGAAGGTTGCGGATGACCTTCATAGCAGTGATCACTTTCCAATCAACCTTGACATTAACTCTGAAATTCATGACGCATTTCTACAATGGAATATAAAGAAGGCCGACTCTGCTACTTTTGAAACACTATGTAAAACTAGACTAAATATTGATACAAAATTCAACGCTGGTAATCCTATACAGCATTTTACTTCAATTATAATTACAATTGCAGACGAAACTATTCCTATTATATTCGTCATCTGAAAACAAACAATAACAATTTTAGTCCGAAACGTGACATAGCAAATATTCTTGCAGATAGTTTCTCAAAAAAAATCCTCATCATCTAATTATTCAGAAGCTTTTCGAAGATTAAAATCTCAAAAATAAAAGTCACGTTTAAAATTTACATGGAACAACTCTGAAAGCTATAACCAGATGTTTTCACTATTGGAGCTTAGGGAGTCTTTAGACAAGGCCCATGATACATTGTCTCGGCCTGATGAAGCACATTACCAGTTCTTGAAACACCTCCTAGAATCGTCTCTAACATCTCTTCTGAAAATCTTTAATAATTTATGGATTGCTGATAATGTACCTAAGAGTTGGAAAGAAGCAACAGTAATACCTATTCCCAAACCAAATAAAGATATTGAAGATCCTAACAGCTATCGGCCCATTGCACTGACACGCTGTGTGTCCAAAACCATGGAACGAATGATTAATTCTCAACTTGTATGGTACTTGGAATGTAACAATTTAATATCTCCTTTCCATAGTGGCTTCTGTTCTGATCGTAGTACCAACGATCATCTGGTTAGATTGGGAAGCATTTATCAAGAAGGAACATTTAGTTGCAGTTTTCTTTGATTTAGAAAAAACCTATGACACAACATGGAAGTACGCGATACTAAATGACCACTCTCTGTGTATGAAAGGCCGTCTGCCCTCTTTCATCTCCAATTTTCTCTCTGACAGAGAATTCAAAGTACGAGTGGGCTCTACCCTCTCCGATATGCACCAGCAAGAGATGGGTGTGCCCCAAGGCAATATTTTCTCTGTGACGCTATTTAATATCAAAATCAAAAGCATCACCAAGTGCTTATCTCCCGGTGTGGATTGCTCATTATACGTAGATGATTTTTTAAAATTTGTTATCGATCAAAACACATACATACAATTGAAAGGCAACTGCAGCAAAATATCAACAAGGTCCAAAAATGGGCCAGTAATAACGGTTTCAAATTTTCAAGATCTAAAACAGTATGCATGCATTTGTGTCAGTTGCGAAAACATCATGACGACACTAAACTCACGCTGGACGGAACACTTATTCCAGATGTTGAGGAAACAGTGCTTCAGTCGCTACACAATAGAAAACTGGATAATCCATTATTAGTCAATATTCCCGTCACAAACTTGGAGCTTAGTACCTCCTACAATATAGTATACTGTTGGTTGCCTGGCCATATTGGTATTAGAGGTAATGAAGAAGCAGACCGTGCTGCTAACACTGTTCTATCCCAAAAACCATCGGATTTTAAATTACCGTTTACTGATTTTAAACCTTGTATTAAAAAGTGCCTACGCCAGAAGTGGTATACGTCATGGGATGATGCAGTCAATAACAAACTTCATGCCATCAAACCAACCCTGAGAGAATGGACTCCTTCCTACAGAACTATCCGTAGGGAGGAGGGTGTCATTGCAAGAATCAGAATCGGTCATACATACATTACCCACTCCCAAATACTAAAAGGTGAAGATCCAACAGAGTGCGTTTCTTGCAATGAACCATTCACTGTTAAGCACTTTATGACCGAGTGTTCCGACCTGCTACCTACTCGCGATAAATACTATAAAGTATATGACATGAAGGAACTTTTGATACTATACATGTCACTTGTATTTTAAATTTCCTGAAGGAAGTAAATCTTTATTTTAAACTATAACTTGTATGCCATCACCTATAATAATTTTATCTAATGCAAATACGGCCTCTTATTTTCAACATCTTTTCATCAACATGCATCATTTACATCTCCCGTTGATTGGGAAGCTTCATATTTTACTGTTACCAACATCTTACCATTTTGCTTTGAACTATTTGGTTTTCAATGTCGCTGGTCGATATAAAACCTTTTACTATTTTAAACATGTATACGTACAAGCTATTGTATGGTGCTAAATAGCCTAAGTGTGCTGGTGCGCCGTTAAAAATTAAACAAATAAACGAATGTGAAAAAGCGAGATCCAGGTCAAACTTCAGCAACGATGCACTTTTGTCTCGTCTATCAACGGATTAAAGACATGATGAATACTATGCTCGCGATTTTTTATTTGAAAAAAATGACATTACTATCGATTGCATGCATCTATATCTCGATGAAAAGTCGTTAATGTTTGCTAGGCCGGCTAGAAAGCGACTACCCTTTGCCGACACCAGAATGGTGTAGGTGATTTCCAACTTTTCGATAGGCAGTGAACTCTGACCCTACACCGCAACATAAATGTTCAAATATCAAAACACTGCGTGGAAATTGTCAAAAGAAACTCGGACTATGGTTTATTATTATGGTTTACTTTCGTACAATAAACACCATCATAAGAGCTGTCCGATCTACCACAGCAGCCGTAGTCACAATATGTGTATCCAGTAAAGTAACCCCAATAACATGTGTTGCGATAACTGCAGAAATCCCCAGCTGTCACGCGGCACGCTTAATAAGAAAGATAACAAATGAGTCAACGTACCCCAAGTTTCAACATTTCTTGTGTAACCTAGCATGTGTGTGCGCGCGCGCGTGCGTGCGTGTGTGTGTGTGTTGAGGGTATATCAATGCTCTATTTCACATGATTCGCTCATGAGTAATACTATTCGGCCAAAAAGCAGTGTATAAACATGCCTTTTTGGTAGCAAATCATCTACCATCGTCTAGATCCTGAAGTTAATATCACATATCCGGTTGCCACGTATGATAGAAACAATATCTAGAGAAGAAGAAGCATACTGCTTTGAAATAATGTTGAATTTATCAATCGAAATTTATTTCATGCAATATACATTTTTACATCCTGTACAAATGAATACAAAAATACAACCATTCACTCCCGAAACGATCCTTTCGCTAGCATGCGATGGAAAAGCCGAGGGAGTTTAGACTGGTAGATTGCATTTCTTATGAGGCGTAGTAGCGAACAAAAAAGTAGGTCTGCAATGGACGTTGCAGTTGACACTTCGATGTTATATTACAGAGCGGTGGCTGAACGTTTAATTGTGTAAGGCATCCTGGAATGGTATTCGGGTGTTGAAAGTTTCATTTCGCTCGTCTAAAACATGTACAATTAAAATCAATGAATTCAAATTCTGTTGCAGAAAATTTGAAAATAATATATTGAGTTTAAAACAAATATTCGTTTAAAAATCAATTTTCGAAAGTTCGGCCAAGTAGACTGAATTATATCTAGCTTGTGTTTCATGTTCACATTTCTGAATCACGATTCAATCTTTACGCTAATTTGTCATTGTAAGCTTATAAACTTTATTCCATATGTTTATAAATACACTTTGTCTATTTTATTAGTATTGTAAATGGATATTTTACGTTTTAAAGAGTAAAAACATACTTTGTATCCTTTGATTGTAGATAACACGATTTTAGTAAACGCAGTCCTTTGACTCACAGGCGTGTTGGCTAATTACCAGAAGAATTGTTTCACCCATGATATCAAACAGTACGCATAGAATAACTTATAAATGTAGATATTCTTTTATATATCGATTTTAATAAAAATAAAGACACTGAGATCTAGATTTGGCGTTTCTGAAAAAAAGTAGTTATTGACAGGAAAAATTAAATAAATTGATTATTCCTTTTTAAAACATTTCGATGATTCCGATGATAAAGAATTGCTTCAATACCACCGCAGAGAGAGAGAGAGAGAGAGAGAGAGAGAGAGAGAGAGAGAGAGAGAGAGAGAGACAGAGAGAGAGAGAGACAGAGAGAGAGACAGAGAGAGTTGTATGATGTGATTTAGATTTGTAACTTATCTTTAACAATGTTTCAGTCATATCGCTTTTCAGTCATATCGCTACGATGTCTGCAGTGTGGCAGTTTTTTTATAGTGTCAGAGAGAGGGGGGTTTGTAGTATACACTTATAGCAGATCGGGTGGGAGAATGAAGATGGATCGATAGATATAGCTTGACAATAATGATATTTCTTTGGCGTGGTTTTTATTCATTAATATATATGTATCCTCCTATATGTTTTAGGGATAGAAAGATCAAGGAAAAAACACAAAAACAAAATAGATACGATGTGTCTTACGTTCAGAGTTACCCGTTAGAAAATGAGACAGCTACAAAATTTAGCATGCTTGAGTACACGATATCGAGAACGAAAGCTTCTTAGCCTATAGATAGATAGAGTTATACTAAATGAAAGTTTAGACAGGGAAATAACAACTTAGATGTTATTAAATAGATCTTAAATATAGTGAGAGCATACACATTACCAATTTTCTGTAACTCACTTGAGATGACAAGAAAATTTAAAATATTTCCATCATAAGAGTACATGCTATGGTAACAAAACATACCTTTGAAAAGAAATATTAAACCTAGGTAAAGTATACCCATCTTGCCCATTGTTAACATTAACATCAAGAGAATGAGACAAATAAACTGTATATGCTTCGTTTATAGTGGAAATATTCCAGGAAGGAACAATCGCAACGTCTTTTTACGTATTTTGCCAAAACATCTATGACGTGGTCACATAAATGTAGCCCGCAATCTTTAACCTATATAACAGTTTCTATATTCCATTTGAATAGGTGTTGTTATTCAGTTATCTTTCAAAACGATCTGACACGAGATCAGTCATTTCAAACTGTACAAAAACTCTTCGTTGGACAGGACATTTCAACTACAAGTTTATATTTTAAAGAAGTAATTTTGGCGATATATAAAATGATGCATGAGATTATTAACATCTACTGTATGTATGTATGTATGTATGTATGTATGTATGTATGTATGTATGTATGTATGTATGTATGTATGTGTGTGTGTGTGTGTGTGTGTGTGTGTGTGTGTGTGTGTGTGTGTGTGTGTGTGTAACACTCGTGATTCAATCCACTCACCCTAATAATGAATCAGGTATCCTTTGCGGCCAGAGTTTTATACTTGATTTACAAATACACATCTGTAATAGCCTCTTCATTATACCTTTACAAATATACATCTGTAATAGCCTCTTTTTATACCGTTACAAATACACATCTGTAATAGCCTCTGTATTATACCTTTACAAATATACATTTGTAATAGGCTCTTTTTTATACCGTTAAAAATGCACATCTGTAATAAACTATTTTTTATACCTTTACAAATGCATGTCTGTAATGGCCTCTTTTTCAGTATTAACGTTCTATGTCCGGAATGTTTAATAGCAGAATTGTTTTATCAATAAACCGAATTCAATGTTTTTCACCAAAATGAGGTTACCAAGTGGCCACGTGCCTATACTGATTACAATCATTAATTCATGAGAAATTATGGAAATTAATTTAGATTTGGATATGTAAATGCTAACATATTCGTTTTACTTACCGTCTTTGTACATCTGCAATCTCTCCTAATAAAACACAAACATTAGTTAGCTAATTATATATATCTTCGTTACGACGTTGCTATACTATATTATGCTATGCTAAAACTATATTATATTATATTATATTATATTATATTATATTATATTATATTATATTATATTATATTATATTATATTATATTATATTATATTATATTATATTATATTATATTATATTATATTATATTATATTATATTATAGTTCGCAATATGGAACGACTTAACTAAATGATTAGCGTTCTGGAATTTCTGTCAGTATGACAATTTCATCAGCAAGGTCAGCTGTTGTGGAGTATTAAGGGCACGACACTTCATTCCCATTTTCTTTGCCAGGAAGCACTCTTGTATGCATCGAGATGCAGTGAAACATCAATCAATCAAGCAAGACCGTTTGGTAACAGTCCAGAAGTCATGTTAAATGGAATTGTAAACCAGCTTGGGAGTTCCTTCCACAAACTGAATGTTTAATTATCAGTCAATAAGTTATTCTATACCATAATTTGAGTACATGTATCTTGCCTATAGAATATGAAGCTCTTGTATTTCTCTCACTCGTCTTTACCCACCCCACCCCACCGTCGTCGATTATGTGAGTCTCGTTACAGTCACCTTAGTTGCTTATTTCAATGTGTTTAAAGTCGGATCAATACAAAAGTAGCAACCCATTTCATTATTATTATCCAATCTGAGGATGGTGATGGTGGAGTTAAATGATTCATTTATTGGCGTCCCACTATGGCCGAGCCCGACACTCGAACCCACGAGCATAATTTTTGTAATAATCATTCATTACAGCTATTGACTAAATGGAATTTGATATATCGCCACTTCTTCCCACTACTCGCGATCAGGCTAACTGGTTAATGTGATGGACTCGCAACACAACGGTCGCAAGTTCGAATCACGTAAAGACCAGTCAGACTCGGTTGCTGGGCAAGGTATTTTACTCCCATTACCTCGGACCGACATAACCTTTCAGTTAATGTACCGTTCATTACTGAAACTAAAAACAAACCACTATTCCCCATCCAGAGTACTTTAAAGGGGGGCTTTTAAAATTGTAAAGCCAAAGCTATTGTTTTGCTTAATATTTCTATACACGTTGACATTAACAGCAATATCTAAATATATAGATGAATACATGTACTAGAAATGTTTTCATCTATTAGATTTCGACAAGGCTGCAACGTTTGCTCATGTAAACGGTTGGTTTAATTTGCTTTCACTAAATCCGATTTCTCTATAAATTGGTAGGGTACCAGATGCTTTATGTCATATCCCATATTAGCACCATAGTTTGGTTCAAAATATGTTTCGATTGTTTTAATGCTGAGAAAAACAAGTCTTGTAACCCAAAATAAAAGATTCACTAATTTTGACAGAATTTATGGGTTTACTGGAGAAAAAGCTTAAGTAGACGATAATTGCTTGCACAGAACATTACTCATTATTAGACTGGTTTATTGTTGATTGCTGATAATTCTGAAAATAAAACATTATTTACTACTGAAGCCATGGTCGTTAACAGAACCATTGACGTGTAGCATGTTCATTTTAAACGTATGGCTCAAGTTTCTAAAACAGGACGTAAAATCACAAGTCCGTTGGTTCATCAAGTACATGTACGTAGTGTCACGAAATTGTATACGACTATGTTCAATATGTATATGTGGTCAAAAATCTAGTCTCGATTTCGTTACTGCGTACAGCCTTACCGAGGGTAGTTTATTATTTTTTGGGCTTTTTAGTTATTTCGACATAATGAGCGAACACTCAGCTCATGCTGTATGTGCGAAATTACCTGCAGTTTAAAGTACCTAGATGCGCATATCTGTCACAGCTAGGGGTATATAAGGACGAAATTATAAGACAGAAAACACATTACGATCCAGTCTTGTCGGAAAAGCTTCCATCCTAAACGGAGCAATCTAACAGCTAAAAGATCTGAAGCGATGTGGTGAAGAAGTGTGGTGAAGTGGTGTGGTGAAGTGTTGTGCTGAAGGGTTGTGCTAAAGTGTTGTGCTGATGTAGTGTGGTGACGTGCTGTGCTGAAGTGTCTATGCTGACCGTGTAATGCCCGTGTGTGGTGACGTGTTGTGCTGAAGTGGTGCAGTGTTGTGGTAACTGCGTGTGTGGTGCCATGTTGTGGTGACTACGTGTGTGGGCTTGTCTATGCTGACCGTGTAATGCCCGTGTGTGGTACCTGTGTATGGTGCTTACGTATGCTGCATATATCTCGTCATATGGACGACGTATTATTTATTTAATATCTTCTTTGCAGTCTCGTTATATGAACGACACCTGCATAATTTCATTCTACACAAATCTCGTTCCATGAACGAGAACTTCAGAATTTAGGGTTCACAATTGCATATATCTCGTCATATGGACGACGTATTATTTATTTAATATCTTCTTTGCAGTCTCGTTATATGAACGACACCTGCATAATTTCATTCTACACAAATCTCGTTCCATGAACGAGAACTTCTGAATTTAGGGTTCACAACTGCATATATCTCGTCATATGGACGACGTATTATTTATTTAATATCTTCTTTGCAGTCTCGTTATATGATACATTTTCTAGCTTATGTCCATTTAGGAGTTAAAAGCGATAGCTTTAACGAATATTCACGAGTTGGTAAGGGGTTGGTGTGACAATAAAAAGGGTAATCGTATTATTTGCTTTGTCGTGCCTATAATATTACTGATTCTCTGAAGACTTTGAAAATGCATAGATGTTAACTGTTTGCAACTTTGTTTTAATAAAATGGGGCGTCAAAAGGTGAAAACATTCATGCACAACCCACGCCGTAGATGAAAATGTGTTTGTTTTCTAAATTATCCTCGTGTTCTACATAGGATCAAGTGTACTCAGGAGGAGATTAGCGCATGCTAGACGGATAATGTTTGCTAGTGTAAGAGATATTAAACAAACCTCTCTACATATATAAAAGCTATAATATAACTAGGTAAAATTTCAAACCCGTTGTTAAACAAAATTTCACTATTTCACTTGCAGTTAGAAAACGATATGCTTTACACAAATTTTTCTTTCAAAACACTGCATTTCTCCAAATGCAAACAAAACGCTGGCGTCATTTAATATTTAGGTGGTGGTGGCGGTGGATATGCTGCTTCAGTGACTCCTGATGTTCCGGTATTAAATGGGGTATAGGGAGAATAGACTTGCTGATCCGCCGGTGGACCGTATATGACAGGTCCATAGTGGCCTGGATAAGATGAGGGTTCAGGGGCGATAGTCGCATAAGTAGCTGAAAATAATAATAATAATAATAATAATAATAATAATTATAATAATGATAATACTAATTAATGATTATATATATATATATATATATATATATATATATATATATATATATATATATATATATATATATATATATATATATATATATATATATATATATATATATATATATATTCAAAGGTATAAACACATACCCTTGCACTTATCAGAATTGGGGTTCATACCTAGTACAACAGATGCTGAAAGTTATCGAGTTACTTTTATGTTACATCGACTCCGTATGTTGGTGACTGATAACTTACCAGTCACAGTCCTAATCTGTGTTGTGTTCATTGGTAAAACGACAGCTCCTCTATGCTTTCTGGAATTGTGTGCATAAACACAGCAATACAAGATGAGAGCAATCACAACACCAAGCACGATAAGCTCACCGATCACAGCCCCAGCTATAATACCAGGAAGGTTGTTACTAAAATGTTAGAGGTAAAAACACATAATTTCTTAAATATAATTAAAAATTAAACTGCGTCGCTTAGATACGTAAGATATAAAGGTCATGAATTCGATTAGTTGTATGGTCCTAACATATCTAACGCACAATAATCATATAGACAGGGATATCCGGATTTAACAAATTGCAATCCAAAAATTATATAGTTATATCTGATATTTTGTTGTAAAACGGGAAAATGTCGCCTAAAATGCAGGAAGGTGATTCACTGCAGCCTTAATAATAATAATAATAATAATAATAATAAGAAGAAGAAGAAGAGGAAGAAGAAGAAGATGCATATACATCTCCCATAGTTACTTCACAGTACCTAGATATTCGAAAACAAATGTTCGTTCAGGATGCAGAGCTAGCCCTTGATGTTCATTAGCCTTTTACGTCAAGTCAAAGAAAGTATGAAGCCTCGGGTGTAACTCGACGCCATTCTGAACTACTTTCGTTGACATGGAACAATACGGCGGTGGAAGGAGACAAAATCACAATAGGAAAATTATCGGACTTTGCTTTCGTAATATAAGGACGTACATCACAATTAATTTTACTATATGTTCTCTACATGCATTTCTCAGTACTGACCTTTTCACTGTGTGACAATCAATACAAATCATATGTTCATCTAAACTACCTCCAAAGATGACTTCACGGTGAAGTTCTTGGCACAAGTTCACCAGCATTTTTATGATAGGCTACACTGTAAACAGAGCAGCAGGTACATATAACATAGATTTCTCTTCTGGATCATCACCAAGGCGTTATTACTCAATGTGCACTGTCGCCGAAATACACAGAAAACCACTCTCTGAGCTCATATTCTCAAGAATAAATAATTACCTTTAAATCCCTACCAAAAATGCATCAATATAGCTCTTCTATTACTACCAAAATGAGATAAAAAAAAAATAGTTCTAAAAATAGTCTAGACCTGTGTTCTGTGTACATGCTGTTCTGTTTACAGTGCAGCCGCTCAAAAAGATGCCGGTGAACCCCTGACAAGAAATTCACCGTGAAATCATCTTTGAATGTATTTTATATCAACATATGTTTAAGTGGTTATTTCCAACTTTTGTTTTAGTGCTTGTTCTATTGTGTTCCATGCTTGTAGTCTTCCTTATCTATACAATAGGTCTACTTGGATCGATAATGGATCTGTACATTTTTTTATTTTATTTGTACTTCACCATTCTCGTCCTTTATTTATTTATCGTATTTACTCTACTCCAGTTCGAAAGGATATTATTTTATTTTCCCTTTAAGCGGGGTTTCAGCATAGTTCATGGAAATTTTTTTATAAGTGTGTAAATTTTCCCGCTTTAATTTCCTTTCCCTTTTCTAGTTCTTTTTTTAAATGTTTAAGTTTTTCTTCTAGTAGTATTTTAATTCCCTGTATTGTTGTTGTTTTTATATGATTTTCTAAAGCTTCTATCTCTAATTTAATTGTCCTAACCCTCATTTTATAATGATATATTGCTACTTTTTTGAAGATCCCTTTTAATTTATCCCATTCCGAAATGACATCTAAGTTCCCTTGGGTTTTAATTGTTAGCTGGAAATGATCGTCACTGTTCCGGTTGTGACTTTGTCTCCTTCCACCATGTGAACGAAAGTAGATAAAAAAAAATAGAGTTCTCAATGACGACCAATTACATCTGCTGTTTCTTTCTCGATTATATGGAAAAGGCGGAAATTCTTCCAATTGTGGTCGATCCTTGTGATTGAACTTGTATATGTAGTCATACGTCGCTTCATAATGGATGGATGGAGTACATATTCTTATTAAATAAAACGTTTGTTTTCACTTTTCGAAGAAAAATCAACATAATGGTCTGAATAAATATTGAATTCATTTGGTTTGCTTATCTTTTATGATTTACATTATTTGTAAAGGTAATCATCGAATCACGTTACTGTTTAAACCTGCTCTATAAAATAGCAAAATGTGAATATATCTCATGCTAAGTTAAAAATTTAAAAAATCCAACGATTAATTTTGTTTCTAAATTGCTTCTTTGTCTTTAGTCGCAATTTTAAATTCTACGAGTGTTAAGAAAATCATTGCCTCTGTGTAACATTTGAATTTCTTTGATAGTACAGAGATAGAAGACAACTTTGCCGATGTCACTCTCCTTTATATAACTCTCATCTGCCGATGCCACTCTGGCTTGTTTTAGATTTCAGAGGTAAAACAGCTTTATTTTGCTGATGCGTTTTGAGTGCAGAGAAAGACGAAAGCTCCCCTTTGCCGATACCACTCTCCCTATTTTAGATTGCAGAGAGATACAAAAGCTTTCTTTTCCTGATGTGTCTCTCCCTTGTTTAGAGTGCAGAGACAGACGACAGATCCCCTTTGATGAAGCCACTCTCACTTGCATCGAGCGCGGAGAGATAAGACATCTTTTTTTTCTGATGCTGCGTTCCCTTGTATAGCTCCCCTTTGCCGATGCCATTCTCACTTGTATAGAGTGCGGAGATGTGTGTGTGTGTGTGTATATATATATATATATATATATATATATATATATATATATATATATATATATATATAACAACTCGTCTTTGCAGATGCTACTATCATTTGTAGTTGGTACATTTTGTTACCCATTGATATAATTTTCTAATATTTGAAGAGTCGAAGCGAAGTATTTAGCCATGGGGAGTAAGTGCCTTTTGAAACTTTTGGTGGTTTGTTCGGTATCTAAATATCAAGTTAATGTGGATATCTAAATATCAAATCCACTGCCCGCAGGAAACGGGTATGCACATCCCTGGCATACTCAAAGCTAGTTCGGTACAGAGAAGACAAAACTGTTTTTCACATATGGATGCTAACTAAATAGAAAACATACATAAGTTGCTATTATCCCCTATATCGATAACTCAAACGCCTTTAGAACGCATCATCAAAACATACGAACAAGCTAGTTAGATTTTAAAAAATTCAATTACCCGCAATGACCGCTCAAAGCTGGTAAATGCATCTGTCAGTTATTTCCTCAATGAATCCTTCATGAGCTCTTCGACTATTAATATTAAAGAAATGGAAATAGTATCGATAAAAATCAATAGTATTTGCTGCGAGGAAATGAGAATTTATATCAATCTGTAAAGGAAAACTAGTGAGCTAGTGTGGAAAAAAGATTGAATAACAACTGTGAAAAAAGAATGCATAGCTAGTGTGGGAAAAAAGAATTCAAAGTCAATGTTGAAAAAACAAATTCATAGTTAATATGGATAAATTAATGCTTAACTAGCGTGGAAAAAAGACTGCATAACTGCTGTAGAAAAAAATTGCATAGATATTGTGTTAAAACAAATCCATTAAGACAGTGTGTAAAATAATGCATAGTTAATGTGGAATAAAGAATTCATAGTTAATGTGGGAAAACGAATGCATTGCTAATGTGGTGAAAAATAATTCATAGTTAATGTGCGAACAAGAATTCATAGTTAATGTGTAATAAAGAATTCATAGTTAATGAGGAGTGGAAAAAAGAAGGCATAGTTAATATGGAAAAACGAATTCATAGTTAATTTAGAGAAAAAGAATTCATAGTTAATGTGTAAAAAAGAATTTATAGTTATTGTGGATTAAAGAATTCAAAGTTAATGTGTGGAAAAAGAATTCATAACTAATGTGGAAAACGGTATTCATAGTTAATGTACGGGGAAAATCATAGTTAATGTGGAAAAAAGAATTCATAGTTAATGTGGAAAAAAGAAGTTATAGTTAATGTGGAAGAAAGAATTCATGTGGAATAAATAATTCATAGTTAATGTGTAAAAAAGAATTTATAGTTATTGTGGATTAAAGAATTCATAGTTAATGTGTGGAAAAAGAATTCATAACTAATGTGGAAAACGGTATTCATAGTTAATGTACGGGGAAAATCATAGTTAATGTGGAAAAAAGAATTCATAGTTAATGTGGAAAAAAGAAGTTATAGTTAATGTGGAAGAAAGAATTCATGTGGAATAAATAATTCATAGTTAATGTGGAAGTAAGAATTCATGGGTGATGTGGAATAAAGAATTCATAATTAATGTGGAATAAAAATTCATAGTTAACGTGGAATAAAGATATAATAGTTAATATGGAATAAAGAATTCATAGTTAATGTGGAATAAAGATATAATAGTTAATGTGGAATAAAGAAGACATAACTAGTGTGGAAAAAGACAGCATAACAACTGTGGAAAGAAGAATGCCTAGATATGTGTATACAAATTAACGCATACCTATTGTGTAAAAATTAACACAGCGTGAAAATAATTCATAGCAAGAGCAAGAATAGAATACATAGCTATTGTGGTAAAAGAATGCATGGTGTGGAAATGGAATAACTAGTGTGGTAAAGATTGCATAGATATTGTGAAAAAGAATGTATATCAACTGTGGAAAAGGAAAGCATAACATATATGGAGGGAAACGATAATCATATACGTTATATCTTCTAAGTTTGTTACAAATTTGACTCAATGATTTGAATATATGATCATTTTTAAGTGTAACATATTAAAATGTGCCCCAGTAACTTATTACGTTTCACGCTGTTCCCTGAAAATCGCGGTGCTGTCAGACATGGACTTTATGTTGCGAGAAATTTTAGAATATTGGTAATTCTACTTATATGAGATAATATAATATATTTGTGTGTCTTGTAATGTTGTTCATAGATTCAAAAAGGATATTTCGCCGCGCTTTTGACGACTTTTTCCTTATATGCAGCTTGCACTGGAGACAACTCTTACAAGAGATAATTAAAAAATGGTTTATTTCTGTACTGATTATTCGATTAAAATAGTTGTGTACAGCCGTGCTGTGGTGCTTAGCCGAGTTGGGAGTCCGGCCCATCCTGGAAAGAAAAAAATAATTAACGTGACAGAATATAATGGACAGAAATCCAATTAATTATGTAAGGATCACTGGATAACTAATTGAAGCAGTGCTAGAAGAAGAAATGTAAGAGTATATCAACTGGAGCAAGATAGGGCAATGAGAACATGAGGACCAAATGAAGGAGCAAATAGACACAAAAGATAAACATTAACAACTCGCACAATGCCTAATGGCCACAAGCGAAGATAATAAATAATCAGTCAGTTAGTCTGGCCTAGTAGTCTGCATCACTCAGCTTTAGCACAGAAGAATATATTGAACTTACGACTTAAATGACTACCGCTCTCGCCCTAAGGGAGTGAAGGGCCTAGGTCTGACAATCACTTTGGGTTGGAGCTTGAGAGTTCAGGAGAAAAGGACAACCCTTCATCTGATTTGAGAAGACACAACTTCAAAAGAGAAAATAGGGCCCAGACAGGGAGAATGAAAAACGACGAATCGACAGAGGGAGCTAATATCTACCCAGATCCGACCGACATTGAGATCCTCTGCAAAAGCACCAGTCTCAGAGACTTACTCCTCCTCCGATAACAGCGCCACCACCACCACATCACCACCAGTGAGTACAACTCACCAAAGGGGTCAAATACAGATTACAAAATAATCCAAGGTAATGGTTGGTATTATCCTAGTTACAATATGTATGTGACTTACTGTTACTCTGGTCAGAATTAATATTTTCTAAACTAAATCTTTACCAAATGGAAATAACCTTCTAGAAAGTTCTTAGTGTTTACCCAAAACAAAGTCAGTTATTATTAGAAAATGTTACTAAAAGTATAATATATAACATAGACAATGTAAGCTACACTAGGTAAATTGTAGGGGAATTCCAATAAACCTGACTCAGACACAAATACACATATGTACATCCGTTAATAATGATCTAGATATTTAACCATATACACAGAGTATATTTTAGCTATGAAGTGTCTGTAAATAGGAGAAGAAAAAATAATTCAATAGTTCAGGTCAAATATAAAACAAACTTACTCTTGGCGAAGGTTTAAAAAGCATATATTGAAGTTTGAAACAAAATACAATTTAAAAAGGCCTAACAAAAGCAACGCCAATTAAATTTAAATAACACTTACACACAAATAACAACTAATCTTTAGAAGATCTAAGCGCTTTACAACATCTATAATGATATGACTACACTACAGACAGAAAAAAAACTTGAAATTGGAAAACATAAAAAATGCTGAAAACATATAAGATACAAACCATTATTTAGTTTCTAGGCTTGTTTCGCAGTCGAAAAAGGTGAGTTTTAAGAGCACTCTTAAAAGGGACCACTGTGTTTTTGTGTCTAATTTTATTGGACTATTCGTTCCACATCGCCGGGCCCTTGTATGCAAAAGAACGTTGTCCATATGACTTCGTTTTCATAGTGAGAACAATGAGTATACGATTGTCAGAAGAGGAGCATAAGTATCTTGCTGGTGTATGCACATGAGTGAGGCCAGATAGGTATGTTGGGCTAGAGTCTGGCAGTGAGATTAGCAAAAAGAAAAACATTTGTGTTTGATTCTGTATCGAATGGACAGCCAGTGTAGGGTACAGAGCAGTGGTGAGGAGTACTCTGATCGAGGTATTCTGAAGATGATCAGAGCAGCTGTGTGTCGAACTTTTTTAAGCTTTTGGAGTAGATAGTGTGACGAACCAGACAAAATTGAGTTACAATAGTCCAGTCTTACTAATGAACACACAAGTGTTTTAGTGGCATTAACTGAATGATATTTACGAATGGAACTGATGCGTCTCAGCCCAAGATATGCAGCCTTGCATATGTCCATGACATGTTGGTTCAATGTGAGAGTACTGTCTAGAGTAAAACCTATGTTTCATACTGTTTGCATTCAATGTTGAATGAGAATGTATTTGTGTTGTGATCAGAATAGCCTCAGTTTTATCATCATTCATCTGCAGCTTGTTACATGTCATCCATGATTTCAGAACAGAAATACACCTCTCTACTCCTTGGATGGTAGCATCAACTTCAGTAGGGTGGCTAGACTTGTATATTCGGGTGTCATCAGCGTACAATTGGTGGGACACTGGGTGATGATCTAAGCCTTTTGAGAGCGGCTGATTCTATAAAATGACGAGAACGGGTCCAAGACCATAGCACAAAATAGATCAAATATATTGGAGTGTATTCCATTTGCAGATACTATTTGTGCTCTGTTGACTAAGTAGGACTTGAACCACTGTAAGGCTGTGTTCTGCATGCCAAATACATGCTGGAGACAGCGAAGTAATATATCATGGTCTAATATGTATAATGCTGCAGACAAATCAAGAAGAGTGAGGACTGTAATCTTTCTATTGTCCAAAAGCAGAGAGAATGGCATTAACATCGTTCAAAAGAGAAGTTTAATAATGTGACATGGGCCATATGCAGACTGCACATTGCTTAAAAGACTAATTGAATTCAAACGAAATACAAGTTGGGTGAGAACAACGTTTTCTAAAAACAGTTTGTATGCACGGGAGATTAGAAACTGGGCGGTGATGTTTTCTTCAGCAGAGACTTTAAGATGGCAGTTTTGAAAAATGATGGGAATTTCCCCGATGAGAGATAAATATTAATAACATCAGTTAGTGAAGGCAATATTGGATCGAAGCACTCAAGCAGCAGTGATGCTGGAATTGGTTTGAGTTTACCTGATTTTGGTGCACTCATCATCACGATTGTCAGTACTAAATCATATGAGACAGATTCAAATGCTCCTAATGGTTGTCGCTGAAATTCTATATCATAACAGTATGGTGACAACGAGTACATTGAAATTGTGTGGTCAATCGAATGTCTAATGATGTGTACTTTGTCACTGAATAAATTTGGAAATAGGTCCAGAAGGTCTACTGAAGAGAAGGTAGTTGGAAGTGGTGTACATTTGTTCCATCACATTAGTTTGTTAGTTATCTCGAAGAGATCTTTGCATCTGTAACTCTCCGTTATCTTAACACTGCAGTGGGATAATTTGGCTAAATGGACTATGTTTGTGACGTTCCTCTTAGCGGCTTTATATATAGATTTATAAATAGTGAGTCTGGTGGAAAGCCAAAGTCTCTGATTTACGGCGATGTCTTTTAGCAGTGCGAAGATGGTCCCTAACACTGCTATACTACAGAGAACACCTTTTATTGATAGTCTGCATTTGTTGGCTAGGGCATGTTTTTCAAGCAATGAACGCAGGCATTTATCGAGTTGTTCTGCTGTAGAAAATATGTAAGTTGTTTGGTTTTCTTGGATGTCATGCATTAATTTGGTTCTTTTTATCATACGGAGGTTTTTTCTTTGAAGCATATAAAAGTGAAGGGTTAGGGACTGATACGTCCAGATGGCATATAATGCAGAGGTGATCTGATGCTTATTCGTGGGATACAAGGTTGCATTGCAGAATATTATCACCAGGTCTATGAAGAAACCAGTCTAAAATGTAACCAAGCTTAAGTGTGGGTTGGTTAACTCACTGTTAAAGGGCAAAGACATGACTGGAATCTAGGAGTTTTGACGAGTATGGGTTTCCATGATAGTCAAAGTTGAAATCTCCAAGAAGAATTAGATTTCACCTATCGAATGTCCATACTCCAGAAGATTCGGAAACTGCTCTAAAAAGAGATTCAGTCAGCTTGTGTTTTCTACAAGGAGGAGGGTAGTAGAGACAGAAAGTATGGACGGACCATGATAGCTGTTCTCCATTGTTGATATGTCCTTTTGATATCGCTCGCCGTGCTCATCGATCACTGCTCCGTATTTCGGTAGAAATAATCTAGATGAAAGTGCAAAATTATATCTTTAGTGACATGTTGCAGCCAAAGCTTTTGTATGCCTTGAGAAGGTTTTTCATCAACTCCCTGTCTGTCTGGTTTTTATTTTATAGAAAATGTTTCCACTAAGTGGAAACCTCTCCGTGCCGTCTTTTCATGTCATGCAGTGCACAACAAAGACGACTGCCTTGATCTTAGCTTCACTTAACGTTGGGAATTGTGCATGGAGGTGCTTGAAGCTGCTTTTGTGTTGTCCATGACCTTAACAAAGTTCTTCATCAGATCTATCCTAATGTGCAAGGGAAGTAACAAAATCTTCCTTGATTCAAGAAGTGGTGGATACGGAACACTTTTCATCTCAGACTCTATTAACTCCTGGAGTGTATATTGACATAAACATTTTGAAAAAACTAGCGATGGATTTGTATATAACCGTTATATAACGTTACAAAAGACATCTCCCTTGTCAAATGTTATAAAATGCAATAGAGTAGCCATAATATCGGTCATTCAGTAATATACAATACTATTAGTTTTCTAAATATAAACATTCTGTTACACTATAACACGTTTACTAATTTCTGATATCTGAATGAGGATTGATTCTATTCGTCCATTCGTACCGTCTTCTGAAATCCATTGTATTTGACTCTGTTTACCCAGATACCACATCATCATCACCATCTCCCATCCAGGTACACAGCCGGCTTATTAGATTACACAATAAAGTGATTCATGAGATATGGATAGAAAGAAAAAATAATCACACCTATTATTTATTAAAAGTTTAACTTCGTTCAAATAATATCAAGATAATTAATATATTGGATTGACTTTAACGATTCATCACAACAGCATGAATTGATCAAATGTTCGGAACTATGTTTCTGGACTCTTAATATACATATATTTATTCATGACAACCACCAAAACGTACGAGTTCTATCTATCTATCTAAATAGGGTTATCATATTTTGTGAAAGAAAACAATTTGTACGTTACTTCCTTCTTATACTTCGTCACCAAAATAGAAATGACATGAATTTGTTATATTTTTTGATTTCATAAATAGACCATTAAAGTTTTCTGTATACAAATATATTTGGCAGTGCAGGTAGTACCTAATGAGTGCAGATATATTTGAATTCCCTATGTATAATAAGTTAATGCATACCTAATGAGTGCAGATATATTTGAATTCCCTATGTATAATAAGTTAATGCATACCTAATGAGTGCAAATATATTTGAATTACCTATGTATAATAAGTTAATGCATACCTAATGAGTGCAAATATATTTGAATTCCCTATGTATAATAAGTTAATGCATACCTAATGAGTGCAAATATATTTGAATTCCCTAGGTATAATAAGTTTATGCATACCTAATGAGTGCAGATATATTTGAATTCCCTATGTATAATAAGTTTATGCATACCTAATGAGTGCAAATATATTTGAATTACCTATGTATAATAAGTTAATGCATACCTAATGAGTGCAAATATATTTGAATTCCCTATGTATAATAAGTTTATGCATACCATTATTTGCTGTAAATATTGAAACAAAACAATGTCCCTGGTCTCTGAGTCAATTAAATCTAAAATTGCTCGCGCATTAAAAGCCCAAACATTATAGTAGTAAATAAAACTGGTCTGCACAATTCAAACTAAAATTAAATTTATCTTCCTGATACGGATCAGTTAAACTTAGGTCATCTGTTCTCCAAAAACATAAATCACTTGTTTAGCATTTACAAATGTTTTTAATTTAGAGTTAAACAATATGAAGAAAGGTCATCCCATTATAGAAGTTATTAATGTCTTAGCCTAACCTTTGCTGTTCTTTCCTCACAGCCAAGTAAATATTATCTTAACAAATATGCTAGAAAAAGAGATAGCCAGATTTTATAATCAATATTGAACTTTAGGTTTAATGTATGATTTTAAAGTCACACATTTTTCTCTAAAAAAAATGATAATAAGAAATTCTCGAAATGCTATATCCATATCCGAACTCTACTGACGTTCTTAGAAACTTCAGTAAAAGATCAAAGATATTCTTTGATATAAAGACAGATATACAAAATGTTCTTATAATGTTTTATCTTCAATACTATCTTAGCCCATACGATGTTTAATCCATACTACTATTTATCAGTTACACTGGCATGCTAATAAATCTAGTTAAAAGGTATATTAGTATTTAGACTCACTCTCTGCCTTATACTTTCATCAATATTGTGTGCAGCTGAGCCTGTTAAATTGTTAAATTGTTGTACTATTAACTAGAAGGCTTTATGTCCAATTATCGCCATCATTTCAGCGCAGATTAATACTAAGGCAAATTTGTCATGTTATGATCACAACAGGTAATAAAAGGAAGTGAAAACAGCAACCATATGTTGGTCTACATGCGGTTATGCTGGCGATTATTTTTACTAAGTAAAATGGCTGAATACAGGTTATAGGGTGGAAATGATGTAATACCGAATCATCAAATCAACCAACCATCCCCCATATGTGTTTTTCCTGTTATGTCAACACTGGAAATTCTAAATCGTTCGTATATCTCTTTAAAGTGCATTAATTTATATTATTCATAGAATTTTGTTTTGATCATGTGTCAATGTCGGTTCCAGTTACGAAAAGTAATGATAATAAACTGTTAAATTAAAACAAATCTAGACAACAAAAAAGTCATATTTCATCCAAATGTTATTCTTCTGTGAGTTTGTATCGATTTAGATATCCCTATTAATAAAGATCCACGCACACCAGGTGACCTTTTCCCTAGCACCAAAAACGTTTCTTAGGGTGCAAGGGGAGTAATCCTTCTGTGTCTACTAAGGCAATAACTTATACTGTAACGTCGTCACTCTTCATCCTCATACAATGTACATTAATTGTCAGAGTGATTTCGCTAATAGTTGATGTGTATCACCAGACAGGAAGCACGACAGATCTTTAGACAAAGAGATTCATACAGATTGAAATTTTATATCAAGAAAACATTTTCTTAAAACTACATTATTCATTTATTTCGACAAGTATAACTAACAGAAGAAAATATTTTAGTATTATTATTATTATTATTATTATTATTATTATTATTATTATCTTTTAAATTACGTCATTCATCAATGTTCATCATTTGAATCGATTGCTGCATAACACCTGATTATATGGGGAGGACTTTAATTGGATGGGAGATACTATAGATCGCACCGGCAAACTTACAACCAAGGATCTAGCATCATCTGACATTATGGGCAGATTATTAAAACAAAATAAATTAACAGATGTGTATAGGAAACTAAATCTCTTAAGAGCAGAATATACACATGATTATGTAAAACTAGGAGGAATAAAAAAATCAGGTAGAATAGACAAATTTTATGAAACCGATTTTGACCAGAAAATATACAAAAAAGCAGAAAAACTAGATTACAAAATTTCGGACCACAAAAAAATAACTTTGGAAATAGTGATAAAAAATAGTAGATGGGGCTTTTGAGAATGGAGGTGAAATAACTCAATACTGGATTATGAGCAATTAATAAATGAAATAAAAATGGAAATCCCTAAAATACTCACAAATGAAGAGGGAAAAAATATATCAGATATTGCTACAGATTGGGATAAGTTTAAAGCAAAAGTTAAACAAATAGCAATATATCACTCAACTAAACGTAAACGGATTTAAAAAATACAGAAGTCAGCACTAAAAAGATTAATAAATAATGACGCAACACCATTACGGGATAAGGAGAGCTACTCCATACAACTAGAAAAGCTAAGAGAATGTAAAACAAGGGGAATGGAAATCAAGGTGGGAAAATTCCACCACATATGCAAACAGGGCAGGGAAATATATTAAAGGGAAGAAAAAAGGAAAGGGGGAGAGAGGGGAATAGATGCACTAAACATTAATGGGATTGAAATTACAACCAAAGCTGAAATTATGGAGGGAATTCAGAAATACTATACAACATTATACACTTCTCAAAACATAGACAATGACACAATCATGCAATATCTAAATTCAATACAATGCGAAGTGATATCATCAGAGCACAAGAAACGGTGCGATGATCTCATTTCTGTGGAGGAAGTCAAAACCACAATAAAAGAACTTGCAAAAGGTAAATCACCAGGCAGAGATGGCCTCACTGCAGAATTCTATAAGAAATTCCAAAGTGAGATGGCACCAATTTTAGAAGCCTTATTTAATAATATTTTACTGAAACACGACAACATGACTAAAACAATGCGGGAGGGTCTGATTACTTTAATATACAAAGGGAAAGGGGACAAAACTGACTTAAAGAACTGGAGGCCCATCTCCCTCCTAAACACGGATTACAAAATACTGAGTAGAATTTTGGCTAATAGGATTAAGCACGGAATAAACACCATAGTAAACATTAATCAAACATGCGATGGAAAAAATAGAAGCATACATAACAATATACTTAACATTAGGACAATTATAGACTTTATAAACTCAACAAATTCGAAATGTGCTATGGTACGTTTCGATCAGGAAAAAGCTTTCGACAGATTAGAACATAATTATACACAAAAGTACTGGAAAAATTTGGCTTTGGGAAAAATTCCCTTAATTGGACTAAAATAATGTACAATGAAATAACTGCAAATGTACAAGTAAATGGGGCGAGAACCCAAAAATTTGAAATACAACGATCAGTGAGGCAAGGCTGCCCACTATCAATGCTATTATATGTAATAGCAATTGAAATTCTGAGTATGAAGATCAGAAACAATACTAATATCAAAGGAATTAATATTACTAACTTAAAAGATGAATTTAAGATGCTACAACACGTTGATGATTGCACGAACTTCATCAATGATCCAAATTCCTTTAAATACCTACAAAAGGAATATGAGGCTTTTGGGAGAGCATCAGGATCAAAAATAAATCACGACAAAACGGAAATACTAAAAATAGGAAACTGGAGGGGAAACCACCCTGGTTTGCCCCCATAACTAATCAAAAACAGAGTGAAAGCCCTAGGGATATTCTTCGGGGAAAATGAAGAAAAGGAAAACTCTTTAAAAGTTAAAAAGAAATTAAAAGAAGTAATAAGTATCTGGGCACTTCAGCCACTTAGTCTAATAGAACGTTCACAGGTTGCAAAAACATATATGTATTCAAATTTGACATACCTTATTAACGCTGTGGACATTAACAATAAAACACAAGCTACAATTGATAATTAAATAGTAGGCTACATATGGAATTACAAAATACACTACATAAACAAGGAAACTTTATATAGAACCAAACTCAAGGGGGGCTTAGCCTTACCTAATACCCCCTTTAATAAAATGTAAAAGTATATTGAATAGGCTAAAAAGACTAAGCAACACACCACAGACACCATGGGAGGCACTATACATTTTTTGGCTAGGATTCAGAATGAGGAATAACAAAGACATATACACGAACAACAAACTAGTGAAAAAAATAGACGCACCACACTTATATAGCGGGGTCAAAGAAATTTTATATAGGTATAGAGGACAATAAAGAATTATGGGCACTGAACAATGACAAAATATACGACTGGCTTTTGGAAATAGAATCCATAAAAAATAGAACTAAGGTACAAATACAACACCCACACGTTAACTGGGGCAGAGTTGGGAGGCATTGGTCCGGTATTAGGACATAGACCACAATTAATTTTACTATATGTTCTCTACATATATTTCTCAGCACTGACCTTTCCACAGTGTGACAATCAATACAAATCATATGAAAATCTAAAATACCCCCAAAGATGAATTCACGGTGAAATTCTTGTCAGGGGTTGATCGGCATTTTTTTGAGCTGCTGCACTGTAAACATAACAGCATGTACACAGACCACATATTTCACTTCCGGATCAACACCAAGGCCTTATTACTCCATGTGCACTGTCGCCAAATTACACACTGACAACCACTCTCTGTGCTCATATTCTCAAGAATAAACAATTACCTTTAAATCCCTACCAAATATGCATCAATATAACTCTTCTATCACCACCAAAACGAGAGAGGAAAAAATGTTCTAAAAATAGACTGGAACTACATTCGTACTGAACTGGAAGTATTAATTGTGGTGTGATTCCATTAACTCGTTTAAGGTACAAAGTATCATGTACACGTACCTCCACGACGCCTGGCTAACAGGCGAAGTGACAATTAAACGAAGATTAATAAGGCTCCCTGTTAGCTGCCCTCTATGCAAAAATGCCCAGTATTCAAAATACCACACAATTACGCAATGCGAGAAAGCAAAAGAAGAAAGGATCAAACTAATAATTGAAATAATTAAGGTAGACGAACATGACAGACGTCAACTACTCTTCCTAGACGGAAACTTTAACAAACAATTGGTTAGACAAATAACGGACTTTATAACGAATACGCTTATAAGATGTGGTTCAATAATGAAGGTTAGGGATACATTTTTAAAGCTAAATTAAAATTTGAATTAATTTGCTCTTTAAAAAAAATTATTATTAACATATGCTCATACTTTAAATACTTTAATTTCATTAATGACTTGTGAGAGGAAAGTACATATGAGGACGCCATGGGGCTATATCACATGGCGCTACGCGAAGTGAACAGGCCTGTGGTAGAGTTTGGAAAAATACCCAAATATTAAATATTACTTTACTACATTAAGTGCACACTCCTTTTTCTCTGGATTCTACATCCATACTCTTCCTACCATATCTATCTCCCGAAATAGATATGGTTCCCGCTTAAGGGAAATTACATAATTTTTGGACATTTCTTAATTCTTAAATACATTAAATAAATAAAGGCCGGACAAATTAAGACAGGAACTGTACAGCCAAATAAATTTGTACAGGTCCTCTCTCAAGGCGGACGGACCTAGAGAAATAAATATTACTAGATAAATTGAAGAATACTAAATATTTAAATAAAATGCACTTCAATATATACAAAATTCCAAATTTAAATTTAAATTAAAATACTCAACAAAATGTCTTTAATTTATAAAAGACATAAAGCAAGACAACAGGTACAAATTTGAAAGAAATGGCTTTCCTTAACACAAACACAAGGTATATACCTTATATAGCAAACAGACATATAGCATCAACACAAATAGCGAACACAAGGAAATAGGCGACCACTAGCCATGATCAAAATAAAAAAAACAAAGTAGACTACTAGAGTGGGTAGATCAAATCCCACCTAGCAAGGATCTACTGAAAAAACACTAGGGATACTAAAATACCCCAAATCAAATTTTATAACCCCGATGGGGAAAACTCAATAGGTCTTATAATAAGAAATAAAAAACAACAAACAACATACTTGGGGGTACACAAACATACATAAAAACTTTTTACTTTTTTATTGGGCGGGGGGCATCTGTCTGGTGCCCCCCCCCCCCAAAAAAAAAGGTGAAACACTCCTACATATGCAGTTAGACTGGATGAAAGAGTCCGAATATGCCAGATTTGGTTTTTTTTTTGTAGATCTCTCCTGCTGTAACATTTTAAGTAATAATGTCCCGTCAATACGAAAGAGACCTGAACATATATAGAGCATTACATATTTGTTCACATTTGTTAGCACAAGTCTTTCCTGTTAAGTTATCGACCGAGAGCTGTATATACGGTGTATAATAAGGTATGAATGAAATGTGAGCTTGTACTTGATTTTACACTTCCTAGTGTGGTTGTTGTTTGTATACCGCATTAGACCAGTTGAGGAATACCAAGGAATTCAACAAACCGTAATGCATTAATCAGCGGAGTCACAAGTGTTGATGATCGTCCATAATCATGTATGAGAAATTCAGATTATCAATGAACGGTTTGATATATATTCTTATGTGGAGTATGTTCAACTTAAACGTTACCTGTGGTAAGTATTTACATTGTATTTACCAAGTGGAAACATTGGCTTATTTTTATTGGGACCCAAATGGAAGGATGCAAATTGCGACATTTTTGTTATTATAAGTCCCAGCAAATCATGAAGGTTATTTAGTGATAAGGCAATTGGAGTAAATTGATTTCATCAGGGACACAATGGTAGCCTGCCCCAGCTGACTGTTCGTATGATCCGAATATTCGCCCATTCGGTTGTCAATTCGGAACTCTAACCACTAACCCACCGTGGCTTACACATTTAATATGCGCAAAGAAAATATTGATCAGTATTGTCTGCGCATTCACCTGTGACACATATTATTCTAATTCCAAGGTAAAGTCGTAGGCTCTAATATGCGGTCTGCATTAAGCCATTGTATCGCCTATATATTTATTCATTTATTTACTCAGTCGTTCCTTTCGAGCGAAATGTATTCAAATTAAGGATTTAAGTTGATATACGCATCGGGTTTATTTCCTACCTGGATTAATATACATAACATTTTTCCAATCAAGATGCAAGGTGTGTCTCCACCCTCGGGATGATCGCTCTGTATAACTTATGATTTCTTTGGTAATAGAATTATTTTCAAAAGAATTTTATTTCCCTACCTCTTTTCTGTTACGCACTAACTGATGTAATCTTTCTTTTTGATATGATAATAAATCTCATTTTCTACGGGACAAAACATCAATTGTTCTTAGCCGCATTCCCATACCCAAACTTTTTAATGTCAGGCGGCTGATGAAAATAACAATGAAGAATAACTTACAATGATAATGCAACCTCACGCCTTACATTAATTTTTATCACCGATGATGAAACTCGTATGATTTATCACCTTATTTCACATTAGGTTTTCCACAGTCACTTGAATCTAGTCAACAGAGCAATACAATTTCAAACAGCATTTTAAAAATAAATCCCTTTCCGGGACAAGCACAATTGTAACATAACTCGAAAATGATTTTAAAAGACTGACACAATCAATTAAATAGGCATTCCATTCTTGTTTCGTGCACTCAGATATATACTATATAGAATATATATATATATATATATATATATATATATATATATATATATATATATATATATATATATATATATATATATATATAATATATATAATATATATAGAAAACTATAAGGCATCGCCATGTTTTGGGGGGTCACATTCGCAATGACATGAGGAAACTGATTTGCATCGTAAACCTGCGGGAGATAACTCTTACTGGAAATGATTGTAAATACTGTGTATTATCATTGAATCTAAATGATTAATTGTTGTAATAACACTAAAGGTATGCCTGTTAGTTCAAAGGAGAACGTACTATAAGATCAAATATCACCCACCTTTGAATCGCTTCATTTTATGGTATGATGAATCAAAACACAAGTTGTAATAAAAGGATAAAACTTCCCTTTTTATGTACAAGATGGCTGATATCGCTAAAGAGGCTTGAAGCAGCAGTTCCGTTTTTGTGCCGGTTTTCATGATATATATGCTTGACGCATTTCTTCGTCTACGTTATTGTGTTCATCATGCATTGTCTGTTCAGATCATATGTGTTTCTTCGTCTCTTTGTTTTGGAAACGAGAACAATTAGACCTTTTCTCAGATATCTTGCTCCATTGCTACAACGTCCGTTGTTGTTGAACAAACTCCGATCACGTCATGGCCAGTCAACCCGTTTATGTCATGATTGACACTCATTAATGGCTTTAAATGGCCACTCCTTGGCTCTCCACGCTACATTGTGCTCTAGACTAAACGAACATTCAACATTACTTACATGTAAACGGAAGCCGAAAAGGAAACGTTGTTTCAAAGCTGGTCAGCGTAGAATAGGAACAAGAATTCTAGTTATCTCCCTTTCCGGCTCAACAATTTAAACAATCGTCCGTTAATTTAGATAACCTACTTAAAATCCCTGTTAAATCGAAAACCTTTGTGTCAACTATCCAATATATACCACTGCGTATTGCATTATTAAGACCACTGGAAAAGCGCACATAAATAGATAATAGTATCAACCATGACAGAAACAAAGGTAAAGACATCAGGCAATGAACCACAACGCACTCATCTAACACACACTAGTTACTCATCCAAGGCATTCCCCCGCCATTAATGCGGAGGTGGAATTGCTGTCGTCACAAATAATTCCCTGATCAAACGTCTGAACCGTACCCCAATCTTCAGTTTCTATCACACTAATCCAAACCGTGACAGTGAAACTAAGGTCAGTCGATTTCTCTGTCACTATCGCCGTACTCTTAGCAGATAACACAAGTTGACTAAATCTTCTTTTCTGGAGCAGTTTCCGAATGTCCTGGAATATGGACATTCTATAGGTGGCAACCTGATTATTCTTGGATTTTTCAACTTTCAATTTGTTTGTCCTGAAAACCCATACAGACCAAAACTCCTAGATTCAATTCATGTTTTCAACCATACACAGTCAGTTAATCAACCTACCCATAAAGATGATCACAACTGTATCCGCAAATGGAATACACTCCAGCCCAGTTGATCGATGTTGTGATGTTAACAGTGGTCTATTCTTGGACAGTATTTATTCATTCTATATACTCTTTCTCAAGTATCATAGATCATCACCCAGTGTCTCACCATGTAAATATGGTGATGACACCCAAATATACAAACCTAGACACCCAACTGAAGTTGATGTACCATAAAATGTATAGAGGTGCATTTTTATGTGCAATCATGGATAACATTAACAAGTTGCAGATGAATGATGATATAAATGATAGAAATGAGGCCATTATGACCACAACATAACGACTTTCTCATTCACATCCTTTACCTCAAACAATAAATATCAGCGACACCAACATTAAATTAACAAAGTCAGTACGAAACCTAGATGTTAATCTGGACAGTATTCTTCCATTGCACCAAAATGCCATGAACATATGCAGGGCAGCATATCTTAGGCTGAGACGCATCATCTCCATTCGCAAATATCTTTCAGTTGATTTCACTTAAACACTTGTGTTCATTAGTACTCCCAAGACTGGACCACTGTAACTCAGTTATGTTGGGTTCATCTCAATATCTACTCCACAAACGTTACAAATTTGAAAACACAGCTGCTCGGATCATCCTTAGATCACCACGATCAGAGCATACATCCCCGCTGTTCGGTACCATACACTGGCTATACATTTGATCCGGAATCAAACACAAATTAGATCCCTGTGGATATTTTGATGGTTAATGTTTTTATGGTCGTTACTGTTATTACAAAAACATAGTTTGTTCGGGATATGATCAGCGGTTTTGCTACTATACATTAAGACAATCGTGACCATTGTTCCTTACTTTGAAGGTCATTACCAACTAGGTTGCTATTGCTATCCTCTTTGTCTAAACCAATTAGGCTCAATGTGAAACAATTTTTAACGTTATTACAAAAAGCAATATAAACTTATCTTATTTCAACTCTCTTTCACGTTCTTGTCTAGTTATGTCTAATGTTTGCCTTTCACAAAGATCCAGTGAGAGCCTACAGCGAAGCGGGCAGTTAACACCTCGTTTTGTTATCAGGGTATATATGTACTAACAATATATAACAAAAAGGTTTGATTCATGTATTTTGGGGGAGTGTGATAAAAACAGAATATAAACGTTTCATTCTGTCAATACAATCATAGTAGTAATATGGGACACTCTAGCGACAATGGGAAATCCAGTCAAAAATTGCTTGGGACACTCTAGCGACAAGATTTATAGCGACAATGGAAATCCCAGTCAAAAAGGTCGTGGGACACTCTAGCGACAAAGGTTGTGGGACTCTAGCGACAAGATTTATAGCGACAATGGAAATCCCAGTCAAAAAAGGTCGTGGGACACTCTAGCGACAAAGGTTGTGGGACACTCTAGCGACAAGAGGAAATTTAACATGGTGGGTTTGTATAGCGACAAGAGGAATATAACATGGTGGGTCTGTATAGCGTCAAGGGAAATTGAACATGGGGAATATTATTTGTATTTGTATTTGGGACCGTCTAGCAACAAGAGAAATAGAGGCAAAGAAAGCAAATATCTTTTGAGGTATATGAGTGGCCCTGAAAACAAACCACACAATCTCCTATCAAAACAGAAGGGAAGGAAAATAAAATCACACAATCTCCTGTACACACAGAAGGAAAGGAAACAAACAAAACAAAGATAATTAGGAACATCATACATTCTATGTGAAATATGTTTATTGTTTTCATTCATTCATCAATTTAATAAAAAGGTAGTATGATATTTATTGTCGACTGACTTCTTAACATATCTCAAATTTAAGGGATGTCCTGTGTTTCTCAGCACACGCTACAAACAATGTTGCCAAGTTGTAACAAATCTAAATCGAAGGGAAAAAAAGCAGCAGCAAAATATCCTTTGTTCTATCGACAGTCTAAGATGTGTGTTTTGATTTGAAATTCAAAGTTAACCATATGCAGGGTCATAAAGTGCAATGTCACTCGTGTCAATCATTGTTGCATTGTTACAATTCTTCCGAACGTATATTTTGGTTCTGGTATTTTTATTTCAAAGTTAGCCATAAGCAGGGTTGTACAGTGCAAGATCACTCGCGTCATTTTTGAAATAGTTTTGTATTTGTTTCCTTTCTAAAAAAAGGGTAGATCGCATGCTTAAAAGAATTTCCGTGACACATTGTAGTGCCAAAAATAACGATAAAGCTCTGATAACTGAATTGTACGAGTTTGTCAATTCAAGATTGTATTTCATCCAACGATTTACTGATTGACTATTTGTAAGTGTGTAGCGTTTGAAAAACAAATTACATGACAAACGAAAATTATGGTGCCTCCTGATTAAAATTTTAGAGAGGTATCTTCAAACGGGAACAACTACCACTAGGATTTCAATCAAACGTATTTATCAGGACACTTACGCTTGTTTTTGTGGTATATTTTACCTTAGAAAAATTCAAAGAAACACACATCCTACTTAGGAAATCAAATCCATAGGAAAGGTCCACGATTTTAAAATATCACCAGAGTGAACCGGTGACAAATACGACTACAATGTTCTCACAAAATAGTTGATCCAAATACGCTGTGATATATTTGACTCTAAAATTGACATAATTTCCGTGGGATCGCCCAGGGTACGATTGTTCTTGCTTTAGTTTTACTTCTTTTTTTATATAAATAATCTAGCTTCTGAAGTCAATTCGAAGTGAACGCGGTAAGAAAATTAGTCTAGGCAATGAAATTGTTTATGATGAGTGATGCTAGTATGGCAAAATAATAAATACGTTCTCAAGTTGTTCCCATTGCAGTGCAGACTGGAATGTGAACTTAAATCCCTCCGTTGTATATTGTAACATTTCTTCTTATCATATCAACTACTGAATGGTCACAGTACTCGTAACATTTCTGACAATTTATTTGTATCTCACTTAAACATTTTGACGTACACACTCACATCGGTATAGTCAGGAGTGGTGCAGTATTAAGTGGCATGCTTTTTTGTGAATCTGGGATTTGTACGAATTAACGAATCAAATTCAGTGAACCTCAAGGATAAAAGCCCAAGTTGTCTGTCTATTCATGTGAATATTTACATCAAAAACAATATGACCTGCAAAACACAAAGATATACGGCAAGCATGATTAGAATGAACACAACAACACCTAACTGTAGTAACAAAGAGATGTTTTCTTTCGCGTCCGCGTAACTTAGAGTTTCAATCCTCTTTGAAGACAAACATGGTATCCCGTTATGAGCGTGAAATTAGAATACTGAAGAAACTTATGCTATAGCCTATAGTATAGATAATTTCAGCAACAAACTAAACAACATAAATACCGTTACAACAATAGAAAGCCCGAAATCGTCTATTAAAAAAGAAATGCGTTTAAAAATATAATTAAAGATTAACGATGGCTAAGCAATAAAACCGAAATAAAGAAAGGCAATGACATTTGTATATAGGCCTTTCACTTTGATATTGCATGCGGATGTAATCTGCCATGTATTAACAGCTTGAAAAAAGGTATACGCAAAGAGAAACCTCAATTGAGGGAAATTACACATATCAAAACAAAACATTCAATTTACTATCCACACACGGGAAAGCAGCTACAACAAACCACATAATTTACTATCCAATATCACACCATCTGCCATCCACACACACATGGGTAAGCAGCTAAAACAAACCAAATAATTTACTATCCAATATCACACCATCTACCATCCACACACACACACGGGGATGCAGCTAAAACAAGCCACATAATTTACTATCCAATATCACACCATCTACAATCCATACACACGGGGAAGCAGCCAAAACAAAACATACAATTTACTATCCACACACTAGGAAGCAGCGAAACAAACCACATAATTTAGTATCCAATATCACACCATCTACCATCCACAGACACACGGGGAAGCAGCCAAAACAAACCACATAATCTACTATAAAATATCACACAAACTATCATCCACACACGGGAAAGAGCCAAAACTAACCACATAATCTACAATTCAAATTCATACAATCTTCCATCCACACATCGGTAAGCAGCCAAAACAAACCACTTAATCTACTATCCAAGATCACACAATCAACCATTCACACACGGGACGCAGCCAAAACAAACCACATAATCTACTTTCCAATATCAAACAATCTATCATCCACACACGGGAAGCAGCAAAAATAAAACATACAATTTACTATCCACACACGCGAAGCAGCCAACACAAACTATATAATGTACAATCCAATACCATCCACAAACGGGAAGCAGCCAAAAAGAAATCAAATAATCTACTATCCAATAGCAAACAATCTACCATCCACAAACGGGAAAGCAGCCAAAATAAAACATACAATTTACTATCCGCACACGGGAAGCAGCCAAAATAAAACATACAATTTACTATCCACGCACGGGAAGCAGCCAACACAAACCACCTAATCTACTATCCAATGTCACACAATCTATCATCCACACACGGGAAGCAGACAAAATAAACATACAATTTACTACCCCCACAAGGGGAAGCAGCCAAAAAAAACAATGTAATCTTCTATCCAGCATCACACAATCTATTATCCGCACACGGGAAGGAGCCAAAATAAACCACATAATCTACTATCCAAGATCACACAATCTATCATCCACACACTGGAAGCAGCCAAAATAAAACATACAATTTACTATCCTCACACCGGTAAGCAGCCAAAACAGACTACATAATCTACTATCAAACATCACACAATCTACTATCCACACACGGGAAGCAGCCAAATAAATTATACAATTTACTATCCACACACCGGTAAGCAGCCAAAACAGACCACATAAACTACTTTCAGAATTCACAAAATCTACTATCCACACACGGAAAATAGCCAAAATAAAACATACAATTTACTATCCATACACGGGAAGCAGCCAAAACAAGCCACATAATTTACAATCCAATATCATCCATACACGGGAAACAGCCAAAACAAATCACATAATCTACTATCCAATATCATACAATCTACCATCCACAAACGGGGAAACAGCCAAAATAAAACTTACAATTTACTTTCCATACACGGGAAGCAGCCAAACTAAAACATACAATTTACTATCCACACACGGGAAGCAGCCAAAACAATCCACATAATCTACTATCCAAAATCATACCATCTACCATCCACAAACGGGGAAGAAGCCAAAATGAAACAAACAATTTACTATCCACACAGGGGAAGCAGCCAAAACAAACCACATAATCTACTATCCAATATCATACAATCTACCATCCACAAACGGGGAAGCAGCCAAAATAAAACATAAAACCTACTATCCACACACGGGAAGGAGCCAAAATAAACCACATAATCTACTATCCAAGATCACACAATCTATCATCCACACACGGGAAGCAGCCAAAATAAAACATACAATTTACTATCCTCACACCGGTAAGCAGCCAAAACAGACTACATAATCTACTATCAAACATCACACAATCTACTATCCACACACGGGAAGCAGACAAATAAATTATACAATTTACTATCCACACACCGGTAAGCAGCCAAAACAGACCACATAAACTACTTTCAGAAATCACACAATCTACTATCCACACACGGAAAACAGCCAAAATAAAATATACAATTTGCTATCCACACACGGGAAGCAGCCAAAACAAATCACATAATCTACTATCCAATATCATACAATCTACCATCCACAAACGGGGAAGCAGCCAAAATAAAACATACAATTTACTTTCCATACACGGGAAGCAGCCAAACTAAAACATACAATTTACTATCCACATACGGGAAGCAGCCAAAACAATCCACATTATCTACTATCCAAAATCATACCATCTACCATCCACAAACGGGGAAGAAGCCAAAATGAAACAAACAATTTACTATCCACACACGGGAAGCAGCCAAAACAAACCACAGAATCTACTATCCAATATCATACAATCTACCATCCACAAACGGGGAAGCAGCCAAAATAAAACATACAATTTACTATCCCCACACGGGAATCAGCCAAAACAAGCCACATAATCTATCATCCAATATCACACCATCTCCCATCCACACACCCGTAAGCAGCCAAAATAAAACATACAATTTACTACCCCCACACGGGAAGGAGCCAAAAAAAACAATGTAATCTACTATCCGACATCACACAATCTATCATCCACACACGAGAAGCAGCCAAAACTAACCACAACCTACAATCCAATATTATACAAACTTCTATCCACACACCGGTAAGCAACCAAAACAAACCACTTAATCTACTATTAAAAATCACACAATCTGCCATTCACACACGGGAAGCAGCCAAAACAAACCACATAATTTACTATCCAATATCATACAACCTTCCATCCACAAACGGGGAAGCAGCCAAAATAAAACAAAGAATTTACTATCCACACACGGGAAGCAGACAAAATAAAACATACAATTTACTATCCACACACGAGGATCCAAAACAAACGACATAATCTACTATCCAATATCACAAAATCTACCATCCACACACGGGAAGCAGACGAAATAAAACATGCAATTTACTATCCCCACACGGGAAGCAGCCAAAACAAACAACATAATCTACTATCCAATATCACACCATCTACCATCCACACACCGGTAAGAATCCAAAATAAAACATACAATTTACTATCCCCACACGGGGAAGCAGCCGAAAGAAAACAATATAATCTACCATCCAAAATCACACAATCTACCATCCACACACACGGGCAAGAAGCCAAAGCGAAACATACATTTTACTATCCAAACACGGGGAAGCAGCCGAAGCAAAACGGTTTAGTGATGGAAATGGTTGGATAGTTTGATGTGAGGGATAGAAAGAAGGCAAAGAGCATCTATATTTTAAAAAACTGTAAAACAAACGACAGACACATTGGTTTCAAAAGACATTTTTTTATTCAAATAAGAAACAACAAAACGCAATTTTTTTCATATAACAAACATTGATTCCAAGAAGCAGTGTACGAATTACGGTTCAAAAGGTAATAAAGTTCCCAAGTATCCATTTTTTGTGTGGCCTTTTTTTCTTGACATGTGATGACAAGTCATCAATTCGATCCAGAACTTTTGCTTGATGTTGTCTGTCAAGTAGCTGTTTGTTTGCTTCGTCTCCTTAATTTTGGCCAAGAGAGCTTCGATGTGATCAATTTCTCGAGCGCTTAATGGAGGAGAGGAATGATCACGCAAGTCTTTATACCACTGAAGTAACACGGTTTCTTCTGATATGAGACTCCTAGCTTCTTCAGATAATCGTCCAATGTTTCTTCTTGATTAATCACCATACATGTATCGTGTTGAATTTGACTGGGATGGTCGTTTTGACATCCATAGAAATCATCATTAATAAAGTCCCTCATTTTATCCTCCAAGTGTTTGGCAAAACAGGTGACTAAATGTTGTTCATGTTCTTTCCAGCTGGACTGCATTATCACTACTTATTTTTTTTGGTCGTGGGGATTTGCTTTCTCTGTAACCTCCCATTCCATTTCCATTGATTCTCCACTGTTTAAAGAAGGACAAGGGGCTCCCATAGTTTATAATAGTTTATAATGACTTCTCTCAAACTGTTGATTTCTATGGTATTATCAAATTCAGCATACAGAATGACTTTCACCGTTTCTTCAAGAGCCCCTGCAAACTGTAGTTCCACACGCAGTTGCCCAGATTTCAAAGGGTGGAAATGTCCCTCGTCGCTGCCTTGGTCTGGAGTGAAATCAAAAGCCCACAAAGTGTAACCTCCTGCATACTCGTCGTAGGAAATACCGTGACTGGTGTTGGTTCCTAACTGTCCTGTGGTTTCGTACAGCGATAAGTACGATCTCAAGTAATTCTATTGGGCAAAGTCGGGTTCGAAGGGTCGGGTACACAAAGTTTTGTCATCGCGACTGACTTCGATTTTGGATACTTTGCAGTGCTTAAACTTGAAAGGATTTTGATCGTGGGTTCCATTGAGGGCTGCATTGCTGAAGATACCAATGAATAAACGTTTTGGTAACTGTCCTTGGAACAGATGATCTTCGATCTTAGATCGGAGTCCAGTGGCAATGGTGAAAGATATTACTTCCACGCGTCGTATCGAATCCTTGGCTATCGTTCTGCTCAAAGTGTGACTGATATCATTTCCCACTTTCCACACGACGCACGTATAACCTGTCTTCTTGGATAATGGTTTTGTATTCGTTGGCATGAACAATCAAATGGAAAGCAGTACTGCTACGATTCAGTCTCAAGCGAATATCCACACCGTTCAGCAAATACTTCTCTTGAAACCACATGTCCAAATGCAAACGATCGAACAGTTCTAAACTACGTCCTTGCAGCATTTTCTTTCGACGCTCGTTCAAACCCACTTTGTGAGGATCGTCATCTACGGTCAAGGCTGTGTCGTTAAACTTATCTGCGGTGTCAGGTTTCCATACAACGCAAGCATCTAAATGAGTGTTCTTGGCTTCTTTTCAATACGTCAAGAGATTTTCGAGGTACGCTCGGTAAGGGTAAGTATCCATGCTACTGCTGACCAGTTTGTTATTCATGTACAAATCCACATCGCTGAACAAGGAATGCATCAAATTGTTGACGGGAGCAACTCGGGAATCGGCTCCTGGAACGGAGTTGTCCGTTTTGATCACTTTCACTTTCAAATATAAGTAACTGCTGTTCAGATCTATATAATCTTCGGGTTGACCTTTGATTTCAAACTCGATTGGAGCTGAATCAGCCAAAGAGGAGACGGGATGAAATTCAACCCATTGGGCTTCTTGCATGGTCATCATAGTGGGTGGCATGGCAAAGAGATCCAGTTCCGACTTGGAACAGACACAAGATTATTGGTGCATCATTTTTTCTCAGTTTCTATGTTCTGCTTTTAATAATCAAAAATATTCTTTTTTCTTAGTCTTTCTAACTTTAGAGGTATGGAGACTTTTGGAAGGATGTCTTCGTCGTCGCTTTCTGCCTTGTCCTTGCTGTGTCCTTAGGGAAGCATGAATGCCAGACTCTTTACCGTTCAGGACATTTATAGGACTTTCTCGTTGACCCAAAATTTCTATACCCGTTTGAAGCAAGACATTTTTGCCTGCTCTCAAGAAAGCTTATTTGGGATTTTGTTTGTCAATGAGAACATTTTGAAGAAATTCTTTGCCGCGAGTCAATGCGGCATCTTTTAAGGCGTGCAATCCTCGTGTCACCATCGGTTTCAAAACAGGGACCACGGAACGAAAGGCTGATTTCAACATATCTCCTAAACCATGTCCTCGTTGATGAACGACTACTCGGTAGACAGGATACATCAATTTTCATTTGTTAGAGAATCGTTTTTGAAAATGGAGTTTCACTGTGACTTTCCCCTTGGTAAATGTAATATTTTGTCCTAGATCTTCTTTTATAGTAATGTTGACACTGTCAAAATACGACTTACTGACAGGCAAATAATGAGGATGTACAAATTCGCGGTGAACATGATAGGTATTTCCACCTTCCTCGTCAGCGATCATGGCAGAATCTACTTTGAAAGTAATGACACGCAGTAACGGTACAGAGGTGTGCCCCACGACGTTGTACTCCACCACATCGGAGTACACAAACATCAAGGAGAGTCCTTGGTTCATTTCTACAGGGAATCGAAAATATTTCGCAAAATCCAAGTTACTGGTTATGGCTGGTATTTCTTTTTTCTTGACCAAGCTGAAGCCTCCACCCAAAATATCATACAATTCAGGACAAAAGGTACTGGCCATTATTTTATCCTCTGAAAATTAGATCATAAGTCTACGAGCCACTTTATGGTACTCTAAGGTAACACTTTTCTTGGCTTTCTCCATGGCTTTACCAAACAAAGTATTGAACCTGGTTCCAATCGTATTCACTAAATGTTGACCACTAAAATAATAACCTGCAGGCATGGTTAACAGATAGGTGGACCGTTTAGTTTTGGGGTCCTGTGTTTTCATCGGGTCACTGACAGTGATGCGTTCGTCTAAGATTTGTTGCAATTGCTCGTCATACCCTTCTACTGAAAAACTGTTTTGATTTTCGACGATGTTTTTTATTTGTGTAGGGTGTATCATTTCCACTTTGGGTTTTAGGGACACGTTCTCCACACCACACCCACAAGGGTTGCTTTTGTAAATCTTGCAAAGAAGAACTGGCTGAAGGAGTAGTCGCTGTGGTAGCTGAAGCTGTATTGAAGGGGGTGATGGTCACTTCTTTTTATAGTCGATGACTTGCGAAGCGTCAATCCAAGAATCAAAACTGGCAGGATATCCTTTGCAACGTACTTCGAGTTCTTTGACACTCCTTTTACCAACTTCACGGGTTCTTCGTTCCAATTGGGATATCTCGCGCAAATGAGGATTGGGGGGTTCGTTGTTCTTGCCAACGATGGTATTCCATCCATCGTTTGTAAGGGACAAAAGTCAGTTTTCCTCCTTCCATGGGCTTCCAAAGGTTATTTCTGAGATCGTTGTGCTCCATAGGCCCTTTTATCTTCTGGAAGGATCATTCATATTTCTACCCATTCCTTGGGGTATCCCTTGGGTCATCCCTTGTGTCACCCCTTGTATCAAACCTGGTATTAAGCCTGTGAACAAAGGAGCAAGAAAGGGTAAAAATCCACCACGCTGCACAAACATCTTTTACTTTTGACGGACGGGTATTTTCTTTTGGACCATTTGGCGAAGAACGTGTCGATGTTTGGCTAAGCAATTTTTCTGGTGTGGAGACAAAGGTATCGCGCCTTTCAAGACATTCAAACAACATTCGCACACGGTATCGATGACATATTTGGAGGCCGTTTTAATGATTTGTTTTTGCATGGATGGAGAGGCTTTAGACAGGACGGACAACACGTCTCCTTGTTTGGTTAAAGAGGAGGTAGTCCTTTTCTTTTCTTTCCCTTGTGGGGTGAATAAGAATTTTTTCTGAGAAGTGACATCTTTGCTTGTTCGTTCCAGAAATACACTGACGTCAAAGACTTTGTACACACACTCTGTTATCTTCTTTTCTAGCGCTTCGTGAAACATGTAACGATGTGTTTCCCAAAATCGCCAAAGTAACCGCCTTTTTGGGACTCTTCTTTTTCGTTAAACGACTGCGTCTTTTTAGGGGATGACGTCGATGTTTCGATAAGCTTTTTGTAGGATGACGAGATTGTCTTTTTCCTTTTCCTTTTTGGACAGAAGAACGGCGATGGTTGTGGTATACACGTTTTTTAGGAGACACCATTGGGTGTTCAGTAGTGGCACAGAAAATACTGATTCACGTTGTTTTCCTCAAGTCATTTTTATACTGGAATGCAACGCCACTGATTATCTTTCCGTCGTATCAACTAAATGACAGGTAACACACGTCGTGAAGAGGTTCGTAACGGACTAAATCGGGACAGTTCTTGTTTGGATAAATCCAGTAAACTCTTTAACATGCCAGATCTTTCTTGGACTTTGACTTTAGGGGCATATACTTTGTGAGCAGCTGCTACTGCCGCTAATGTGGAAGAGGGTGTCAACGGTGGAGGAGACGTTTTGGGAGACGCAGATTTCCAATGTTTCATCAAATTAGGAAGAAATGGTGTCAAATTGGATTTGGCTGGCATCACCTGCAACGGAGAAGTGGAAGAACCTGAGGCTACTGGAAACGCGATCATTGGTGCTGCATGTCGTGGTTTAGGAAGGTAAGGTTGCGTTCTGGCCGAAGTACCTCTTTTGCGAGTGACAGCTCTTTTCTGTGGACTTTTCTTTTTCTGTGTTTTGGTCTTTTCACCATTGTTCTTTTTCTTGGGGGTTCGTTTGGCTTTTTTTGGGGGGTGATCTTTGGGAGCATTGGGATCCCATTTTAAAAGGGAACGAATGATGACACCTCCTAGACAACCGCTACTTCCAGGTTACAAAATGATTTGCTTTTTGGTTTGAGTGTCGATGCGAGGATCAGCCAGTTGCGTTAAGGCTACTTTGTTTCTGCCTAAAAATGTTTGGTTTGATGTGGAATGTGAATGATACCTTGCAGTATTTGACGTGCTGTCACCGTAAACCATCGTAAGACTTCTTTGAGACTGGCTTCTAAGACGTGAGCACGTATTTGTGGATGTGAATTATTTCGCGTATGATACCGTGCAAGGCCCTAATCAATTTGATGGGAAGATGAGACTGAAGGGACGTCATGGTGACGATGTATGAGACAAGGTCAAAGTGACCGAGGTTTTTATAGGTTTTGTTGTTGTTATTGTTATGTCGACGACGAGGACGTGTACACGACAGGTCCTCCGTCCTGGCACCAGTCGTAAAAGAAATGGGTACGAAATCGCAAATAATCGGGAGTAGTGGGTTTTAAATTCACGAGTAAATATGGAGTTTGAGTGGCATCATCGTACGCATGAGTCAGTCAAGGTGTTCCTAACTGTTTGGCTAAGACTTGCACTTGCGATTTATCTCGAAGACTTTTAAACAAAACTACGTAAAGAGCATTGACACTAATGGTACGATGGGCTTTACTTTGTTGAAATAAATTTTGTGTAATGTAAATGACACTGGCATTACGATGATGACCTTTACGCGTAAACCACAGTTTAATTTCATCTTCGTCTTCTCCTACCATGTCGTCAAAAATGACCAAATGAGTTTGACTAGGGTCAGACACGATCCCATCGTCTTCTCTAGGAATGCCTTCCACAAACACAATGAAATCACCTTGACTTTCTTGCAAGAGACCGTATGCCGATTGCCACTCTTTGCAACAGCACACGATACGTTGAGGTGAACGATCGATTAAATGATGTTTATGTTGGATCAAACGTTTGACAAATTCGGTTTTGCCTGAACCGCTCGGTCCAGCAATTAACATGTTAAAAGGATGACGAAGATACAAGGCCTCCCAACTAGCATGATCTAAGTGTTAGTCAATGACTTTGAATGTCGAGGAGCAAGGAGTAGAAATAGCAGAGTTAGCCTTAGTAGTGTAGGGTATGAATCTATTGTAACAAAAACAGACAAGATAAGAAGATTTTATACTTTTTGTCAAGACACGTTTATTTCAATTTATGTTTAAATTCGAACACGAAAGACAAAACTACATAAAAGCCAAATGGATAAGTACAGGGATAAAATACACATGGTGACGATGAAAGTGGTATATAAACAAGTCTCTGTACAACATCGTTTGGGTAACCAAGGTGTCCTAGAGGTAGTGTGTAATGTTCTTGTAGTCTCTACATGGGTACAGTTACATAGGTGTCCTCTCGGAAGGGTCTTTGTGGGATAATGTCTATGACAGCCCTGTCTTGAAAAGAGTGATTGTCCTCGGTGACAGATTCTTCTTCTTCTTCTGGCACTTTCACTAACACAGATTTAATAGTAATTTTTTTCACTCGACAATGAATTTTACGATCACAACGCTTGAGCATAATGGGATGTTTCTTTTTGTCCAAGCCTCAAAACCCCAACTTTTCCAGTCACGTACATCTGTCCAATGAGGGGGTAAATCACAAGCTACACACACATCCTCGTACACCGCTTCCGTACGTAAAAGTTGACGAATCTTTTTTCCTGTACAGGTTGAGACGTATCCAGATGAAAGCGTAAGGCTTTAAACAGAACGAGTCTCTCGTGGACATTTAAAGGAGTCACCATACTGTATTTGTAGGTATTGTTCGTAAAATGTCTACAAGGAATCGACAGGTAAACGAAATCCCAGAAAGCAAGTCACTAAAACACACACTACACGTCGACCCCAATAGATTAGACACAGTTCTCGTAATAAGTGTTCGTAATCGTCCACCCTGTGAATGTTCTCATTGATATCCTTCCACGGAATCTGTTTTATCACAAATGATAAAGATTGTGGCATGGTAGTACTATTTTATTATTCTTTTTTATCGAAGACCATAAGTGTATTATCTGCACAGAATTATTTAAAATCTTCTCCAAAAGCGAAAGTGATTAACATAACGTGTAATTTCGGGCCACTGCCATTCAGGGTCACGGTTAAGAAAGATCAAAGCATCTTCAGATGTAAACGGTCTAAATTGGAATCTGTGGAAGGTACACTTGATCCAGAGAAATCTGATACGTTGATTGATTTTTGTCACTTTCCTCTTGTGAATTGCACGACATAAAAGCTCTACAGTCCCCAATTGAGATTTTTATGTAGCAAGTCCCTGCCAAACTTCCTTGTAGATTTTCTCTTGCAATTTGTGTGGTAATCCTTGAATATTACTTTTAAAGAGGGTTATATACTGGTCTAGGTTTGTCTCCAAGACAAACTGGTTTGTTAAACGACATGGATCAGTATTGTCACTTTCAATCACTAAGTCCCACTAAAGTTAGGTAGTGACAATTCGGAGACCATCGAACATGTTCCAGGTAAGCGGAATCCTTCTGTTCCCACTGGTAAATTGACACACCACAACTGAAACACTTGACTTTATCCCCTTCGCCCAAGTAGAAAAATCCGGCTCTGGCTAATTCTTCAGGAGTTGGTCCAGGTAGATATGTTGGAAAGTTTTCATTGAAAGTTTGGAATCAACTTTTAAAGTTAAAGTATTCAGGCAAGCGAACCGGGAGCGAATATTCGTCTTTCACAAGTTCATTTCGATACAGGTACGGTGAAATTACCAGGATGTTACTTTGAATTGAATGACATCCGTAGTATAGTAGCCGCATGGTCTCACGCGGAGATGGCATTGCTTTTGCATCAAGAGTGATTGAGACGGTACTGTGACGTTAGGACACGTACGTACTCCAGAAGTACGCTTCTCGACTACGATGTCCCATTCTCTCTGTCACTTTTACTTGTTGCTGACCACGATGTCTACCAACAACTGTATTTCTTTATTTGCATTTTTTTAAAAATATAAAATACTAGATCCATTTTTAAAAAAATAATCTACTCTTATTTGACAGCAGCGACAACGACTTATACTCTTACCACAGTTGCTACACCTACAAAACTGCTATGTTTCAATTCTGTTTGTGATAATAATTTATGATATTTCACATAATCCCAAGTGGAAGGTTACAAACCGTAAAAAAAATTATATGACTTTAGCTTTTGACACTTAAACATACTTCTTTCTATCGTGTGATTAGTAGATTTGCGTTTTGGCTTCTGCCTGTGTGTGAATTGTATGGTTTGTTTTGATATGTGTATTTTCCTTGAATACTGTTTAGGTGTGTTCCCAAAAAATAAAAAGAAGGAACAGTTTGAACTGACTTTGAATTGAGGTTTCTCTTTGCGTATACCTTATTTCAAGCAGTTAAATACATGGCAGATTACATCCGCATACAATATCAAAGTGAAATGCCTATATATAAATGTCATTGCTTTTCTTTAATTCGGTTTTATTGCTTAGCCATCGTTAATCTTTAATTATTTTTTCAAACGCATTTCTTTTGTAATAGACGATTTCGGACTTTCTATTGTTGTAACGGTATTTATGTTGTTTAGCTTGCTGCTGAAATTATCTATACTATAGTCTATAGCTAAGCGCTTATGTTTCTTCAGTATTTTAATTTCACGCTCACAACGGGATACCAAGTTTGTCTTCAAAGAGGATTGAAACTCTAAGTTACGCGGACGTGAAGAAAAACATCTCTTTGTTACTACAGTTAGGTGTTGTTGTGTTCATTCTAATCATGCTTGCCGTATATCTTTGTGTTTTGCAGGTCATATTGTTTTTGATGTAAATATTCACATGAATAGACAGACAACTTGGGCTTTTATCCTTGAGGTTCACTGAATTTGCTTCGGTAATTCGTACAAATCCCAGATTCACAAGTTTGAAAAAAAAGAAGAAAAAAAAACATGCCACTTAATACTACACCACTCCTGACAGTTTCAAAATGCGAACCAGTACTATGACCGTTCAGTACCTGATGTGGTAAAAAGATATGGTACGAGTACTGTGACCATTCAGTAGTTGATGTGGTAAGAAGAAATGTTACAATACACAACGGAGGGATTTAAGTTCACATTCCAGTCTGCACTGCAATGGGAACAACTTGACAGCGTATTTATTATTTTGCCATACTAGCTTCGTACAAAACATTGCATCACTCATCATCAACAATTTCATTGGCTAGACTAATTTTCTTACCGCGTTCACTTCGAATTGACTTCAGTAGCTCTTCACCTAGTTTCGAGATAGGTAGTGTTTCACCGCTAGATTATTTATATTTATATAAAATGAAGTAAAACTAAAGCAAGAATAATCGTACCCTCGGCGATCCCACGGAAATTATGTCAATTTCTCTCTCTCTCTCTCTCTCTCTCTCTCTCTCTCTCTCTCTCTCTCTCTCTCTCTCTCTCTCTCTCTCTCTCTCTCTCTCTCTCTCTCTCCGTCGTAATACGTTTGATTGAAATCCTAATGGTAGATGTTCCCATTTGAAGATACCTATCCAAACGTTTAATCAGTAGGCACCATAATTTTCGTTCGTCATGTAATTTGTTTCTCAAACGCTACACACTTACAAATAGTCAATCAGTAAATCGTTGGATGAAATAAAATCTTAAGTTGACAAACTTGTACAATTCAGTTATCAGAGCTTTATCTTTATTTTTGGCCCTGCACTGTGTCACGGAAATTTTTTTAAGCATGAGATCTACCGTTTTTTAGAAAGGAAACAAATACAGAACTATTTCAAAATGACGCGAGTGATCTTGCACTGTATAACCCTGCTTATGGCTAACTTTGAAATAAAATACCAGAACCAAAACACACGTTCGGAAGAATTGTAACAATGTAACAATGATTGACGCGAGTGACATTGCACTTTATGACCCTGCTTATGGTTAACTTTGAATTTCAAATCAAAACACACATCTTAGACTGTCGATAGAACACAGCATATTTTGTTGCTGCTTTTTTCCCTTTGATTTAGATTTATTACAACTTGGCAACATTGTTTGTAGCGTGTGCTGAGAAACACAGGACATCCCTTAAATTTGAGATATGGTAAGAAGTCAGTCGCCAATAAATATCATACTATCTTTTTTATTAAATTGATGAATAAATGAAAACAATGAACATATTTCACATAGAATGTATGATGTTCTTAATTATCCTTGTTTTGTTTTCCTTTCCTTCTGTGTGTATAGGAGATTGTGTGATTTTATTTTCCTTCCCTTCTGCTTTGATAGGAGATTGTGTGGTTTGTTTTCAGGGCCACTCATATACCTCGAAAAGATATTTGCTTTCTTTGCCTCTATTTCTCTTGTTGCTAGACAGTCCCAAATACAAATACAAATAATATTCCCCATGTTTAATTTTCCTTGACGCTATACAGACCCACCATGTTAAATTCCCCTTGTCGCTATACAAACCCACCATGTTAAATGTCCCCTTGTCGCTATAGTGTCCCACGACCTTTGTCGATAGAGTGTCCCACGACCTTTTTGACTGGGATTTCCATTGTCGCTATAAATCTTGTCGCTAGAGTGTCCCAAGCCCTTTTTGCCTGGCTTTCCCAGTGTCGCTAGAGTGTCCCATATTACTACTAATCATATTCCTATACGCTGATGTGCTTTAGGGAGCAAATACATGCATCTCAGAATCCTATATTTGAATAATCTTCGTATAAATGCAAGTGTTTATATTGTGAAATGTAACCACACTTGTCTTTATACAAAAAAGGTAATGTGACTGTATTCATTTTATTTAAAAATATGTCTATGCACAACATGAGACTGTTCAAATTTATAAGCACAATATAAGCAAATGTGGTCAATTATATTTCCAACATATATTTTTGCATCAAATGAGCCTGTCCAGATATCGATTATGTAAAGAATAGAAAGAGAAAGAAACAAATGCAATGTTCGCGCATTATGATCAATTTATTATGTCATATGATCATAACATGACCAAGAATGTACAGTTATGTCCAAGGAAGATTTTGATGTTTGCAACACTCCAACATGTTGTAATTTTATAGATACCTGTCCAGCGGTGTTTAATGGCTGTTACGTCGAACCATCCTGTAGCAGATTCCCTGGATATGTGTGTACCTTCTACTGCAACCCAGAGTTTGTTACGATAGGCTATCAGCCGACTTGTGGGATCAATGGAACGTGGATTCAAGATACAAATTTAATTTGCGTAAAAGCAGTTATTATCTATTAACTGATAGCAACAGATTTGCAAATTTAAAGCCACCAATACAAAGAAATAAATTAAAATATTGTGAATGGAATTATATACAGTCGACTCCACTTAACTGCACATCAGTTAACTGCACACTCCGGATAACTGCAGGTAATCACGCCGGTCCCGATTTTTCCTAATGCTTAAAAATGTACTGTACTCCGGTTAACTGCACACTCCGGTTAAATGCACGGTCTCGTGACGCGCCCGAGGGTGTGCAGTTCAGCGGGGTCGACTGTATATATATATATATATATATATATATATATATATATATATATATATATATATATATATATATATATATATATATATATATATATATATGACTGTATATATATATATATATATATATATATATATATATATATATATATATATATATATATATATGGCGTTGCCCGACCCAAAATTAAATTAGAACCATGTGTTATCAAGTAAGTCGGACAAGCCACTGTTTATTGTTACACATGACCGCAGGCTAACACCATCCCTTACGTAAGTTGCCATAGTTAAGAGAGGAAACTGACCAAAAGCCCGTCAGAAGTGTAATTAGCACCTTGGGCTGGAAGGATATTTTGTACATCAAAGAAGCTGCCAGAAGGAGTGGGCGTGCCTTATCTTCTGGATACGCTGACTGACCGGCAGAATGAATAAGTTGAGTGGATAGGGCCCCAGCGCTACCCAATCAGAATCGAGGAAGGGGTGGGACCCTGATTTATTTTAAAATATAATATATTTAACCGGCCGGCTAGATTTAGTTTCCGATTACCCGTTAAGGAGGATTGTCTGTAAAGAATTGAAACTCCGTAGCCATACATTAATTGGCGGTAAAAGCTTAGAACAGAATTCTAAGTGGATCTTCTAGAAAGGAAGCTTCGAGGGACAGACTAGTGAGTGGTCCCAGAGTCTCCGTTATAGACGGAAGAAAGAGTAGGAAAGAAGGAAATCTGGAGAGGAAGTTCGAGGGACAGACTAGTGAGTGGTCCCAGTGTCTCCGTTATAGACGGAAGGAAAAGAAGGAAAGAGGGAAATTTGGAGAGGAAAGTTCGTGGGACAGACCAGTGAAAGTGGTCCCAATAGTCTTGATAAAGGAAGGAAGGAAGTGAAGGGAGGAGGAAATCGGGGGAGGTGAAATTCAGGAAGAGCGGAAGGACAGGATAATAGATGAGTACAACCAAAGGCCAGGTGGAAAATCGAACTCACACTGGAAAACATAAGATGAAATAGGCTATCACTTAGAGGACAAGTGATTATGTGACATTTAACTTTATAGGTTTCATTAAATTGTTATTGTTGAATTTCATCTTCGTGTTATATATATATATATATAACTGGGGGCTCAGAGCCGTATACCTATTTGGTCTTTAAACTAAATTTAAATTCACGAGCCAGGTGGAACTTCTATAATATTTTAATTAATATTTTGGAAGTATACCACCCCAACCTACCCAGAACGCTACAGTGGGCGCTTTCGTCCGGGATTTGAATTAGACATAAATATTAGTTTAAAGACCTAAAGTTTATTTGTTAGGAGTATTAATGAACAGTGTGAAACAGTTGTGAGTTATTTTCCATCCTCTGTATTTTGAATTTTTATGATTTTCCCATCTTATGTTTGTTATATTTGATATTTGCATGCTTTGTAGATCTTTAATTACCTGCAGTAATTGTGAAGCAGATATCGAGCAAATATCTTACCTGAACGGAATTAGTTGTCGACAGGTAAGTATTTGGCTAGGAAGTTGTAAAATCTGTCCATTGTTAACAGGGTTGAGACAAGGTATCACTTCGTATTAGTATATCAACATGGTTACAGAAAGGCAAATAGCGATAGGGACAGCGATAGGGACGACGCTAGTACGAGTTCCGGAGGGACCGGACGACCCTTCATCGACCACCGACTGGCCCAGATAAACATGCCGCGGTTCAACGATAAGGAGGAGTCTATTGACGATTTTCTCGTGCAGTTTGAGAAACTTGCTCACGCTCATCAAGTTCCTGAGCAACATTGGGCGATTAATGTTTCAGCCTTTTGGCAAGGTGCAGCTCGGGAATTCTACCACGGCTTAGCTGCACAAGAGGCTGATGACTACAATGCCCTCAAGAAGGCCCTTCTCTGCCATTATCGGCTGACCGCCGAGACTTACCGGAAACTTTTTCGGGACTCGGCGAAAAAGGTAACAGAGACCCACTCTCAATTCCACAACCGTGTTCGAGGGTTATTTGAGAAGTGGATGAAGATGGCCGAAGTCGAACGTTCGTACGAGGGGCTACGCGAAGTTATACTCAAGGAGCATGTCCTGAGTACTTACCGTCGCGAGTTGACAGTCTTCCTAGCAGAGAGGGAGCACCGTACGCTCGAAGAGATCGCTAGCATGGCGGGGTGATACGAACAGGCGCACTCGAAGAGTGGAACTTCCGAAGGTGCGGATCGACCCCGACCCACTGAGTCGCGCCGGGTGCTTGAGGTGGAGCCGGCTTTCCGTAACCGTCAGGGCGACGGGAGGGCCGGAGGGGATCTACAGGTAGGGATGCCACCCATAGACCTAGACAGGCCTCACCCCCGAAAGCGGGATTTGCAGATCGGCGAGAGCCGCCGACGTGTTACAACTGCAAGCGCCCGGGGCATACAGCCAGGGACTGTCCCAAGGGGAGAGGGGCCCAGGTGAATGTCGTCGCTAGGAATGATTATGAGCCGAGAGTAAATGGCAAACCTTCAAATCTCGCGTCTGCTACTGTCAACGGAGAAGGTGCCACCATCTTGTATGACACCGGGTGTACTGTCCCAGCCGTAGTCGACAGGAAGTACGTTAAGCCCGAGGATTACACAGGGGAGGTAATCGAAGTTCAGTACGCGAACAGCGCGCGTGACTCATTGCCAATGGCTGTCATTGACCTCAATTCACCGTACGTGAAGGGGAAAATTGAAGCTGCATGCTTGGATGGTCTATCACATGACGTCATACTGGGATGTCGTTATGTGTTGCCACAACCGAACCCTGAAACTTGCAAACCGATAACAGTGAGTGCTGTGGATACCAGGTCCAAGAGTCGACAGACGGAAGCAAAGCCGATGGAAGTTACAACGTCACCGGTGAGTAACGTTCTTCCGGCCGAATTGAGTAAGCTGCAACAGGAGGACGCAAATCTGGTGCAGTTGCACAACCACGCTGTAGCAGGTACAGAGAAAGAAAGAAAGACCGTCGGAAATTTTGTTGTCACCACGATAGTGACACGAGGAACACCTAATTCGTCTATTGTACCAACAAGGGGCATGTCCGACTCCGAAAACCATCCAGAGAGGTCGGTAAATGCTGAAAAGAAAGTAATTGCGACGAAGGTCACCGGTACAGTAAAATGGTTCAACGTGAAAAGCGGATATGGCTTTATCAATAGGGATGACACCAAGGAAGATGTGTTTGTCCACCAAACAGCCATTATCAAGAACAACCGCAGGAAATATCTTCGAAGAGTTGGGGATGGTGAGACTGTAGAATTTGACGTAGTGGTGGGGGAAAAGGGCAACGAAGCTGCTAACGTCACTAGACCTGGTGGAGCCAACGTCCAGGGTAGCAAATATGCTGCAGAACGGCGTAGTTATCGTAGATTCTACAGGAGGAGAACAGTCCAACAGTACCAGGAGGAGGAACCTGAAGAGCAACGCCAGTTTAGTGGTCCACCTAGACGCAGGCTATATTTTCGTCGCCACTATGATAGCTATGCAAGACCTTATTTCCGCAGTTACTATCAGGGTCCACGCAATTACTATGGCGGACCACCTGCTGGTGATGGTCAGGGATTCCGTGGACGAGAGCGTGGTAGAGATAGAGGGCGTGGCGGTGGAGAATACCGTCATAATGGTACAGAGAACGTAGGCGCTGATTTTATGAGCAGAAGCGCTGAAATTTAATAATCACTCTGTATGTATGTATATATATATATATATATATATATATATATATATATATATATATATATATATATATTCATGTTTTATTCGTGTTCTGCCACGATGATTTGTTTTATTCGTGTAGTGTCACGATGACTTTGTTATTTATTCGTGTAGTGTCACGATGACTTTGTTATTTATTCGTGTAATGTCACGATGACTTTGTTATTTATTCGTGTAGTGTCACGAGGATTTTAGTTTTAATCGTATAGTAAAGTCTTTGCATTTAGAGTAATTTTGAGGGAATAAAATCCCGATTTTATTCTCATGCGTGGGGGGATGTGGCGTTGCCAGACCCAAAATTAAGTTAGAACCATGTGTTATCAAGTAAGTCGGACAAGCCACTGTTTATTGTTACACATGACCGCAGGCTAACACCATCCCTTACGTAAGTTGCCATAGTTAAGAGAGGAAGCTGACGAAAAGCCCGTCAGAAGTGTAATTAGCACCTTGGGCTGGAAGGATGTTTTGTACATCAAAGAAGGGATAGCGATAGGGACGACGCTAGTACGAGTTCCGGAGGGACCGGACGACCCTTCATCGACCACCGACTGGCCCAGATAAACATGCCGCGGTTCAACGATAAGGAGGAGTCTATTGACGATTTTCTCGTGCAGTTTGAGAAACTTGCTCACGCTCATCAAGTTCTTGAGCAACATTGGGCGATTAATGTTTCAGCCTTTTGGCAAGGTGCAGCTCGGGAATTCTACCACGGCTTAGCTGCACAAGAGGCTGATGACTACAATGCCCTCAAGAAGGCCCTTCTCTGCCATTATCGGCTGACCGCCGAGACTTACCGGAAACTTTTTCGGGACTCGGCGAAAAAGGTAACAGAGACCCACTCTCAATTCCACAACCGTGTTCGAGGGTTATTTGAGAAGTGGATGAATATGGCCGAAGTCGAACGTTCGTACGAGGGGCTACGCGAAGTTATACTCAAGGAGCATGTCCTGAGTACTTACCGTCGCGAGTTGACAGTCTTCCTAGCAGAGAGGGAGCACCGTACGCTCGAAGAGATCGCTAGCATGGCGGGGTGATACGAACAGGCGCACTCGAAGAGTGGAACTTCCGAAGGTGCGGATCGACCCCGACCCACTGAGTCGCGCCGGGTGCTTGAGGTGGAGCCGGCTTTCCGTAACCGTCAGGGCGACGGGAGGGCCGGAGGGGATCTACAGGTAGGGATGCCACCCATAGACCTAGACAGGCCTCACCCCCGAAAGCGGGATTTGCAGATCGGCGAGAGCCGCCGACGTGTTACAACTGCAAGCGCCCGGGGCATACAGCCAGGGACTGTCCCAAGGGGAGAGGGGCCCAGGTGAATGTCGTCGCTAGGAATGATTATGAGCCGAGAGTAAATGGCAAACCTTCAAATCTCGCGTCTGCTACTGTCAACGGAGAAGGTGCCACCATCTTATATGACACCGGGTGTACTGTCCCAGCCGTAGTCGACAGGAAGTACGTTAAGCCCGAGGATTACACAGGGGAGGTAATCGAAGTTCAGTACGCGAACAGCGCGCGTGACTCATTGCCAATGGCTGTCATTGACCTCAATTCACCGTACGTGAAGGGGAAAATTGAAGCTGCATGCTTGGATGGTCTATCACATGACGTCATACTGGGATGTCGTTATGTGTTGCCACAACCGAACCCTGAAACTTGCAAACCGATAACAGTGAGTGCTGTGCATACCAGGTCCAAGAGTCGACAGACGGAAGCAAAGCCGATGGAAGTTACAACGTCACCGGTGAGTAACGTTCTTCCGGCCGAATTGAGTAAGCTGCAACAGGAGGACGCAAATCTGGTGCAGTTGCACAACCACGCTGTAGCAGGTACAGAGAAAGAAAGAAAGACCGTCGGAAATTTTGTTGTCACCACGATAGTGACACGAGGAACACCTAATTCGTCTATTGTACCAACAAGGGGCATGTCCGACTCCGAAAACCAACCAGAGAGGTCGGTAAATGCTGAAAAGAAAGTAATTGCGACGAAGGTCACCGGTACAGTAAAATGGTTCAACGTGAAAAGCGGATATGGCTTTATCAATAGGGATGACACCAAGGAAGATGTGTTTGTCCACCAAACAGCCATTATCAAGAACAACCGCAGGAAATATCTTCGAAGAGTTGGGGATGGTGAGACTGTAGAATTTGACGTAGTGGTGGGGGAAAAGGGCAACGAAGCTGCTAACGTCACTAGACCTGGTGGAGCCAACGTCCAGGGTAGCAAATATGCTGCAGAACGGCGTAGTTATCGTAGATTCTACAGGAGGAGAACAGTCCAACAGTACCAGGAGGAGGAACCTGAAGAGCAACGCCAGTTTAGTGGTCCACCTAGACGCAGGCTATATTTTCGTCGCCACTATGATAGCTATGCAAGACCTTATTTCCGCAGTTACTATCAGGGTCCACGCAATTACTATGGCGGACCACCTGCTGGTGATGGTCAGGGATTCCGTGGACGAGAGCGTGGTAGAGATAGAGGGCGTGGCGGTGGAGAATACCGTCATAATGGTACAGAGAACGTAGGCGCTGATTTTATGAGCAGAAGCGCTGGAATTTAATAATCACTCTGTATGTATGTATATATATATATATATATATATATATATATATATATATATATATATATATATATATATATATATATATATATATATTCATGTTTTATTCGTGTTGTGCCACGATGATTTGTTTTATTCGTGTAGTGCCACGATGACTTTGTTATTTATTCGTGTAGTGTCACGATGACTTTGTTATTTATTCGTGTAATGTCACGATGACTTTGTTATTTATTCGTGTAGTGTTACGAGGATTTTAGTAATTTATTCGTGTAATGTCACGATGACTTTGTTATTTATTCGTGTAGTGTCACGAGGATTTTAGTTTTAATCGTATAGTAAAGTCTTTGCATTTAGAGTAATTTTGAGGGAATAAAATCCCGATTTTATTCTCATGCGTGGGGGGATGTGGCGTTGCCAGACCCAAAATTAAGTTAGAACCATGTGTTATCAAGTAAGTCGGACAAGCCACTGTTTATTGTTACACATGACCGCAGGCTAACACCATCCCTTACGTAAGTTGCCATAGTTAAGAGAGGAAGCTGACGAAAAGCCCGTCAGAAGTGTAATTAGCACCTTGGGCTGGAAGGATGTTTTCTACATCAAAGAAGGGATAGCGATAGGGACGACGCTAGTACGAGTTCCGGAGGGACCGGACGACCCTTCATCGACCACCGACTGGCCCAGATAAACATGCCGCGGTTCAACGATAAGGAGGAGTCTATTGACGATTTTCTCGTGCAGTTTGAGAAACTTGCTCACGCTCATCAAGTTCCTGAGCAACATTGGGCGATTAATGTTTCAGCCTTTTGGCAAGGTGCAGCTCGGGAATTCTACCACGGCTTAGCTGCACAAGAGGCTGATGACTACAATGCCCTCAAGAAGGCCCTTCTCTGCCATTATCGGCTGACCGCCGAGACTTACCGGAAACTTTTTCGGGACTCGGCGAAAAAGGTAACAGAGACCCACTCTCAATTCCACAACCGTGTTCGAGGGTTATTTGAGAAGTGGATGAAGATGGCCGAAGTCGAACGTTCGTACGAGGGGCTACGCGAAGTTATACTCAAGGAGCATGTCCTGAGTACTTACCGTCGCGAGTTGACAGTCTTCCTAGCAGAGAGGGAGCACCGTACGCTCGAAGAGATCGCTAGCATGGCGGGGTGATACGAACAGGCGCACTCGAAGAGTGGAACTTCCGAAGGTGCGGATCGACCCCGACCCACTGAGTCGCGCCGGGTGCTTGAGGTGGAGCCGGCTTTCCGTAACCGTCAGGGCGACGGGAGGGCCGGAGGGGATCTACAGGTAGGGATGCCACCCATAGACCTAGACAGGCCTCACCCCCGAAAGCGGGATTTGCAGATCGGCGAGGGCCGCCGACGTGTTACAACTGCAAGCGCCCGGGGCATACAGCCAGGGACTGTCCCAAGGGGAGAGGGGCCCAGGTGAATGTCGTCGCTAGGAATGATTATGAGCCGAGAGTAAATGGCAAACCTTCAAATCTCGCGTCTGCTACTGTCAACGGAGAAGGTGCCACCATCTTGTATGACACCGGGTGTACTGTCCCAGCCGTAGTAGACAGGAAGTACGTTAAGCCCGAGGATTACACAGGGGAGGTAATCGAAGTTCAGTACGCGAACAGCGCGCGTGACTCATTGCCAATGGCTGTCATTGACCTCAATTCACCGTACGTGAAGGGGAAAATTGAAGCTGCATGCTTGGATGGTCTATCACATGACGTCATACTGGGATGTCGTTATGTGTTGCCACAACCGAACCCTGAAACTTGCAAACCGATAACAGTGAGTGCTGTGCATACCAGGTCCAAGAGTCGACAGACGGAAGCAAAGCCGATGGAAGTTACAACGTCACCGGTGAGTAACGTTCTTCCGGCCGAATTGAGTAAGCTGCAACAGGAGGACGCAAATCTGGTGCAGTTGCACAACCACGCTGTAGCAGGTACAGAGAAAGAAAGAAAGACCGTCGGAAATTTTGTTGTCACCACGATAGTGACACGAGGAACACCTAATTCGTCTATTGTACCAACAAGGGGCATGTCCGACTCCGAAAACCATCCAGAGAGGTCGGTAAATGCTGAAAAGAAAGTAATTGCGACGAAGGTCACCGGTACAGTAAAATGGTTCAACGTGAAAAGCGGATATGGCTTTATCAATAGGGATGACACCAAGGAAGATGTGTTTGTCCACCAAACAGCCATTATCAAGAACAACCGCAGGAAATATCTTCGAAGAGTTGGGGATGGTGAGACTGTAGAATTTGACGTAGTGGTGGGGGAAAAGGGCAACGAAGCTGCTAACGTCACTAGACCTGGTGGAGCCAACGTCCAGGGTAGCAAATATGCTGCAGAACGGCGTAGTTATCGTAGATTCTACAGGAGGAGAACAGTCCAACAGTACCAGGAGGAGGAACCTGAAGAGCAACGCCAGTTTAGTGGTCCACCTAGACGCAGGCTATATTTTCGTCGCCACTATGATAGCTATGCAAGACCTTATTTCCGCAGTTACTATCAGGGTCCACGCAATTACTATGGCGGACCACCTGCTGGTGATGGTCAGGGATTCCGTGGACGAGAGCGTGGTAGAGATAGAGGGCGTGGCGGTGGAGAATACCGTCATAATGGTACAGAGAACGTAGGCGCTGATTTTATGAGCAGAAGCGCTGGAATTTAATAATCACTCTGTATGTATGTATATATATATATATATATATATATATATATATATATATATATATATATATATATATATATATATATATATTCATGTTTTATTCGTGTTGTGCCACGATGATTTGTTTTATTCGTGTAGTGTCACGATGACTTTGTTATTTATTCGTGTAGTGTCACGATGACTTTGTTATTTATTCGTGTAATGTCACGATGACTTTGTTATTTATTCGTGTAGTGTCACGAGGATTTTAGTTTTAATCGTATAGTAAAGTCTTTGCATTTAGAGTAATTTTGAGGGAATAAAATCCCGATTTTATTCTCATGCGTGGGGGGATGTGGCGTTGCCAGACCCAAAATTAAGTTAGAACCATGTGTTATCAAGTAAGTCGGACAAGCCACTGTTTATTGTTACACATGACCGCAGGCTAACACCATCCCTTACGTAAGTTGCCATAGTTAAGAGAGGAAACTGACCAAAAGCCCGTCAGAAGTGTAATTAGCACCTTGGGATGGAAGGATGTTTTGTACATCAAAGAAGCAGCCAGAAGGAGTGGGCGTGCCTTATCTTCTGGATACGCTGACTGACCGGCAGAATGAATAAGTTGAGTGGATAGGGCCCCAGCGCTACCCAATCAGAATCGAGGAAGGGGTGGGACCCTGATTTATTTTAAAATATAATATCTTTAACCGGCCGGCTAGCTTTAGTTTCCGATTACCCGTTAAGGAGGATTGTCTGTAAAGAATTGGAACTCCGTAGCCATACGTTAATTGGCGGTAAAAGCTTAGAACAGAATTCTAAGTGGATCTTCTAGAAAGGAAGCTTCGAGGGACAGACTAGTGAGTGGTCCCAGAGTCTCCGTTATAGACGGAAGAAAGAGTAGGAAAGAAGGAAATCTGGAGAAGAAGTTCGAGGGACAGACTAGTGAGTGGTCCCAGTGTCTCCGTTATAGACGGAAGGAAAAGAAGGAAAGAGGGAAATTTGGAGAGGAAAGTTCGTGGGACAGACCAGTGAAAGTGGTCCCAATAGTCTTGATAAAGGAAGGAAGGAAGTGAAGGGAGGAGGAAATCGGGAGAGGTGAAATTCAGGGAGAGCGGAAGGACAGGATAATAGATGAGTACAACCAAAGGCCAGGTGGAAAATCGAACTCACACTGGAAATCATAAGATGAAATAGGCTATCACTTAGAGGACAAGTGATTATGTGACATTTAACTTTATAGGTTTCATTAAATTGTTATTGTTGACTTTCATCTTCGTGTTATATATATATATATATATATATATATATATATATATATATATATATATATATATATATATATATATATATATATATATATATATATATATAACTGGGGGCTCAGAGCCGTATGCCTATTTGGTCTTTAATCTAAATTTAAATTCACGAGCCAGGTGGAACTTCTATAATATTTTAATTAATATTTTGGAAGTATACCACCCCAACCTACCCAGAACGCTACAATATATATATATATATATATATATATATATATATATATATATATATATATATATATATATATATATATATATATATATATATATATATATATATATATATATATATGACAGATCGGTGTGATTTTCTTTCTAAACTTCTAAACAATCAAAAGCATCAAAGTCATTTTATATCAACATTCGATTACGGTTTTGGAAACTATCTTATTTGTTTAAATACGACCAGAATGAATTACCATCTCGATTCTTATGTATATACCAAGTTTAAACCTTTCCTCATTTTATAAATAGGACAAATACGTTGAGCTATGGCCTATCAGTGGATGAGAGGCAATTGGTTTCTTATAATGGTATAAACAAATGAGTGGCTCCTTTACTCTGGTCTAGTTTGAATTCAGCTCAAGCTTTTATACCCTGTGGTATGTTTAAATTCATTCGTTATATGTAACCACACTTGTCTTTATTCCAAAATAGTAATGTGACTGTATTCATTTTATTAAAAATTATGTCTATGCACAACATGAGACAGTTCAAATTTCTAAGCACAAGATAAGTAAATGTGGTCAATTATAGTTCCAACATATATTATTGTATCAAATGAGCCTCTCGAGATATCGATTATATAAAGAATAGAAGGAGAAAGAAACAAATATAATGTTCGCGCATTATGATCAATGTATTATGTCATATGATTATAACATGACCAAGAATATGCAGTTATGTGAAAAGATGATGTTGATGTTTGCAACACTCCAACATGTTTTAATCTTATAGATCCCTGTCCAGCGATATTTAATGACGGTTACATCGAATCATCTTGTAGCAGACTCCCTGGAAATTCGTGTACTTTCTACTGCAACCCATGGTTTTCTAAGAAAGGAAAGCAGCTGACTTGCGGCACAGATGGAATGTGAATTCAAGATACGAATTCAATTTGCATAAAATCAAGTAAGATATATCAAATGATAGCAACAGATTTGCAAATGCATAGCCACTAATACACAAGAAATAAATTACAATATTGTGAATGGAATTTAGGGAACAATAAAGAGAAAACAATGATTAGATATATGAATGTCTATAGACATAAAGGAAGAAAATATAATATAGCTTCGAACTTTGACATGGGGGTAAGTATATTCAGTGAATATAGTCATTTATCACATTCTGCAACGATTGATGAGATTGCCCAAAATAGAATATACAGTATATATTAAATAGGACAAATACGTTGAGATATGGTTTATCAGTGGATGAGAGGCAATTGGTTTCTTATAATGATAAAAAATGAGTGGCTTCTTTACTCTGGTTTGTTGTCAACTGAGCTCAAGCTTTTATACATGTGGTATGTTTAAATTCATTCGCTATATTACATACTGCTACATGCAAAGAAACATTAGATAGAAGTAATACAAAGGAATTTTATCCTTAGCGTTACGCATTGCGCCTCGAGCGTGAGTGTTATCTCTGGAAAATACAACCGCTGCAGACAGCAATGGAACTAACATTATATTGACAACTGATAGGAAAGCACACACATAATTGCAATATACAAACTGTTGTGTATCTTTGATTTAATAAAATTATTAGTTAGTTTTATAGTGTTGCTTTATTAAATTGCATGCTGTTGCAATATAATATTGTTTATTGACTTGATTTTTGTATTTTGCGACGTAAACATGTCATAATAGAAACACTGTATCTAATACAGCAGCAGAGAGTGTGAACAGACCAAGTTTTCAAGCAAAAATAAGGCTTCTACGGAAACGAAATTATTTAACAAAATGCAGAGAGTGTGAACAGACCAAGTTTTCAAGCAAAAATAAAGCTTCTACGGAAACGAAATTATTTAACAAAATGCAGAGAGTGTGAACAGACCAACTTTTTTAGGCGTCAATTTACTAAACTGAGGCTTCCCAAAATTGCTTATATAGGCTTCAATTTAGTAAACTGAGGCTTTCTTGAAAATACTTAATTAATTGTTTTAATAATTTGAGCAAAGAATAAAAAATAAAAATTAAAAAAAAAAGACGCCATATAGTTGGCGTTCACACACTCTGCTGCTATGCGCTAACAATTTTTTTACGATGAAAGTCCTAGGACGAAAATCCTTTCACGATGAAAGTCTTTAAGACTTTACAAACAGACTAATTTGTAGAACCTCACCTCGTAAATCAATCAGATTATTAGATTGGTCAGTGAGTTTGAAATTAATTCTCGTTAACAAATTATTATGACATCGCATATAGACTGGATTAGTTGGGTCTTCAATAATTAGAAATCCTGGAGGAGCCGTTGGTGCAAATGAATATAGAATATAACCTTGCTGAGCTTGATTTGATTGCTCAAGATTTATTTGATAGCTTCCTTCGATAACGTCACATACTAAATTCAATGATATCACCGAGGATATATTCACATTGAACGGAGCGATATGTCTCCCACCGCCATCTGGGTCGTTATTAAATGTCAGAATATTTGTTTGTTGTCGTGATAATTTCCTCCAATCGTCGTGGATTTTCTTAAACCCAATATCGATGGCATAACTGATATATTTTTTTAATTCGTCGGGGTTATACCCAGGGATTTTAGATGTTTGAATATCCTCTCTGGGGATATTGTATTCTACCTCAAACACTTCTTTATAAATTTCATTCATTAATACTTGTTGAATAATTTGCGCATGAAATGTTTCCATATCGTTGATGATTTTGTTACATGCTTCTACAACGTTGATAAATTCATCTTGGGTGAGAGAGCCGGATTTAAGGGATATTAACAATAATGAAAAATCATTATTCATCGCTGTTAAATTTTCTTTGATTAAATTAGTGTAAAATATCATATTACTCTGGTTGTCATATCCTATAAACTTGTTGGGAGAATAATCTTGATAGCTTTTTATTGGATTATCAGGTTTCATCTTGTCTGTGACATAATCAGATTTTACGGGTTCTGGTATATCAACGGTTTCTCGTCGAGGTGGTAGTTCAGGCCATCCTAACACTGATCTTATAGAACTCTGATAAATATCTACAACATACCCAGGGGAATTAATCTCGATCGCAGATGATAACGTCGGCTCGTGAACGGTTATAGCGATTTTTGATTCTTTTCCAGTGATAGATTTTATTCTTCGTTGTAATTCATTATTGATTTGTTCGATTTGATATGACCCAGTTGGCAACGAGACAACGTTCCAGTCTGAAGTTCCGTCTTCACGATTTTTCCACGCGAACACCAAGGAATTATTTGGTTGTTGACCACCAAATGTTACGGATCTGATATTGGGCCAGCTATGATACACTCGTAATTTTGCTAGCGCGATCTCGCTCACCGGAACGGGAATCGGAAAATTCACACTGACTTCAGGACGCGTTGAGGTTACTGATATCATGCTTGTTTTCACCGGTGTTGTATTTATTACTATTTGTTGAAGTAGTTCTTGCGACGACATTATTATTATTATTATTATTATTATTCTCTAATTTTAGCATTGTCGATTTATACAATTGAGCCATCGTTGAGAATTCGCTATCTGATATTGTTGTGTCGTTGAGTGACGATGATATCAACGAGGATAATTGCGAGTATGCGGCAGATGCAACGTGAAATTTAATTACATAATCGTGTAGTTTACTCTGGCTACACGATGATAGTTTTTTTGTGATCCCGGTTAATATACCCGCAATTGTAGCCACCGCAGAAATAGCGATTGGAACTACGACTGGAGCAATCATTGTAACCGAAGATAGTATTATCCCAGCAGCAGTGATTACTCCCGACACCGAGTACACGGTGATATCAACTGCGGTTATCCTTCGTTGGTATTTTTTGATTTTTATTTGATACTCCTCACAGAGAGAACTGAGTTTAGTTTGAAATTCTCTGACCTGATCATAGCGATACTGATACACTGAAGGGATCGTCATTTTATTTTAAAAGCGCTAGCATTTTCAATTGTGATTTCCCTTTCAGTTTAATTGTTTACTTAAATCCACTACGAATTCTACGTACCACGTTACTGAAACCCTGACTAGATTTCTATCTGTGGTCGTTATCGTGAATTGTTCAGTTGTATCCTTGTCGATGATCGTTGATATCGTATTATTGACTCCAGATGAACTACTTGATGATATATTGAATTGAGTCGGTGATACTATTGTTAATCGATAAATACCCTTGACGGCTGCGGTTACGTTTAAAATGTTGTTTGTGGGAGTCCACGTAAATGAACCGTGTTGAATCGTGTATACTACGTTGTTGACGATAGATTTATCATGAGGAATTTTTATTTTTTCAATGACGCTTATCATCCTCGTTGCATCATCCTTCATTGCGTCATTGAATGTTTTTAGATCATCGATGTTTTTTTTAATATCAGGAAGGGTTATTTCAATTTTATCAAATGTGGTTCCAATAAACTTATCAATGATGTTTTTACGAAACATTGAAAACTGTTTCACGTTTTTTTCATATTCGGATTGAAGAGTTGCTAGTTCCAACATAGAATCTTTTATCGAGGTGAGTTTTGGTGTGGTCACTGGTGGATTTCCAAAAAATTCTAGCAGGGGTTTATCAATTTTGTCAATTGTATTTCTTTGTAATTCAGAAAACTGATCAAATACAACTATATGATCGTCATACTTATCATTGAGCGATTTCAATGAATTGACCGTGTTATCGAATGTTTCTAATTTATCTGTGATCGTTGAAACAAGTACACCTGGTTTGAGTTTACCCTGATCGGAAAATAACGCGATAGTATTCTCTGCTGCGTCTCGTCGTTTAACTAAAATATCATCGAGGGAGACATTACTAGTTTTCAATTTACCCTGATGATCTTGAAATACAACTATTTCACCAGGATCAACACTTGCCAGGTTCAATGTTTCGGCTATTTCATCTTCGATTAGTTTTTTAACACCCTTGATTTTATCAGGGATTTCAACTCCACCAGGTTCGGGTTTCTTCAGCGTTGATAAAGGTCGTCCCCAAATATCAATCATTGTTATCATAAAAATCTTTTCTCTGTTTAAAATCTAAAAGATTTCATCAAAGATTTTCAATCCAACGACCGCTAGTATACTCATTCACTACTACATGGGGTGGTTTTGATTGCAATTTCATCTTTGATTCCTTTGAAATAGCATCAAGTACGTTTAATATTTCATTGCCACATATGGGTGGGTCAAGCATTGTCTGTGTTGGTAACGTGGAATACCAACGGGGTATTTTTAATTTACTTACATAGCGGTTAAATTTTTTCGGCGGCGCTAGTCCATATGAGTCAAAATAAATAATCCCACGTGGATCAATCGCGTATGCAACCCAGTGAGTTCCAGGTCCATCGCTGTTATCTAGATTAATAATACCGGTTTCAACATCATTTGGTTGTGCCGGTAACTGATCTTTCATAAAAACACCTCTGAAGTTTTTAATCGCGAGTTTTTTAGCGGCATCAATTAAATCAAAATTGGACATGGGAACCATAGGTTCCTCAATCGTTGATTTGGAAATCGAAGATTTCGGAACTAGTAAACCGGTCCTAGTCTCAGGCCACTTCCGCTGTACCATGAATACGGGGTTCCTGGTAGTCTTAGACCCTTTCCTTTTTTTTACCAGCGCGGACGGATCCGCCTGTTGCTTTCTTTAGTGCCATTCCTGCCGCGGTACCAACGGCTCCTAACGCTGCCGCATTAGCCACTGCTGGGGCCGCTGCGGCAATCAACCCTGGAATCAATCCTAACAACGGGAATATACCACCAGTCTTTTCCATGTTTTTAATCGCGCTCGCAGAAAGAGTAACCTGAACTCCTTTTTTTTCTTTAAACGCTTTATTAAAATGATTAATCTGAGTTTTCGTCAGCGATAGCTTATTTGCCCCGCCATTCATTTGATTAGGTTTCAGCGTTATTGTGGTTCCACATTGCTTAGCTGATTTGGATTGTAATTTTTTTAGCTGACCAGGTGTCAACGTAACATTGATATTACTATACGACATTATACAAAACAGATTGATTCTAAATCGCTTGCGATTCAATCAAATATTTTCCACTGGTGCATCTACCAGTCTCATTCGTCCACCAACACCCTCGAGTATCATTGACTTATCACTGAGAATGACAGCAACCGCTCTATAATTAACAATACCACCAGGACCACCAGGACGGGTTACACGAGCTCGGAAGTGTATATCAACGACGGACTGTCTCATTAAGTCAAGATGTTCCAACGAAAAGTAATAAATCGGATATAAACTTCTAAAATCCAACTGTGATATTTGTAGACCAGTATCGACATTTTGATCGCGTCCCATATACGACAGCAACCGATGATAAACTCGTGCAATATGATTGTTTTCATAGTTAAGTTGTATATCCTCTGATGGTTCTTGCTGTCCGTTTATTCTCAGCGAGACTTCATTAACACCTATCTGATCAAATATCATATGGGAACGTTCTTGATTGTTTAATCGCTCAGTATTCTGTAGCGCAATAAATATGTGACGTGGAGCTGAAATACCCTGTTTTGATGCTAGATGCCATGTAAGTGTACCATCAATATTATAATCCATGGTATCTGTGGACGTTGTCAACCAACTTAATAATCTCTTTCCTCCCTGATCCATAAATGATAGTAACCGTGGTTCTGTTGACAACGACGGAGTCAACACTGGCATCCACAGTGTTAGTTTTGATAAAATGACTTTACCCGCAGCGCCGCCAGTGCGCCAGATTGCATAATTATCAGTACCCCTTCTCATTAGCGCTATAGTATGCTTTACTCCATAGATAACTTTTCTGACGTTTCTACAAAATCCAAATATGTGATGGAGCGGAATCGCACATGAAAACCGTCGACGCTCTCCCTTCAATGTTCCTTTTCGTGTTGCAAATCCTAGGTTGTAATTATCATTAACGCCTCTGAGAATATCAAAGTCAGCACCTGGTCTATCTCTATGTTCAGGGGTATCAGGTTGTGGATCAGATGCAGTATTTCTTGCAGTACCTATTTTAATATGCGGAATGTGATCAGCGTTATCAGTAATATCCTTCGCGAACATCATAGACGGACCCGCTGATCTAGTATAGTCATCAGAATATCTCGCTAACCCGATTATTCCGGTAGCAATATCAACCTCGCGTTCAATAGATTCGATTTCTCTTCCATCAATGAGATATCTAGCACTTTCAAATAACGCCATGATGCCATTGTTAACAAAACCAACTCGGACAGTTGGGTTATCTGCATATGGTGTATTAGCTACAACATCTGTTACGAGTTCACCTTCGACTTCAATAAAGGCTTCAGCGGGTAAAAAGTATTTACTGGTATCATGAACTTGAAGTTCGATTCTCCCCCGAAGATTAGGTTGTACTGCGTGATAGGCAAAAAATTGATAATCACGTATAGAATCATCTTTAAGTACTGGGGCGTCCATGTCAAATGCAGTATCAGGGTTCTGTTTGAAAATTTTTTATTATATACCCGTTGGTCTAAATTGGAGGTGGAAATAATTTTTTTTATAATAATTTGCAAAGCAGTTTTCATCGACGTCTTCGACGTTTGTAGAAATTCTTTGAATTTCCAAGGCCACTTCCCGCTATCATATTTGCTGTTATATTATCCTGGGCGTTAGTGTATGACGGAGTCATTAACGATGATGAAATCATTGACTGTAGTTTTTCATCTACTGCGTTATTTATTATTTTACTAACCCGCGCAGGCATAACCTCAGTTGATGGCAGTGAAGTCATTCCTGGTTTCTTTCGCCGTCGAACTAGCGCTGTTAGTTTATCCTTAGCGGCTGAAAACGCCTTCCCGGCAAGATCACCAACAGCGCTAATACCCTTATCCCTGATAACATCAATTGCTTTCATTGATAGTTGTTTTACTAGCGGCGCTACTTTTGGAGCCATTCTTGAAAATAATCCCATTATAGTATTACCGAGACCATCTCCATAGTATGCTCGGTATTTTGGCAATCGTGAGTTTACCACGTAGACGTTAGTTGGTTTATCATGGTTGTAGTGTATGATCATTCTCTATTCAATTGATATTTATCTAATGTGATGACATTAGTCACTATGATAACCGTCCACTAACTCTTCAATGAAATCTCGATATGTTGCAATATCCATGATACCACCTTGAAATAACCTCCTACAGATATCAGCTGCTTCATTGATTATTTCTGGTGAGTTATTCCCGGCTCGTTTTCCTCCTACAAGTATTTCTAATCGTGCTATATCACCGAGAATATTGCCAGGACAGAAACTCGAAGAGTTTCCAACTAAACCACTGCCTGTTTTTGAAAATCCTTTCGATTTTTCAGTGATACCAGTTGCACCCTTCTTAGAATCAGCCTCTGCCATTATTTGTATTTCATCAGGGATTGGGTCTGCTGTGTATACTGGTGGTGCTGATGTGACTCCCCTTACCATAGCTAGAAATTGATTATAATCAGATTTTATTTCTTTGGTGATTTTATTTTCCCCGCGGTTTGCTAAAAACACCTTATTTGCCCAAACTTCTGAACTTTTTACAAAATCTTTAGACTTGTCGTCTTTTAAATACTCATCCCTTTTCTTTTTTTTAACGTTGTTGTTGGTAAATTTAGCTAATTCAGAGTTTGTTTGGATACTTCTGATTGTATTTAACGCATCAACTGTAAATATATTTTCAGGAGTATAGTCCCCTTTTGAAACAGCTCCCGTTTCTTCTTCTTCTTCTTCTTGAAATTCTTCAAGTGGTTCAGATGGTGGTGAGGAAATATCAACATCACCTAATCGTTCAATTTCTTCCTGAAGTTCTCGTTGTTGTTCTTCTTGTCGTCTTGCAGTAGTTATTATATCACCAGGAAGTGTTTTTAATGATTTTTTTGTTTGTTTAGTTCGTTTTGCTATTTTCTCTAACACAGGGAGAAAGGACTCTTTCTGCGCGCTTTCTTGTTTAGAAATTGCTGATGTTACACCCTCAGTTGCAGTAACAATCGGCTTAAAGAGTTGTTGTGTATCATCAGAAAAATCAGTCTGAAATAATTGTCGCTGTTGAAGTTTTTCACTTATACGATCACGAAGGGGTAATATTTTATTAAGAGCGCTAAGTCGTTCTTTTGTGTTCCGTGTGGTCAATGATTGTCCTACCATTATTGAAAGAGTATCAGTATTGTTGAATTGCAAGTAAAAAAAATACTACGTTGAAAATTACTATGAATTTTCCACCGTGTGAACTGTGTCATTGAACTCACATGAATAGGCCCATTCATCGCGTTACCTGTATACAACAAAAGAGGCTCTCTACGCGTGGGGCTCAGCTTGCTCCATTAACGTTTTCAACTGTCTCACCTTACAATTGATAAGCTTCCTTTGTTCATAGTCAGAACTTAATTGCTTACGTACACGTTCTACGATGCTACATAATGGTACGAATACATTAACGTCTTCAGTATTGACTAAACTTTCACGAATAAGTTTTTGTAATCGCTTAATTAAAAAATATTTCTTAGCGAGGACGTATTTTCCATTCTGCTCTGCAAATTGTATATCGTCAAAATCGGTCATAATTTGATCACAATCTAGCCCTGAACATAGTTTAATATTTTGATCTTTAAGCTTGTTGATTTCAATAACAATACATTTGAGATTTTCAGAATTCATATTATATAAAAATATATTTGTTGAATTGCTTGCAAAATGAATTCTGGACACGCTAAGGTGTTGATCATCTTAGCAGCCCAGAAGCTTAGTGTGATTATAGATAATTATGATTATAGATGACGACGGTACAATTACACATCACCGTTTTGAACCCCCTTGGTGTTTTACATCAAGCAGCGCGCTCAACGGTTACAACCGACAAACATAATAATAGATTATAGGTGACACAATGACAATGGTATATACAATGAATTGATTTCAATGACAATGACGACGGTACAACAATAGATTATAGGTGACACAATGACAATGGATGACGCGGGCTATTTCTACATTCAAGTACAAAACAAAACCACAAAATCGAAACTTGGTTTTGAATGTCAATAATAACGTTCATACCACGTGTGACGGTGTGGTTTTGTTTGTACTTGAATTTCGGCTAAGCCCAAATATAACAAGGACGGATTTGTATATAACCACTCATTACAACGAAGTGACATAAAGAGGTGTAGTGCTTGTAATTGTTTATTGTGTTATTAGCGATCACTGATAACGTTGAAAACACGCATAATACTTGAAACAGACACTAAAAAAAATGTTTAAATACGACGTGTCTATAAAACAGTTCTGTTAATACTTAAAAAAGGACGAAATTGATTGTGTGTTGTTCAGATTCATAATAGCGAAACTAACCAATCAAAATCAATGACTGTGTTTAAGATCCGTAACTGTGTCATTGGTGATTTGTCGCACTCGCGTTACCTAACAGAGTTATCTCCGCGTGAAATCCGTAGGATTTCCATTCACATAAACAAATTGAATACTGTTTTTAAAACGTTTTGAAAAAGCGGTCTTATAAATCCCCTCTGCTACTTTTTGCACCGAGGGAGGGCAAATATCGAAATACCTACCAGCTGCGTTTATTGATTGAAATACTATTTCCGTGTTGTCAGTATTAAATGACTTTACAGTTCTAGCATTTTTCGAGTATTTCCCAGTCCTACCTCGTTTTGTGTTTTCACGTTGTGTAATAGCTTGTAGATTCGATAAAGAATTATTAGTCTTAATGCTATTTATGTGATCAATCACAAAACCATCCTTGATTGATCCATTATACACTTCATAGACGAAACGATGATTGAGAAGCATTTTCCCTCCAGCTTTAAAACTCAAATATCCTTGATTATTCACAACACCAATTGGCTTCTTATGTTTACAATGTCTAACAACACCATCACGAGAAGCTTCGTAATTTTCAATAACAGGATGTCTTTGAAATTCTTGGTTCATTTATATACATAATACTTCTATTTGTCTAATTCGTTAATTGGCTGAATTATAACATTGGCAAATCTGCCTATGTAGTCCTGAGCAGTTTTTATGATTTTGCCGTTGGCAACGTCACTGACGTCGTCAGGATTTTTTATTCTTCGCTTGTCATAATAACGCTTCAACTCTCTATAACGCTTACCCCCGCAACTAATGCATAACTGCGACTTGCCTCTAACACCTACCCCACAAAACAGGCATGGTAGAGGCCCCTCCGATCCCCTTCTTACGCTTTGCATATGATACCCACAGAATTCATTTCTGCATGATTTGTTACACGGAGTCTTTGATCCAATCATAAGCCATTTGCAATGATTCATTATATAAAAAACTTTTTATTTAAATACTTGTTTTAATTATAATATGAAGGAATTCAAGAGATTATCGAAAATTACGCCTTGGAAAAATGCTAGATTTAATCTCGATAGAATCTCTGATATACCTAAAAGTCTAATAGATGACAAAACCATGCTGAGTAAAATCAGCGACTGTTTTAATGAATTTAAGCGCGATGGAGCATCTCATACGTGGTCGACATTTCGAATTATTGGTGTCAATGTACCCGTAATTGATGCTACTATGAACGATACAAGAGCAGCTGAGATACTTTCACACCTTGGCTGGAAATCCCAGCGGAGGTATTTTTTTAGAATAAAATTCATTATCGAAGACGAAGGTGAATGGGTTATCAGAGATAAATTTGAACCAATCCTCAAGGATAAAAAATTTGTTATTGTGAGTAGAGATTCCAAACCAGGAATTCTAACTGGAATTGACAAACCATACTACGAGAGATCTTACCCTGTAACAGCAGTTGTTTACGGAATATATCAGCTAAATGATAAGCCAAGTATTGCAAAACTAGCTCCGATGTTTTCGTCGTCAAAATCACAAGGTGATTCAACGCTCAATTGTGTAGCAACACGGGTAATGGAACACTTCACAAATGCATCCCGGGGAAACAAACTAACTGAACAACGACGAAACAAAATAACCGAATGGGAACTGACAGTGAAACAGCGCGGGGCAATGATTTCCGATATAGCTAAATTAGAAGCATCATTAAAATTTCCAATATCGGTAGCGACGATAACCGGAGAAGTATTATACGAACCGAAATATCAATCGCGAGGAGCTCCAATTGAAATTATTGATCATAACAAACACGCGTGGACACCTGCAGTAAATATATTTCCACGAGAACGAATAGTGAGATATATCCCTAAGGAGTTTTACAAGGATGTGTTCTATGAAGAGAAATTATTTGATGCTATTGTTACGTTGTGTAAGGATGATCCTGTGTCAGTGTGGTTACTTCGCAGCGCTGAAGATTCTGAAATAGGATTTGATCAGTTTGTAAGACCAAATGGAGAATTATATCGCGTTGAAGAATTAGATAACAGAATGAGAAAAATCGCTAATGAATTTTCACCTGAAAACTCGAAGAGTTTCAACAATGAAAAACTACTCACGGATAGTTTTACAATTCCATCAGTGGTAGCTCACTTCGCAAGAGAAAAGAACTCATGGCGTCCAACACGAAGTGATTTTCTCGAGGATGTCAAATTGAGTTGCGTCGAACTTGGTCATGGAGGATTGTGGAATACGAAATACTCACGTGATGGTATGATTTCAATTGATATATCCGCGTGTTATCCTGGAAGTTTTCTCGGGTATGGAGAATGTGCTGAGTATTTTAAACGATTTGGACATCCCACACACGAAATGACTCGTGTTGCGATTAATGGTCGTTTGCCTGATTTTGATTTAACCGGGTTCGCTCGTGTGATATCATTTGAACTCGCTGCAGGGTTACATCCGTGTAGTTATGTTTGGCTTGGTAGACATATGTCTGAAAAACACTGGATGCCAATAGTACTATTGAGATATATGATCGATTGTGGTATGCTAATATCGTTAATTGTCAGTGAAGCGATTATATCCTATCACGCGCAGAAGGATGTTTGGTTACCAAAACCTGATCTAGATCGTATAATTGATGAAATTAAAAATCGAAGATTTTCAAAACAGTTTCCTAATGGAAATTCTTCGAATTTTAGCGAGGAAGAAATCATGAAACTATCTAGGCAGTTATTTGAAATTAAAAACAAAGAAGCCAAAGATTTCGGACGAAAAATAATTGGTAAATTCACTCAAGGTGGAAGATTTGACAATGCAAAATACTCTTCGAGGTTGATCATAGACGTCGCTGAATACGATTTTATCATAGCGGATTTAACGAAACAGGAAAAACTTGTAAATCGTAGGGATGCTTTTCTATCCAATGGTGAGAAATTAGGTACGGTTGTTACCTACTGTGATGGATATAGTTGTCAGTACACACATTTGAGAAGTTCTATGCTCGGTTATTCTATTATTAATCTATTTTCGATGATAAATAGATTTCCAGATACCGCGGTTAGAGTAGCTACTGATTCGATGTATATCCACAACAAATACAAATCAGCTGTAGCGGCATTCACAGATCCCGAGGAAGCGTGGGGGCGTTGGCGATTTAAAAAGGAAAAACTACATGAGTATTGTGAATCCGCAGACGTTGCCATTGACGATAAATACTTGAAAAGCAACCATAATCTCTCAAAGATTCAATCAGAATTATCTAATGCACCACCGGTATCTGACCAAGTATGTAGATACAAGACAGTTTATTTAAACGGCTGTGGTGGATCAGGAAAGACAACTCGTGCAATTGAATTATTTCGTCGGGAAAATCCTACGGATTTCACAACCATGATTGTGCTAACACCAACTCACAGACTCGCCAGAGAGATGATAGCGCGGGGAGTAAAAGCCTGTACTTATCACAGCTTCTTTCGATGGAAAGGCGATACATGGACTCCTGATCGAATGGGCGATAAATTCATTCCTGAAATCATAATCTGGGATGAAATATGCACGGTATCGTTGACAGTATTACAGACATTTCTTGAATGGTTGTTATTGAAAACTACAAAAGTCGTCATGTGCGGGGATCACGGCCAACCACAACCATTTGTTGGTGGATCTCCACATGAATGGCTAAAGGGATTTGTAGATTATTATGAAGAGATTAATACCGACCATAGATCACTTGATGAACAATTACGAGAATTCAAAGCGCTAATTAGATTACAACCGGATAAAATCCAATGTGAAATAGCGCGTGAAATAATTTCAGAAACTCCCATGAATGATTTTTGGGAAACATGGAGACCAAATGATTTAATAATCGCGAGTAGAAAAATAGTCAGAGACGCGCTTCAGATGAAATTATTTGAATTGCATAAGTGTAAATTTTCAACACTTCCAGTACCACTCTGTTATAGACCTTCTAATACACGAAAGCAGAATATCGACGTTGACATTCCTGGACAACAACAAAAGCAGAATTTAGTATTAAATGATATTGTGCTGGTTGATATCAGCGTCGTCGAAGATGCATTGCGTGCTGATAAATCCCCATGGACGTTAGGTTATGCAGCAACAATACACTCTTCACAGGGATTAACTATCACAGACACAATTGTTTGGATAGTAGATAATCGCATTGAGTGGTCAAATTTAGTTTATCTCGCAGTATCCAGAGTACGGCGAATAAACCAACTTCGAAGAATTGTTTTCGATGATGAAATCATTGGTGACGATATTATCAGCGCCGATGATATAATCAGAAAAAAACTCTCTGGTTATAAACAACAGGATAAAAAAAATAAAAGAGAATTTGACATTGATGCTGAATTAATAATTACGCTAAAGCAACAACAGAATAATCACTGCGCGAGTTGTAATTGTATAATGCGTTGGCAGTATTCGGATAAAGATCCTCGCCAATTTACCGTAGACAGAAAGAATAGCAGTGTAGGTCATACCAACGATAACGTTATGCTGACTTGTCTTGAGTGCAATAGACGCAGAGATGCTAATTAAGACCACGCGGTGGCAATTGAGTATCCTCGGGGATCACTTGTAACTGTTGTCGAGTAAATCCTCGCTGAGGAGCAGTTGAATCCAGTTTATAGATTGGAGGTCTACCAGTTGATCGTGTTATACCGGATATCTTATGCGTCGTGACACTCCAAATAGGATCAGTAGCTCTTTTTTTACCACCCTCAAGCTCTCCTGGTTCGTATAAGTACCTTACAATGACATTACTACCAAGAATTGGTTGGGAAACGCTAGCGTTTCTAGAGAAATCTTTTTGTGGTTGTACGGGTATATACTTCTTTTTAATAGCGTTGACAGGTTTCATATTAATTGTTCTAGTAATCTCATTATTGATTGCGTTAACTACACCTGGTAATCTCTTGACCCATTCACGGGATCGTTTATCCTGGATGAATTCTTTCGCGTATTGATATCCAAATAACCGCTCAGCAAGTGTCCGATTAAACCGTTCAACAATTGCCTGATCGCGATGTAGCACAGTGTGTCCTCGTCTGATGGCGACATTATGATGTTTCATCGTTGTTAAAACAGCGCCTTGAAATTCCTTGCCAGGATCAACTTGTAACAGATTTGGCCAGCGCAGAGGACCTCGTCGATAAATTTTTTCAAATGCAGAAGCTACTTCAGTAGATGATTTTGTCCTTAGCGGTTCTGCTTGTTTGTATCGACTCGCAACATCAACTAACGTTAACGCGTATTTGTAACCGTTGTCATGCGGCAGAAATAGTATATCAGCTTGATGAACTTCATTAGGTGTTGTAACATCAAAATGCGAGAAGTTAATTCGTTTAGGCGCTGGTAGATAAATTTGCCATATTGCCTGTTTAGATAACCAGTTCGCCGCTGTAGTTTTTTTCACCTTTGATGCGCTAGCGAGTTTATTGATTGCTGCGTAACCTCTCCAGTATCCTCTCGGAGAATAGTAAATAGATTCCATATTTTTAATTACCAGCACCTAACATCAATTTACCCTTCATAGCAGATTTTACCAACCACGAAGCCAATTTTTCTTTGAAGGATTTATCAGGAATAGCATTTAATGCATGAATTAATTTCACATCCGCAAGATGTCTGTGTTGAAGATTGCTGCTTTTATAAGCAACATCATGAGCATGACACGCTTTATCAATAGCGTTTATTGGATACTCGCCGGGTCGGGGCAGATTTTGATCATCAAGTCTGATATCTAATCGTGTTCCCGGTCCACAGTAGCTATATCCTGGAAGATGCTTTTCTCCTGGATACTTTGCCCACGGTGTTCCTGGGAGTTTTGCTAACTTGGCTGCAATATCACCTCCGAGTTTTTTTTTAAAGGTTTCGTGGAAGTAAATCTAAATTTTTTCGTACTACATTGTACGCACTTACCAGAAAGCGCTGATCGATTATTTTTCGTTGTAATCGTCGTCAAGTCATTTGTGCCAGTACGCGTCCTACATTTCACACAATATAGATCCATAATTTATATATAACAGCATGAATGTAATTGATTATTCAGCTACGAGACGACGGGAACCTATTAAACACCATGCAATGTTACCAAATTCTATTCGCGCGATTATCATCGGACCATCTGGAAGTGGTAAAACACAATTGCTACTTAATTTGATAACGAGATGGATGGCGTGGGATAAGTTGTATATGATTGCTCCGAGTGTAGATGATCAGCGATGTTATGAAGTGTTAAAGGATTTTAACGAAGCCGCGCGAGAAATTAACGGCGATGATATTATTGAGTTTATAACCGATATCGAAGAGGCACCTAGCATTGACTCCATCGACGGAAGTATTAACAATTTAGTCGTATATGATGATATCATGTTAGATAATCAAAAAAATCCTGCTAGAATATTTTCCCGAGGCAGACATAAAAACACCGACGTGATATATATCACTCAACGTTACACTCAAATACCAAAAGTGATCAAAGATAACTGCAATATGCTGTGTGTATTTAACGGAGTTGATACTCATACGTTAAGAAATATTTGGCAAACTTGGTGCGGTGGCGATATGGATCATAATCAATTTAGAAATTTCTTTAGCCGCGCTCAGACAATCCCACACGGATTTGTAACGATAAATTTATCAGACCCAAAGACAAGATATCGTGTTGGACTTGATCAAATATTTAGTTAGTAAAAAAATTGTTAGCGCATAGCAGCAGAGTGTGTGAACGCCAACTATATGGCGTCTTTTTTTTTAATTTTTATTTTTTATTCTTTGCTCAAATTATTAAAACAATTAATTAAGTATTTTCAAGAAAGCCTCAGTTTACTAAATTGAAGCCTATATAAGCAATTTTGGGAAGCCTCAGTTTAGTAAATTGACGCCTAAAAAGTTGGTCTGTTCACACTCTCTGCATTTTGTTAAATAATTTCGTTTCCGTAGAAGCTTTATTTTTGCTTGAAAACTTGGTCTGTTCACACTCTCTGCATTTTGTTAAATAATTTCGTTTCCGTAGAAGCCTTATTTTTGCTTGAAAACTTGGTCTGTTCACACTCTCTGCTGCTAATACTGTCCTAGTTCCAGAACCTTGTTGCAAATCAGTGAAAGTTTTAGTCAACACCTTTTCGATTTTCTTAAATTCTTTCTAAGAATAAGAATTGTTAATTTCATTCAAGGTCATACCTGTACGACGTGATACTTATCATATAACAAACTTCCATTTCTGGAAGGTTACCTCCATCATGGCATCTTTTTTGCGTCTTAGACTTCTTACTAGTGTTTTTGAGGAAAACGTATTCAGTCGTGGCTTTTACACTTGAAAAGCCAGGTTGTTTTATGTTGTGTCCTGTTTGGGCTAATTGATTTATTTTCTTCAAATTTTTGCATTTCAAGTGAATTTTTCGCATGGAAATACTACGTTTCTAAATTAGTTCTTGGACAAGGACATTTCTCGAAATTTATACCGAATTAAAACAACAAAATCGTTTTTTACAAACATTTGATTGACTTAATTTCTTTATACGCTAATGTGATTACCATTTAATTAAAGATGGATGGCATGGAATTTCTTCTCGAGTTACAACACTTATTCTTTCGAACACATCAAGGATTTTTAACAAATCTGATCTACTGGAAACAAAATACTACCAAATACACCGATTCCTAGCGTTCTATGGATATTGTGCTGGTTACTATTATTATGGTCATTACTCTTATTACAAAACATAATATTTCCGGGATATAATCTGCGGTTGTGCTACTGTACAAGAAGACACTCGTGACAATGTTCCTTGTTTTGTAGGACATTACCAACTACGCTGCTATTTTCATCCTCTATGTCTAAACCAATTAGGCGCCATGTGCAACATTTTTAACGTTATTGCAAATAGCTATATAATCTTATGTTATTTCAAATCTCTTTTATGTTCTTGTCTAGCCTCTGTCTAATGTTTGCCTTTCACAAGGATTCAGTGAGAGCAAACAGCAAAGCGAGCAGTCAAAACCTCGTTTTGAACTTTGTCATCAGGGTATATAAATTGTGCTCACAATATATGACAAAAGACTTGATTCCTGTATTTTGGGGGAGTCTGATAAAAACAATATAAATGTTATATTCTGTCAATATAATCATATTCATAAGCCCTACTGTGTTTCAGAAATCCTGTATATGCATCTCAGAATCCTATATTTGAATAATCTTGGTATACATGTGAAATTTAACCCATTATACTAAAATAGTAATATGATTATATTAATTTTATTTAAAAATATATCTATGCACAACATGAGACAGTTCAAATTTCAATGCGCAATATAAGCAAATGTATATATTATGTCATGTGATCATAACGGGACTAAGAATGTAATGTGCAAAGAAGATTTTGTTGCATGCATAACACCAGCATGTTTTAATCTTATAGATCCATGTCCAGATGTGTTTAATGCCGGTTTCATCGAACCATCCTGTAGCAGAGTCCCTGGAGATTCGTGTACCTTCTACTGCAACCCAGGGTTTGTTAAGAAAGGCAATTTTCTGACTTGTGGGAACTACGGAAACTGGATTCCATATACAAATTCAATTTGCATACAATCAGGTATAATATGTTACTGATAGCAACACATTTACACATATATAGCCACCAATACACAAGAAATAAATTACAAAAGTGTGCAAAGGAATTTAGGGAATTATAAAGAGAAACCAATCTGAAGATATATGATTGTATCTAAATGGAAAGCAAGAACAGAAAATTTGGTTACTTCACCTAGACATCGTGGAAAGGATCGTAAATGGTATACAGTCGTTTATCTCATTCTGCTTCAAATGATGTGATTACCCAAAACAGAATATACAAAATGTGCATATATTTAATTTTTGAACACAAAATAGTAGCTTTAAGTCATTGTCTGTGAATTATTAGCTTAGATGTGATGATTATAAACGCTTCTGAAATGACAAAACATTTTCTGAGTAATTAATCAGATCGATAAATTCATATAAATAGGCTAGTTCTGTTTGATTTTGTAGCGATCATTCAAGTTGATCAATTCACATATATATGATAGATCGTTGTGGTTTTCTAGTGATCATTCAGGTCGATAAATTCATATAAATATGATAGTTCCATGTGGTTTTCTTGTGATCATTCAGGTCGATAAATTCATGTATATATGATAGTTCCCTGTGGTATTGCAGATATCATTCAGGTTGATAAATTCATATAAATATGATAGTTCGGTGTGGGTTTCCAGTGATCATTCAGGTCGATAAATTCATGTAAACATGATAGTTTGGTGTGGTTTTGTAGCGATCATTCAGATCATACATTCATATAAATATGATTGTTCCCTGTGGTTTTGTAATGATTATTCAGATCGATAAATTCTTGTAAATATGACAGTTCCCTGTGGTATTGCAGATATCATTCAGGTTGATAAATTTATATAAATATGATAGTTCGGTGTGGGTTTCCAGTGATCATTCAGGTCGATAAATTCATGTCAACATGATAGTTCGGTGTGGTTTTGTAGTTATCATTCAGATCGATAAATTCATATAAATAATAGTTCCCTTTGGTTTTGTAGTGATCATTCAGGTCGATTCCCTGTGGTTTTGTAGTCATCATTCAGGTCCATAAAATCATATAAATACGATAGTTCCCTGTGGTTTCGTAGTGATCATTCAGGTCGATAAATTCATGTAAATATGATAGTTCCGTGTCGTTCTAAACAACCAAACCATCAAAATCATTTTCTATAAACATTCGATCAAACAAACTTATTTATTTAAATACGACATGTAGGAATTACCATCTCCAGTCTTTGGTATTTACAAAGTATAAACCTTTTCTCATCCTCTAAATATGTCAAATACGTTGAACTATGGTGTATCAGTGGATGAGAGGCAATTGGTTTCGTATAATGATAGAAAATCAAGGCTTTCTTTACTTTGGATTGGTATGAACTGAGCTCAAGATTTTATACCAGTGGTACGTTTAAATTCATTCGTTATATTACATACTGCTACTTGCCATGAAACATCAGATAGAAGTAGTACAAAGGACCTTTATCCTTAGCGTTCCGCATTGCGCCTCGGGCGTGCGTATTATCTCTGGAAAATATAACCACTGAAGACGGTAGTAGTATTACGAATAATGGAACTAACATTATATTGATAGCTGATAGGAAAGCACACACATTACTGCAATATACGTGTTGTTATGTATATTTGATTTAATATAATTGTTAATGACAGTTTTAGTCAACACCATTTTGACTTTCTCTAATTGTTTCGACGAGTAAGAATTGTTAAATTAAATCTAGGTCATACCTGTACAGCGTGATACTTATTATGTAACAAACTTCCATTTCTAGAAGGTTGCCTCCATCCGGGCATCTATTTTGCGTCTTAGACTTATTACTAATGTTTTGAGAAATAATATTCAGTCGTGCTTTCACACTTGAAATGTCAAGTTGTTTTATGTTGTGTCCTTTTTCGGCTAGTTATCGTATTTTCTTTAAATTATTATTTTTCAAGTGATTGTTTTCCCTGGAAATGCCACTGCTCTAAATTAGTTCCTGCACAAGGACATTTCTCGAAATTTATACAGAATTAAAAAACTGGATTAATATTTTGTTTGATTCAACAAGAGACTGTTGACGCTTCAGCACTTCGCATGTTACAACAGACGTCATCGTCTTCCATTTTTGATTTCGTCGGGATTCGAACTCAATTTCATTCAGGACTTTTGCTACTGGGACTTCTTTTGTTTTAATTCTTGGATTAATTCAGGATTTGACTCGTAAAACTTAAGTTGTTTTACTCAGATTTCATTTGATAGTCTAGGGAAATAAATTATTTGTTAAATTGTACAAAGCTTGTTGTCGTCAATCTTCTCTGTTACTTTTTCTAAGTGCATTGACTGGTAACAAGAATGTTGGGGTGCTCGTCTTGAGATATATGAAATTTAGCTAAATTAGTTCAGAAAACATTGTTTATAAAATTGAAATTCCCTTTTGTTTTGAGAAAAAAAATCCATCCCATATATTATTTCAAATTTTAGAAATCTTTAGCAAAATCAAAAGACTTTCTTACAATGAAATCAATTTTGGAGATCTTTCATTCAAATCCTACACAGGAATAGTTAGGTCTTTGAAGAGAACAACATGAATTTCTTCAAATTGCCAGAAAATATGATTTTTCTGAGGCAAAAGCTTCTTTAACGAATAAAGAAATAAAACAAAGTTTGGTCCAGTATTTGGAAAAATGAATGTTTTGCATAAACGTGATTTGGTTTTGATTAGTAAGTCTCTATCAGATTCTAACATCAAAAAAGGAATTAAAATAAAATTATAAGATGGAATTATAGTCAAGAAAGCTGGAACTTCGAGAACATAATGAAGAAAAACAAATTCCAATTTCAGTTACGGAAAGAAGAAAAACAAATCCAGTTGCAGTTAGAGAAAGTAGAAAACAAATGTTAAGAAAGAGGAGAAAGAGAGAAAACAAATGCAGTTACAAGCCAAGAGCGAGACAAATCCCCTTGGCATCCGTCCGTCTACGTAAGACGATGGCGTAGCTCCAGATTCAGCTGTTCTTTCTTTCTGGCTCTCTTTTCAGCATGTTTTATATTCCTGTCTTCCTCAGCTTTGCTAAATCCCTGCCTGACAGCTAAGCGCCAGATGGGACGGTCATTAGCAAAGCTCTCCCAGTTGTTTACATCGATTTTGGCCGTCTTCATGTCTCTCTTGCAAAGAACTTTGTAGCGCAGGCGTGGACGTCCAGTCGGGCGTGTACCCTCTGCTAGTTCCCAATATAACAGGTCCTTAGGAAGGCGGTCTGGGTCCATTCTCTCGACATGGCCGAGCCAGCGAAGGCGCCTCTCACTGAGATTGGAGAACATTCCGTTCATGTTGGCGCGTTCTAGAACCTCTGTGTTGGGTACTTTGTCCTGCCACTTGATGTGCATAACGCGCCGCAGACATCTCAGGTGGAAGCTGTTGAGTTGTCTCTTGTGATTTGCATAGGTGGTCCATGTTTCGCTGCCGTAGAGGAGAGAGCTGAGCACGCAGGCTTGGTAGACACGGAGTTTGGTCTTCTCGGTGAGGTTGGGGTTGTTCAATATCCTCTGGTTTAGTCTGGCCATCATTGCAGCTGCCTCGGCAATTCTAGCATTCACCTCATAATCAATTGAGAGCGAGCTGAAGATGTTGAACCCGAGGTATGTGAAGTTCTCGACAACTTCCAAGTTGTATCCATCAATGCTGACAGAGGGAGGGGAGTCTGCATCTTCCGCCCTGACGTTTGTTTTCATCAAGCTGATGGTCAGGCCAAATTCCTTGTAAACGTTGGAGAGGCGGTATACCAGCTGCTGCAGTCCATCTTCCGTGTGGGATGTCAAAGTTGCATCATCGGCGTAAAGCAATTCACGGATAAGTACCTTTGTGATTTTAGTCTTAGCACAGAGACGGGCAATGTTGAAGAGCCTTCCGTCAGCCCTGGTGCGGATGTACATTCCATCGATGAAGCCCTTGAAGGCGTACTGGAGAAGCATGGAGAAAAATATGGCGAACAGCGTCGGAGCAAGCACACAGCCTTGTTTGACTCCGCTGATTACTCAGAAGGCTTCTGATGTTGCGCCATTGAAGCACATTGTGCTGTGCATGTTCTCGTGAAATGATACGAGGACAGCAAGTAGACATGGGGGGGGGCAGCCAATCTTCTGCAGGATTCTGAAGAGTCCACTCCGACTGACCAGGTCAATGCCTTCGTCAGGTCTATGAAGGCAATGTAGATGGGCATCTGCTGCTCATGATACTTCTCCTGAAGCTGACGTAGTGAGAAAATCATCTCTACAGTTGACCTGCCGGCTCGAAAACCACACTGGGCCTGTGGGTAGACGCGGAAGGCTAGGATCTGCAATCGAGCCAAGGCAACACGGGAGAAAGCCTTTCTGACAACACTGAGGAGGGAGATGCCCCGGTAGATGTTGCAGTCGCTACGGTCTCCCTTGTTCTTGTGCAAAGTGACAATGTTGGCGTCACGCATGTCCTGTGGGTTGTATCCCTGTTCCCAGCAGAGGCAGATGAGTAAGTGTAGTGCCTGGAGCAGCGCTGGTTTCCTACTCTTGAGAACTTCAGGCGGAATGTCGTCGCTTCCAGGAGCCTTCCCAGAGGCAAGGCAGTATATGGCTTTTCCGAGCTCTTCCAGGGTGGGCTGTGTGTCTAGATCCTCCGTGACAGTCAGGACTGGAATCCAGGGCAGTGTCATTGATGTTGTTTTGTGTTGCATATAGCTCGAGATAGTGTTCAACCCATCCCTGCAGTTGTTTGTCCTGGTCTGTGATGTCTTTACCTATATTGCACTTGAGGGGGGTGTCTTTGAGATGGAGGGGCCTATCGCCTTCTTGATGCCATCATATATTCCTCTTGCATCCCCGGTGTCGGCAGCTATCTGTATACTGTTGCAAAGGTTAAGCCATTAGATGTTATCACAGTAGCGGGCATTCTTCTGGGCGCTATTCCTTGCATTCCTGGGTGCTTGCAATGTTCTTGGACTAGGTGCAGCCATGTATGCCAGGAGGGCTTTCCTCTTTGCCTCAGTCACGGACTTCATCTCCTTCCAGTTTGCCTCATACCAGTCGGCATTTGTCCGTTCTTTCTTCCCGTAAACTTTGATGGCTGAGTTGTACACAGAGTCACTTTGATAGGGCCACTTGGAGTCAATGGTGTCATCATGTGTCACTTTGGTGAGAGCTTCCTGCACTATGCTGATGAACTGTTGTGTTTTTTTCTGGGTTACTTGCATAGTAGGTATTGATGCGAGGGTGACCCTTCTTCTTGGCATGGTGCAGCTTCTTGGGTAATATTCGCACCTTACTGACCTCAAGGGAATGGTCCGTATCGCTGTGGTGCGGAGTTTTGTGGCCCACTTGTCGAGACGGTTCTCTAAGCTCCACGAACCCAGTGAAGAGGCCGGCCATGGCTGGCAGCACCTTATTGACTGGGGGCTGCCCAGCGTAAGGCGGGAAGTAGCTGTCCAGTGATATCTGATGATCTCTCCCACCGTCAGAAGTAAACCATGGCGCCAAGTATACGCCAATCGAGCTTTGGCTCAACCGTTATACTTCTCTTGTTGTGCCGACGCCATACGACGATGCTGGAGTGTCCTCTCCAGTGGAGTTTCGAAGCCTGGACAGGGTGGTATGGAGAATCAGCTGTTGCCCATGCAGCAAATCCCCCCTCCACGCAGCTGGTGGGCCCAAAGAAATGACAAATGTCGATACAGCTTGGCACCCACGGCGTCGCAGGAGTTGCCGGAATGACATTCAGGTCAATGTCAGACCGCCTAAGGGACTCCGTCTCCGGATTTTTGTTGGGATTTACTCCCTAAGCCTTTCACATGAGTGTGTATAGCCGCAAGGCAGCAGAGGTTTGGAATCAGAGTTATCCTTGTCCTAGATGAGCTACTATCCAAGGTTTACGAGTCCCATGTACCCGAAGCAACTGGTTTTAAGGCGCCAGTGGCCCGCCTTCACCCCGTCTCCTGTTGGTGGCGGTGTTACGAAACACCCAAATCCACCCAAATCCACCCAAATCCACACCCAAATCCACCCAAATCCACACCCAAATCCACCCAGATCCACTAAAATCAGCCCCAAATCCACCCCAGTCCACTAAAATGAACCCTAATCCACCCAAAATCACCCCAAATCCACCCAAATCCAATAAAATCAACCCCAAATCCACCCAAATTCACTAAAATCAACCCCAAATCCACCCAAAATCACCCCCAAATCCACCCAAATCCACCCAAATCCACCTCAAAGCCACCCCAAATCCACCAGAATCACCCTAAATCCACTAAAATCCACTAAAATCAACCCCAAATCCACCCAAATTCATTAAAATCAACCCCAAATCCATACAAATCCACTAAAATCAACCCCAAATCAACCCATATCCATCAAAATCTACTAAAATCAACCCCAAATCCACCCAAATCCACTAAAATCAACCCCAACTCACTCATCTCGATTTCTCTCAAAAAATACAAAAAATAGTCAAAAGATCTCATTCATTTAACAAAGATTGGAATGTATGTGAAATAACAAAGTCAAACGTTCAAATGTGTTAAAATAGATATAACATTTCAAAGGACAATTATGAGAGAGAGAGAGAGAGAGAGAGAGAGAGAGAGAGAGTATTTGTGTAAGTATTTCAAACTTTCCAGTCACCAGATATTTTTATTTTAATGGAACAAATTACCAACTTAAGAGATATCACTTCTGTGCTTCTCATTTTGCAATTGCTATAGCCAACATTGTCTGGTAAATCCCCCCCCCCCGATAAAATTAATTAAAACATAAATAGATAAATAAATGTGCTGACACTGATGCACTATTTGTAAGGTCTGATGCAACCAATTCATAAAAGTGATCAAATGTTGCTGAAGAATCTGTTTGCAACACATTGCTGTACAATTTAGACACCTAACGGTATTACTTTTGTTGAATGAATACTTATATCAACATGGGTTTTCGAGGTATTCTAGTTTAAGGCACTGTAATGGGGAAAAAAACTGGAAGTAGGAAATAGTAACAATCGAATTTGGACAAGTTGCCAAATATGAAGACATGAAAGGGGGAGGGCATGCAAAATGTGTGGGCAGCATACTGCATCTCTGTGTATGTATAGCTGGTATGCTGCATATTTAGTTTCATTTTATGTAATAAAATGGAAAGTACGTTACACATAGTTGCGACATACTTGTCAGATCCCGGGTGCTTGTGTGTATTCGGATGAATCTGAAGTACTTTATGTCACATGTTTTTGAATCCATTAGTTTAATTAGAGAATATTAGTCGAGGGGGAGGGGTCATAATGATAATGATATATACTCTCACAACCAGTGGCGTAGCGAGGATATTTGGCTCCCAGGTCAAAACACCCAAATTTGCGGCGCCCAGGGCAAAACACCCACATGTGCGCCCCCGGCTGCCCTTGTTGCGTAGTCATGTTGATACTTTGGACCAATTTGGACCCCATTTGGCGCCCCCTAGCCACCGGCGCCCAACGCGATGCCCCACCTGCACATTCCCCCCCCCCCACTTCGCTACGCCACTGCTAAGAACCTATGCGTAGTTTCCATGACTGCAGTATTCAAAATATATTTGTTAAATATTTTGGAATATAAAGTATTTTTTTAAAATACTAAATACAATACTAGTTGACTTATGTTGATGAAATGAAGAACGATTTCCCCGGAAGTTTTGTTTCGGTTTTGGTAGATAAGCAGAAAGACATCTTTATTATAGGTGGATAGTCACGTCACTTTTCAATGATAAATCCAGATTTAGCCAATGAGTGTGCTGACAGACAGAAAAAGAGCTGGGATCTATGGGTATTAGGTATGGGGCCATAAACATTTAGTACGTACGCATGGAGGGGGGAGGGGTGGTGGTGACCCAAATACGTACGCTTGCGTATGGGGGGGGGGGGGGGTCTACTGACAATGTACGTACGCATAAGAAACAGGGGGGGGGGTAAATGCTCCATAGTTTCAGCTTTTAAACTAGTAGATATACTATATTGGAAATTTCTATGTTAATCATGCGCAGTGCAGTCTGGGATATCACACCGAACCTCAGTCTGCTGTGCACTAGTACATTATAGCATTTATGACATAAACTTGAATTATATACATATATTATATATAATATATATGTATCCTCATGTAACTGAAATAGAGCCATTGTTTACGTTTATGTCAATTTTGACACGACAGGCTTACAGTTTAACTGTAGGCCGGAGTAGACAGGCTGTGATTCAAACTGCAGACTTTCATGCTGCTGCTGCTCCGACTAAAACTGTCACTGTATATTGGTGTACTATTTCAGCACATCAGATGTTCAGTCGACACACTTATTTTATCACATTCTTGCCATTACATAACAATTAACCAGATTAGACACGTTATATATTTAATCTACTTTAATGACGTCACAGATTAATCCTCGAACTAGCAGGCGCGCTCGCCGCTGAGTAATGCCCCTGCAGCATAGGTCCAGGTCGCAGGCTCGTGTTGCTTTCTACCATATTACATCAAGTATTACTGCTAACTTTATTTTTATAAAGTAATTAATGTTGCAGATGAAATTCTTGACTATAGTAACGCAAACAACTTATTAACCAATAACGGGAATGTGATAAAGACAAAATGTAAGCAAGCCTCGGCACTTGTGTATCCGCGTATGAACACGCATATTAACTCGGCGGATACACTCGTGCCTACGGCTTGTTAATGCCATGACAGTTTGCCATTATATTTTATAGACTATAGTTGACAGGTTCACAGAGTTTTAATTATTATTATACGTGAATAAAATATTGGTTAAAACATCACGATGGATAATGCAGTCAAGTATAACTGTTTGTACAAAGCTGTGTGTAAAGCTAAATCGCAAGCAAGTAAACAAGAACAACAGAAAGAAACTAATCGAATATGGGAGAAAATAAAGCGTGGTGCTACTACATATGAATATGTTACTGCTGATCTAGCAAGTAAAGCGTTGGCGAGTAGAAGCAGTCTTCTCTCATTCTGGTCACGCGCACAAGCACCAGCAGCGACTGTATCGAAGCCTGAAGTGCATGAGATATCTGCTCATGCTGACGTTGACGCTCTAGCACCTGCAATGATGATTTCAGGTGCATCGGATGTGTTGCCTCTTATATCGGCTGGTGACGCTGCATCAAGTCCATCAACGTCAGCCATGCCTGATCCAACCACAAAGATTACGAAAACAGCAGTAACTCCACAACAGACCAGTGTTCAACGTGACATCTCTGATGCCCAAGAACAGCTACTAGCTTTAGTACACTTAAGAGATGCAGGCCTCATAACCAAAGAACTAGAGAAGAAAATGAAGTCAGTTGAATTGAATCTGAAGCAAAAAAAAATGAAACTGAAGCGACTGCACCAAGAGGCCACAAGGCAACGTGAACGCCGTGTCAAAATCAAACGAACTCTCGAAGACATAGTGGAGGAACAACCGAATCTCAGGCAAAAACTACGACAGTTTACAAGAGTTACATGTGGTAGACCAGCCATCACAGACGACAGCCCAGATCTTCTCGAAGCAATTATTGACATTGGGGCGATTGGTACCGCTGCCAGCGACCGGCGCCGGTCACAGGAAATGCGATCGTGCAAAACGTTAGATGACCTATATAAAAATTTATTAAAACAAGGCTATCATTTGTCAAGGTCGGGGACGTATCTGCACCTTCTGCATAGACCATATGTGTCAAACTCAAGGCCCGCGGGCCACATCAGGCCCGGCGTACAATTATATCAGGCCCGAGAGGTCTTGACCGGCGTACAATTATATCCGGCCCGAGAGAGAATTTTAGGCAAAAATACTTTTCATGGCCCTGCGATATAAAGTGCAAATCAAATTCCCTAATTAGCAGCCATGCCGAACGATAGGCTTCCTGAGAGGTTCTCGCTTCGATCAGAATAAGCGAAAATAAAAGTTGTGTAGTGAGTGGATGTTCGTCGTTACAGTAACCTAGCAACGTTCAGTTGTTCCTTTTGGATTGGCGCTTAAGAAATGAAAGTAGTGTAGTGCCCGGATATTACATCACCTTTACCCACTACGGCTCACGTGATATCAATCAAGCGTCTGTCGGTAGATGCACACTTTTTTTAAAAAATCAAAGCTGGCCTTAAAATGGCCAAGAGAAAAGTTGATTCTGAAAACAGAGCCTTTCAAAGCCGCTGGGAGGCTGAATATATGTTTACTGATATTGGCGGTAAACCTGTGTGTCTAATTTGTGGAGATAATGTGGCTATGATCAAGGAATATAATCTGATACGGCACTACGAGACTAAACATCAAGACAAGTTAAAAAAACCTGAATGCAGAGCAGAAGCTACAGAAGGTAGATGAATTGAAGAGGAATCTAACATCACAGCAGACGTTTTTCACCAAAGCAAAAGCACAAACAGAAGCTGCTGTGAAATCAAGCTTTATTGTGGCGGAGGAGATCGCAAAATCAGGCCGACCATTTACAGAAGGAGAGTTTCTGAAGCGGTGCATGATGAAAGTGTGTGACGTCTTGTGTTCAGACAAAAAGCAGATGTTTGCAAATGTAAGCCTTAGCAAGAAATAAGGTTGCTGATCGGGTTTGTGAGATGGCCACTGATGTGAAAACACAGCTGATCGAAAAAGGCAAAGACTTTGTTGCATTCTCCCTTGCTGTCGATGAAAGTAATGACAAAACTGACACTGCACAGCTCGCTATCTTCATCCGTGGAGTGGACTCCAGTTTGAATGTTACAGAAGAAATATTGGACATGAAATCCATGCATGGGACAACGACAGGAAAAGACATTTTTGACAACGTATGTCAAAGTTTAACCAACATGAACCTGCCATGGGACAAACTTGTTGGACTTACAACAGATGGAGCGCCGGCGATATGCGGCGAAAAAAGTGGACTAGTTGGAAGGATGCGGTTAAAGATGCAGTAGAACTGTACTGGTGAATTGATAGCATATCACTGCATCATACACCAAGGATCGCTGTGTGGTACAGTCCTCAACATGGAAGGTGTAATGAGCACTGTAACACAAACGGTCAACTTTATCAGAGCCAAAGGTTTAAATCCCCGCCAATTTCAGTCTTTTTTGCAGAAAATAGATTCAGAGTACGGTGACATGCCTTATCATACAGAGGTGCGGTGGCTAAGTCGTGGAAAAGTTCTTAGTAGATTTTTCCAGCTGATCGATGAAATCTGTCAGTTCATGGACAGCAAAGGAAAAGACTCCACAGTTTTTCGGGATAAAAAGTGGAAATGTGAGTTGGCGTTTCTGTCTGACATAACCACTCATCTCAACGACTTGAACCTGCAGCTCCAGCGACGGGACCACTTGATCACTGATATGCATGATGCAGTGAAGGCATTTCAAGTGAAGCTGCGCTTATGGGAGACACAAATGCACCAATGCCATTTGTCTCACTTTACCTATTGCCAAGCAGTGTTGAACCAAGTCAACGCTATGGTGTTTCCCAATGCACACTTTGCTGAAAAACTTAGCTTGCTTCGCGCCGAGTTCGCACGGCGCTTTAGTGACTTTGAAGCACAGAAAAGTAATTTCGAGCCGTTTCGTAACCTATTTGCCATAGACGTGGAAACTGCACCTGTAAATTTGCAGATGGAGCTAATAGAGCTGCAGTGTAATGGGACACTAAAGGCAAATTATGACACTGTGGGGCCTGCACAGTTCACTCGTTTCATTCCTGAAGAGATACCCCAGCTTCGTCTACATGCGCCTCGAACCTTGAGCATGTTTGGTAGCACATATCTGTGTGAGCAGCTGTTTTCTGTGATGAAGATTAACAAAACATCACACAGGAGTTGTCTCACTGATGAACACTTGCAGTCCATCATGAGAATCTCAATGACACAGAGCATTACTCCCAACATAAACGAACTTGTAGCCAAGAAAAGATGCCAAACATCCAGCTCTGACAAATTGGCATAAGAGCGAAAATGGGTATGCCAATGATTTTTTATTATTAAAACTTTTTTCTGTTTTAATTTATATTAATGTTTAAAAAATGTTTAATTTTCCGCTTATTGAATGTTTATCCTGTTCGGTCCGCAACCTTACGTGTGATTTGAGTTTTGGCCCGCTGAGCGATTGAGTTTGACACCCCTGGCCTAGACGATCTAGCTCAATGGAAGGTAAAAGTCAAATAGATAAAGACCGTACCTGTAAAACTGATAAGAGCTGCCAAGTATCATGACCGTCACAAAGATGTAGCATTTGCGTTTGCATCTATGTCATACCTAGATGAAATATGCTCTATGTTTGGAGAAGATGTGTGTTTCTACCTCAGCAAAGACGACAAGGCTAAAGTGCCCCTTGTAATTCCGGCAGCGACAAAACAGGCGCCTATACTGATGCATCTCGAGTATGCGGTGCGTTTGCCAGATCACGACTTTGGTGTCGCGTCTCGCCATAAATTAATTCCATCTGTCTATGCTGCCTGTGTCGTGACTCCGGGGAAGTTAATCGACGCTGTGACATACTCCGGTCCTACATATATTACATTGCGCTCAATGAAACACGGCAGCAGTACAGCTTTTACACATGGGCATGATATGGAACGTCTTCGCTCAATTCCAAGTTTCCAGCCATTGATGTGCACAGCTGATGATTGTGTGACACCAATAGTGGTCGTGGCGAGTGATGGAGGACCGGACGAGAATCCAAGATTTCCCAAACCGTTACAGGTTGCAGCTGCTACATTTATTGATTGGGATCTGGATGTGTATTTGTCAGGCACCCATGCACCACATTATTCAGCCTACAACAGAGTTGAGCGCCGGATGGCGCCACTGAGCCGAGAGCTAGCTGGACTAGTACTATCTCATGATCACTACGGGTCACATCTCAATGCATCAGGAAAAACAATCGACACGGAGTTGGAGAAGAAGAACTTTGAGCAGGCAGGAAAAAACACTGGCAGAAGTATGGTCCGCAGTAGTATTGGATAAGCATAATGTCTATGCAGAATATATTGATACAGTAGAGCGTGAACCACCCAGTGAACCAGAAGTCCATTGGGTCGCGCGTCACGTTAGGAAGAGTCAATAGTTTTTGCAGATCATTAAGTATGATCTTTCCGGCTGCTGTCGCCCATGGCGCATCTCATGGAAAAATTATTTTCCTGATCGTTTCCTGTCAGGACCTGTTGTACTTACACATTCTACCGCTGGTCTTAGCATTCCTGAGCCAGAATCTGTAAAGAATCAGACGCATGTATACTACACTTCACTTGCACAGCGGCTAGCTTTTGGATCCAAAATTCCTTTTAATGCGTCATTTGATCTGCATTGTCCGTCACTTGCACAATCTGAAATTATCAAACGCACATGTCCTGTGTGCGGCGTGTATCACTCGTCGCAAACCAATCAATCAATCAATTTGGTCCTGTAGTTTCCATCCAATCAGCGTGGTCGCAGTTGATAGGAAACTGTGGGTGCTGCTCGAAAATTGCCAGTGCAGATGAATTCAATTATTTCCTTCCACCATTTTCGGTCCCGTGTGGCATTTTCTTTGTCATGTGCCGAGGTGATGCCATAGTTCACCAGGTCTTTTTCCACTTGTTTGATCCAGGTTTTCTTTGGTGCATTTCTTGAGACCTTCCAGGTTTCCGGTCTGGTGCGCCACAGTGCTTGATACGGTAGACGCCTCTCTTCCATTCGGCAGACATGACCAAACTAGCGAAGCCTAGCACGTCTAATCAGTGATTCCACTGTCGGTTGGTGAGAGCATCGGGCCCGGATTTCCACGTTTGAGATTCTGTCCAGAAGGTTTACTCCCAGTATTCGTCTGAGGCAGCGCATTTGAAATACCTCCAGCTTCTTGAGGTCCGCGTCTAGGAGGACCCACGTCTCTGCTCCATATAGTAGTATTGGGAGGATGAGAGTGCGGTATAGACGCACTTTGGTCACCACCGAAAGGGCCTTTTTTCTCCATATGCACCAAGCTAGTGACCCGAACGCAGACGTTGCCAGTCACAGGCGATGCGAGATGTCGGTGGAGGCCGCTATTGATCTGCTTCTGATTATGGACCCCAGGTATTTAAATTCCTCTACTTGCTGAAGATAGACTCCGTTAAGACAGACGGTCGCTGGGGTGTTGTCCGATGTCATGACAACTGTTTTGGCGGTGTTGATCTTTAACCCAAATCTAGCGGCTTCGTCGGCGATTTCTTGCAGAATTTCTGTTGCTTCGGCTTCGTCCTCAGTGAGAAATGCACTATCGTCCGCGAACATTAGATCTGTGGCATGTTCATCGAACCCTGCCACAAAAGTGATCCTTCTACGTCCCAGGAATACCTTGCGCATGACACAATCGACCACGATGTTAAAGAGGCTAGGTGAGAGCACGCATCCCTGACGGACGCCCGTTTTCACCGAGAAATCCTTCGTGTTTGCTCCTTGGACTCGAACTTGACTGGTTGACCCGTCATAGGTGTTGGTAAGTAGCCGGATGTATTTTGGTGGGTATCCTTCCGCTTCCAGGGCTTTCCACAAGGCCGGGCGATGGACGCTGTCGAACGCTGCGGAGAAATCAATGAACACCATGATTGTGCGTAGGCCAGTGTAAGACGACACCAAGCGTTCATACTACTGAGTCTACCGACACTGAGAACTTGAATCAAAACCTGGATAATGACGTCAGCGAGGCTGTGGATATTGAGACAGCGGTCCAGCATAGTGCAGCTAATGCTGTTGTGATTCAGCCTGACGTTAAGCTTGTTGCTGAAATTCCTGTTATACGTGACCAGTTTGACTGGGTTCAGTCGGCATTTGTCTGACCTTTAGCAGACACTGGTGAACTTTTTAAAAGTTTAATAACATGCAACTTATTTCTTTTATATATACAGCAGCTGAGGACTGTCTGTTTTACTCCGTTTCATTCAACATTTGAATATTATTAATCCTGTGTCATTTCTGCGTGGATGAAATATTGGAAGTTCTATACGAGTGGGTGGGTGGGGGGTCGTTCATACCTACGTACGCATAGGGTGTGTGTGTGTGTGTAAAAAGTATGCATGCGTACAAATGGGGGGGAGGGGTCAAATTTTGTCTTATTTTTGCGTACGTACTAAATGGATGCCTGATTTAAGGGAACTGACTACCTGTGTGTCTAAGTTTAGTATGTAGGATATAAAGGTGACGTTTGCCAATATATGTAGCATAACAGTGTGATGACCCACGAGTTGAATTATAGAAACGTTCCTTAAAAATAAAAATATTTGGAGTATTTCGGATATCGTTAGGGATAAAGTTCTTTCTGTCGCAGGTGCTCTTCTTGAAATCATTATACCATACAATAATTTCCAATATTGTACGCATAACGACATATAAATTGAAAATTTAATGACGAATGCATACAGTCAGTTATGTAACCTAATTTTTCGTTTCTTTAAAACTGAATTTCATTTTTGTCATGTGATACACGTACCATACTCGTATATTTGAGATTATTTAAAATGACAATATGAAATACGTCGAATAGTTTTAATATTTTTCGATTCTCGTGAAAGATCATGAAACGAACAATTATTTATCTATGTAGATAACAGCACCCTATCACAATCAGAGGCATATACGAAATCATACCCTGAAGCAAAATGTTTTCTTTTTCTTTTTAATATTTGTAATGGCACGGAATTTCATAACCAGGAATAAATTTTGAAGTCACCTTATTACGGCCAATTATGGACCAATTTGACATGGACATGTGTATTAATAATTTATACCTCATTTTACAACGTCCCACCTCCAACCCCTAGAACAATGCACATTATTACAAATATCGAGACGCTGGCTGTTGACCAAGAGCTGTTGACCAGTGCATGCTGCATATAAAGATCGAATCAAACAATAATTCTACACTGTAACTGACACATAGCAACAATTTGTTGTACTGTATAACAATAATGAAGAAAAGTCACCACTTTATTAACAGCATGAATAGATTTTACTTTAAGTATAAGTATACTAAAGACACAAAAATTAAACAATATAAATTCACTGAAAAGCACATTCATTTGGAGGTACTAGTTTTGATGATCGTTGTTGTTGTAGGGTTTAACACCATTTTTCAGCACATGAAAGGCTATACATGGCAGCCAGTATTAATGGTAAAAGTAGTAATTACACATGAATAAAGCAATTACTTGTGTAGTAAATAAGTGTGTATAGTTGATATATGATCCAGAAATGAGTATATATGTTTATTTTATTAAAATTTATAATAACAGTGAAAATAAATATGACGTGGGTTGCGGGCAGTTTCATAAGTGCCCACAACCCTTTCACCTTTCAAGTGCCCACTACATGAGTATGAGGACGACGGAACTGCCTACAACCCACCTAGAATAGTATATATATATATATGTATATATATATATATATATATATATATATATATATATATATATATATATATATATATATATATATATATATATATATATATATATATATATATATATATACAAACACACACACAACACATACACACACACACAGTGTGACCCCGCTATAAGGCGGTAGTTGAGAGCCAAAGAACCCGACCGCGTCATAGCCTAGTACATGACTTTCTCCAATTGGTCATTTATAATATTTTTTAGTACGTAAAATATTTAATCATCACTTCCTTCGCAATGGCATTAACTCTGACGGGAGGGAAAACAACGTCTTTGTTGAGTTGGTGGATTTGGGGTTGATTTTAGTGGATTTTGGTGGATTTCGGGTGGATATTGGGGTTGATTTTAGTGGATTTGTATGGATATTGGGGTTGATTTTAGTGGATTTGGGTGGATTTGGGGTTGATTTTATTGGATTTTAGTGGACTTGGGGTGATTTTGGGTGGATTTGGGTTCATTTTAGTGGATTGGGATGGATTTGGGGCTGATTTGAGTGGATTTGGGTGTGGATATGGGTGGATTTGGGTTCATTTTAGTGGATTGAGGTGGATTTGGGGCTGATTTTAGTGGATTTGGGTGGATTTGGGTGTGGATTTGGGTGGATTTGGGTGGATTTGGGTGTGGATTTGGGTGGATTTGGGTGGATTTGGGTGTTTCGTAACACCCTGTTGGTGGATAATGCGGTCCGCCGGACTTCAAAACTAAGCCACTCGTGAAGGCCAGAAGCTGGATTTTAGTTGACAGAGGCGATCAGATACGCAAGCCGTATGGGGGCTTTCTGGAGTGGGGCGCTTGTCTCACACTCTGTCCCCGGCAAGGTCAACCTTAGACCACAACCGAGTGAGACAAATACAGTAACAGAAACAACAAATGCAGTTAAAGAAAGGCAAATGAGAGAAGGAACAGAGGGAATACTTATTTAGAATTCAAGAAACAGAGCTGGGAAGTGAAATATACGTCGCTATTTCAGATGCAAATCCAAGTTTTGATATTACTATGAATTTTAGTTTAGTGCCTCTTTTACTAAAAACGAAGTAGACACATATTTTTCTTTATTTGAAAAAGTTGTTAAAAAATTTGAAATGGCCAAGGGAGAGTATATATATATATATATATATATATATATATATATATATATATATATATATATATATATATATATATATATATATATATATATGCATTCCTGTCATTGCATCTAAGTACCGACTGCACAACTTTTAAGATTAAAACTTCTGATAAACTTGATCATAAATCTTTATCTCTTCCTACGTGTACCTATTGTAAGAAGAAAGGACACGTTATTTCTGATTGCTGAAAATTGACAAATAAGCAACAGAATCAAGACATACCTATTCCAAATTCTCTTATTTCGAATATATCAAGGACCCTGTCAAGTAATGAAACTAATACTTTTGTTGGCTACTACTCCTATCTGAATTCACCTGCTTCCTCTCCTTAGGACCCCTCGTGTCCCAGGCTACCACATTCAGAACTCCTCCGTGTGCGTTAGCGAATATATCTGCTTGTTTATCCATTTCACTAACCCTATGGATAGTTATCTCTTTTAAGTATTTGACTAGTTCCTTACTACATACTGCTAGCAATTGATCTCTGATGAGAAAATCACATACTGCATCGTAAGTCTTTGCGATTCCTCCACACGATAACCAACGGAATAGATAATTATATATCCTATATACAAACTGATCGAAGCTTTCTCCCTTTTATAGTTTGCTAAATCGGAATTTTTCCTTCAAACCCTTTTCAGTAAGCTCAAACGTTTTCAGCAATGCATCCTTCAACAAATCGGAATTAGCTGCCTCTGCGCTCGGTATCCTTGAGTATACTTCTAAAGCCCTACCTTTCAGTGTAATGCCCAATCTTCTTTTTGAGTTTTTTCACAGTAGCATATCTTTAGAATCTTAACAGGTAACTATCCAAGTCATCCTTATTTTCTTCGAATGCTGGAAGTCGTGGTTTTCTAAATTTACTCAGTTGCGATACCCTATTGTTTTCCAGTCGAAACCGTTTTAAATTTAGCTTTTCTCTTTCAATACGCTCGCTTAGCTCTAATTTCTCGCGCTCTGTTCCCCTCTCCGCGTGGGCAATCAATTCAATCTTCTCCTTTTCAATACGCGCGCTTAGTTATAGTTATCGCGCTCTTCCTGAATTCTCTCCTGTTCGCGTTGAAACCTTTCTTTTTCGGCTTCTCATTCTTCGGCGCGTCTCTCTCTCTCTCTCTCTCTCTCTCTCTCTCTCTCTCTCTCTCTCTCTCTCTCTCTATTTTGTTCTTCCCTAATAACCTGTCGTAACGTTTCACCATCATATCCCAATTGCTTACCAAACTACCATTTCGCTAAAGGACGACATGTTTTTAAATAAAGTACGTTCTAAAACAAGCGTCAATAAATTAACTGCTTCTCTGAAGGAAAATGTAATTTAGTTTCGTTTACAATCTAAAAAAATATTATTTCTCAAAAACCTTCCTGTCTCAAAGGCTTTCCCCGACACGGATGGATGTGCAAACTCAATGTAACAATCCAAACGTTTTCTCGGATAGAAAGTACAATCCCATAGCTGCCACCAAAATTGTAACTTAATCGAGCTGATACCCTTTGAGATTGGGAACGGTTTCTAGAAATAACAAACACGTTCGTGAGTGACAATGAAAATGTATTAAACGCTCACACTAATGACACGAGAATAACAAACACAAAAGACATATAATATGATATAAAACAAATAGGAAATTGGATTTGACTCCTATTTCAAACTCAAACTGTAGTAAATACTTGTTACAAACTTCATATAGTCAAATACTTGCAACAAACTTCATGAGCAGCAGAGTGGGATTTCAGACCTTCTCTAATTGAGTTATATTTTAGGCAAATAATTTTAAGTCTCCTTTTGCCAAATGGAGCCTTAACGATTTTAGAGTTCCATTTGTCAAATTAAGTCTTTCAGCAACGGGGGTGAATAGACCAACTGTTTAGGCGTTTTTCTCTCTTCCTTCTCGTTAATATTTTATAGAAAGGTCTATTTGACAAATTGAGGCTTCCTAGTAAATGCTTAATAGAAGGGTCTATTTGGCAAACTGAGGCTTCCTCGAATGGTAAAAAAAGCGTCTACGAGGCTAACCAACGTTTGCTCGTCCACGCCATGGTAGTTGGAATTCACCCCCTCTGCTGCTATGGGTTAACAATTCTTTTACGATGAAAATCATTTAGGACTTCACAAACAGACTAATTTGTAAGACTTCGCCTTGTAGATCAATTAGATTATTGGACTGGTCAGTGAGTTTGAAGTTAATTCTCGTTAGCGAATTATTATGACATCGCATATAGACTGGATTAACCGGAGATTCAATAATTAGAAATCCTGGAGGAGCTATTGGTGCAAAAGAGTATAAAATATATCCCTGCTGAGCTTGATTTGATCGCTCGAGATTTATTTGATAGATGCCTTCGATAACATCACATACTAAATTTAATGCTATCACTGAGGTTATATTCACGTTGAATGGAGCGATATGCCTGCCGCCTCCGTCTGGGTCATTATTATGTGTCAGGATAGTTGTTTGTTTTTCTGTTAATTTTTTCCATGCGTCATGGATTTTTTTGAAACCTTCATCGATAGCATCATTGAGAGATTTTTTATCACTGGGACATTATATCCGCGTAGTTTGAACGTGGAAATATCTTCTACGCGTATATTACTTTCCATCGCAAACTCTATTCTCGTTTTAGGATTACTGTCACCTAATACCTCTTGAATAATTTTTAAATTATATGTTTCCATGTCATCGATGATTTTATTACATGTTTCTACAACGCTGATAAATTCATCTCGGGTGAGAGTGCCGGATTTAAGAGAGATTAACAACAGCGAAATATCATTATGCATCGCTGTGAAAAGTTCGATGATTTTATCCCATTGAGTAAAGTAATGTCTTTGGTTGTTCTTAAAGTGCATTATACCGAAAAAAAATCCCACTTATCGTATTCTCTATAGCGTTTATTGGATTATTGGGTTTTATCCTGTCGGTGGTATAATCAGATTTTTGTGGTTCAGGTGGTATATTAACGGGTTCTCGTTGAGGTGGTAATTCAGGCCATCCTAGTACTTTTTTAATAGAACTCTGATAGATATCTACGGAATACTCGGGTGAGTTTATCTCGATCGCGGATGATAACGTTGGTTCATGAACTGTTATAGCGATTTTTGATTCTTCTGTTCCAGTGATTGATTTTATTCTACGCTGGAATTCAGTATTGATTTGTTCGTTTTTTTATGACCCAGATGGTATCGAAACAACATTTCAGTCTGGAGTTCCGTCTTCGCGATTCTTATTTGAAAATACCAAGGAATTATTCGGTTGTTGACCGCCAAATGCTACCGACCTAATATTAGGCCAACTGTGATACATTCGTAATTTTGCTAACGCGATTTCCTTCACGGAGACTGGGGTAGGGAAATTTACACTGAATTCAGGATTCGTTGATGTTATTGAGATCATGCTGGTTTTCGGGTTTGTGTTCTCCACTGTCCGGGCTGTGTTCTCCGCTATTTGTTGAAGTAGTTCTTGCGGTGTTGTCATTGTTATTATACTTATATTGTATTTCTAATTTTGACATCGCGGAATCATAAATACTTACCGTCACTGAGAACTCACTATCTGATATCGTTGATGTTATTGAGATCATGCTGGTTTTCGGGTTTGTGTTCTCCACTATTTGTTGAAGTAGTTCCTGCGGTGTTGTCATTGTTATTATACTTATTTTGTATTTCTAATTTTGACATCGCGGAATCATAAATACTTACCATCGCTGAGAACTCACTATCGGATATATATGTATCATCGAGCGACGACGATATCATCGAGGATAATTGCGAGTACGCGGTTGATACAACATGAAATTTAATTAAATAATCTTGCAGTTTACGCTGGCTGCATGATGATATTTTTTTGTTATTATTGAAATTATTCCCGCGATTGTTGTCGCAGCGGATATACAAATCGGAACAGCTATCGGGGCAATCATTGTCACCGATCACCGAGTACACGGTAACATCAGTTGCGGTGATTCTTCGTCGGTATTTTTTTATTTTTATTCGATACTCCTCAGTGAGGGTTTTGAGTTTCATTGAAAATTCTTTGACTTGATCATAGCGACATTGAGATACCGAAGGTACCGTTAATGATGACATTTTATTTCCAAATCAGTTTACGATTTCAATTGAAACCTCTAGTGAAATTGTTTTGTAATTTCCAATCGAAGATTTTCAGTTTAATTGTTTACTCAAATCCGTTACGAATTCCACATTCCATGATACCGAAACTCTAATCAAATTTTTATCAGTGGATGCTGTTCGGTTGTATCCTTGTCGATGATCATTGATATGATATTGTTGACTCCGGATGTACTCGACGATGATATATTAAATTGAGTCATTGTCACTAGTGTTAATCGATAAATACCTTTGATGGTTGCAGTGATATCTAATTTGTTGTTTGTGGGTGTCCACGCAAATGATCTGTGTAGGATCGTGTATACTACGTTGTTGGTTTTCGCATGAGGGATTTTTGTTTTCTCAACGATTGTTATCATCCTCGTTGCGTCCTCCCTGATTGCCTCGATGGTGTTTTTCATTTCTTCCATGGATTTTTTAATATCAGGAAGTTTTATGTCGAGTTTATCCAGCGTGGTTGCAAAATATTTCTCAATGATATTTTTACGAAATGATGTAAACTTTTCAACGTGATCTGCATATTTGCTTTGAAGTGTTGCTAGTTCCAACATAGAAGTTTTATCTCTATGAGCTTTGGTGTGGTTGCTGGAGGATTACCAATAAAATCTAATAACGGCTTGTCAATATTGTTAATTTGTTCCAAGATAGTTGATACCAGTACACCCGGTTTGAGTTTACCCTGATCGGAAAACAACGCGATAGTGCCTTCGGGTACGCCACTTTGTTTAACTAAAATATCATCCAGGGAAACATTACTAGATTTCAATTTACCCTGATCGGAAAACAACGCGATAGTGCCTTCAGTTGCGTCTCGTTGTTTAACTAAAATATCATCCAGGGAAACATTACTAGATTTCAATTTTCCCTGATCGGAAAACAACGCGATAGTGCCTTCGGTTGCGCCGCTTTGTTTAACTAAAATATCATCCAGGGAAACATTACTAGATTTCAATTTACCCTGACGATCTTGAAATACAACTATTTCATTGGGATCAACACTTGCTAAGTTCAATGTCTCAGCGATTTCATCTTCGATTATTTTTTATATCAACGGTTGCAACGCCATCGGGTTCCTCTGACGGTAATAGAGGTCGTCCCCAAATATCAATCATGTTATTGTAAAACTCTTTCTCTCTCTAAAATCTTTGATTTCCAGCGATTGCTGGTGTATTCATTTACGACAACATGTGGTAGTTTTCCAGATGTTGAAATAGCATCAAGGACATTCAATACTTCGCTGCCGCATATTGGTGGATCATTTATTTGTTGTGTTGGTAACGTAGAATACCAAGTCTTCATTGGAAAAGTTTTTAAGTGGTTTATATAACGGTTAAATTCCTTCGGTGGTGCTAATCCATATGAATCGAAATAGACGACTGCACGTGGATCAATCGCGTATGCAAACCAGTGGGTTCCGGGTCCGGTGCTGTTATCGAGATTAATGATGCCGGTTTCAACGCTGTTTGGTTGTACAGGCAATTGATCTTTCATAAAGACACCTCTGAAGTTTTTAATCGCGAGTTTTTTAGCAGCGTCGAGTAAATCCAAATTGGACATGGGAACCATAGGTTTCTCAGTCAAAGACTCTACAACCAAAGGTTCCTCAACTAGTAAACCGGTCCTAGTCTTAGACCCTTTCCGCTGTACCATGAATACGGGGTTCCTGGCAGTCTTAGACTCTTTCCCTTTTTTTATACCCTTTCCCGGTTGCTTTCTTTAGTGCCATTCCTGTCGCGGTACCAACGGCTTCTAACGCCGCCGCTTTAGCCATCGCTGGGGCCGCTGCTGAAATCAACGCTGGTAACGCAGCTAACAACGGAAATATACCGCCGGTCTTTTTCATGTCGCTGATCGCAGCCGCAGAGAGAGAGAGAGTAACCTGAACGCCTTTTTTTATCTTTGAAAGCATCATTGAAGTGTTTTACTTGACGAGTCGTCAACGACAATTTGTTCGCTCCGCTAGTCATCTGATTGGGTTTCAGTGTTATTGTGGTTCCGCATTTTTTAGCTGATTCCGATTGCAATTTCTTGAGTTGACCGGGAGTTAACGCAACACTAATATGACTGTATTTCATTATACAATAACAGATTGATCTAATTGTTACACGTTTTCCACTGGCGCATCTATCACTCACATTCTTCCACCAACACCTTCGAGTAGCATTGATTTGTCGCTGAGAATGACAGCAACCGCTCTATAATTCGGGATAAGAACAACATCACCCGCCGCATTAGTCGGACGCTTTACGCGAGCTCTAAAGTGTATATCAACGATAGATTTTCTTGTTAAATCAAGATGTTCCTGCGAAAAGTAATAGATCGGATACAGATTTTTGAAATCCAATTGTGATATTTGCAAACCAGTATCGACGTTTTGATCGCGAGCCATATATGTCAACAGACAATGATACACGCGTGAAATATAATTGTTGTCGTAATCAAGTTGTATATCCTCGGATGGTTCCTGTTGGCCGTTTATTCTCAGCGAGACTTCTTTAACGCCTAACTGATCAAATATCATATGGCTACGTGTTTGATTATTAATCGCGTGTTATCCTGTAGCGCAACAAATATATAACGTGGAGCTGAAACACCTTGTCGCGCTGCCAGCTGCCATGTAAATGTACCAGTGATATCAGAATCTATAGTATCCATGGACACCGATAACCAACTCAACAACGACTTTCCTCCTTGGTCCATAAATGATAGTAATTTCTCCTCTGTGGTGATTGATGGAGTCAACACTGGCATCCACAGTGATAGTTTAAATAATCTAACTTTACCCTCAGCAGCATCAGCACCTCGCCAAATTGCATCATTATCAGTACCCTTTCGCACGAGTACTACCGTATGCTTTGCGCCATAGATGACTTTTCGGACATTTCTGCAGAATCCAAATATATGATGCAGTGGAATCGCGCATGAGATTCGTCGACGCTCTCCTTGTAGCATTGCTTTGCGTGTTGCATATCCTAAATTGTAATCGGTATTAGCGCCTCCGACAATATCAAACGCATCATCCGGTCTAGCTCTGTGTTCATAGGTATTGGATTGTGGATCAGATGCAGTAGCTCGTGGTGTCCGTATTTTAATATACGGAGAGTGATTAGGGTGATCAGTAATATCCTTAGCGAACATCATAGATGGACCTGCCGATCTTGTATAATCGTCAGAATATCTTGCTAACCCTATTATTGTTGTGGCAACATCAACATCATTCTCAATGGTTTCAATTTCTTTTCCATCGATGAGATATCTAGCGCTGGTAAATAACGCCATGATCCCATAATTGACAAAACCAACTCGGACAAGTGGGTCGTTTGCATATTCTGTATGAGCTGCGACATTTGTTACGAGTTCTCCTTCTACTTCAATAAACGCTTCACACGGTAAAAAGTAATTACTGGTATCATGAACTTGAAGTTCAATTCTTGATCGAAGATCATGTTGTATTGCGTGATAGGCATAAAATTGATAATCGCGTACAGAATCATCCTTGCGCACTTTGGTGTCCATATCAAACGCTGGATCAGGTGACCTTTTGAACATTTTATTATATTTATCAGCGTCTAAATCATCGGCGTCGTCGTGGTTTTTTTAAGCCACTTCCCGCTATCATATTTGCGGTTATGTTATCTTGGGTGTTAGTCATCAACGACGCTAGTTTCTGATCCACTGCGTTATTTATAATTTTACTAACACTCGCGGGCATTTCCGCTGTAGATGGTAGTGGTCCTGGTTTCCTTCGCCGTCGAACTAGCGCTGTTAGTTTATCCCGAGCAGCTGAAATCGCTTTTCCGGCAGCATCTCCAACAGCGCTAATACCTTTATCACGAATAACATCAATAGCTTTCATCGATAACTGTTTTGCTAGCGGCGCTACTTTTGGAGCCATTCTTGCAAATAACCCTGCAATTGTATTACCGAGACCATCACCATAGTATGTTCTATAAAGTGGAAACAGCGAGTTTACTACATAGATGATGGTTAGTTTGTCATGGTTGTATTGTATGATCATTTTATTTAAATGATATTTATCTAATGTTGAAATCGTAAACGATTTCCAATCCAAGAGATTTTCGACTTAGTCGTTGTGGTAACCATCCGTAGGATTTTCAACTAAGTCATCAATGAAATCTCGATATGTTGCAATGTTCATGATGCCACCTTGAAATAACCGCATGCAGATATCAGCTGCTTAATTGATTATTTCAGGTGAGTTATTTCCGGATCGTTTCCCTCCGATGAGAACCTCTAATCGTGCTATATCACCAAGGATATTACCAGGACAACTAATTAGACCACTACCTGAAATTCCACTCCCAGAAAATCCCTCCCCTCTACTATAACCAGTTGCTGTATCCAGTTTTTCTAAATCCGTACTTTGTAAGTAATCAAGAGTATCATCTCGATCTTCATCTCGATCAGATAATATATTCAATAGTCCAAGTGAAGCTTGGGGTGGTAGTTGTTGTTGGGTTTCTTCTTGTTTTTTAGGTGAGAAAGATATTTTCATTGAATGTTGCTGTCGCTTTCTTTGCAATTTGTGCGGTTTTTGCTGTTGTTTTAGTTCTTCATCTTGATTATACACTGTACCCACCGCATTGATATATCCTATGTATGATGTATTATCATTATCAATTTGACTTGTTTTAGTTTTGATTTTGTAGAATATATCAGCCCAATGAGTTATATTTCTAACATATTTATGATGTTCTGGTTTCAACATTTTTTTTCTGTTTTCATAAGTCGTAACAACAAGCACAGGAATTTCTGCTGGATCGGTCTTATCAATTGCTGCTAACCCTTCCTCGTTAAATCTCGCGCGTAAATCATCTACTGTTCTTTTTTATTCAGGTGGTTCACTAACATCACCGTGGAGTTTTTGTACAGCTTGTTTTGTTTGTTCAGTTTCCGCTGCTATTTTTTCAAGTTCACCAATAAGAGGTTTTTCTTTTCTTTTTCCCCCGTCTCAGGAATATCTCCCCATATTGCACGCTTAGTAGCTGATATTTCCCCCTTCGTTGATGTGGTTATTGGTTTAAACAACTCTTCAGATCCCACAGAAAAATCAGTTTGTAAACTCTGTCTAGTTTGCAGTTTATTTCTGACAGAGTCGCGGATTGGTATATACTTTTTGATCGCGGCCAGTCTCTCACGAGCCAATCGGGTCGTTAATGCTTCATTTACCATTATTGAAATCGTAAACAATTTTCCAATTTGAATCTCGAAGAGATTTTAATGTACGAAGAGATTTCAATCTGAATGCAATGATTTTGTCACCTCGAAAATAATTTTCGTGGAAAAGTCTACGAGAATTAACATGAAACATCGACGTTTTGACTCGACTGACACCACTTAAAATCAGTCAAAAAATGGCCAAAATCGGTCAAAAACGTCTAAAAAAAAGTATTTACTATGAAAATTTCAGTAATAAAAAAATATTTTACAACTAGTAAAACACTCATTGATAATTTCACCGCTGTTCTTGACTAAAACAGACCATCCAAAGGTTTTGTTTCGTTTTGTTCAATTAACAATCTTATATTTCTGATTTTTGAATTAATTACTCTTTTTGTTTCATACTGTTTCCCTAATTGTTTTCTTAATTTTTCCACGATGGTAAATAACGGGACAAACTTACTGACATCGTCACAGTATAACAGGGAATCGCGAATTGAATTCTGAATTCGTTTTATCAACGCATATTGTTTGGGTAGTACATATTTTTTATTCATCGCGCCGTATTCAATATCCTGGAAGTCGGACATAATTTGATCGCAGTCTAAACTATCTGATATGTAAATCCGTTGAGATTTCACATTTAAAATTTCGGTTATAACCTCATTGATATTTTGAGAATTCATATTATTGATAATTATATACTTCTAATATGAAAAATATATTTCCAGAGTTGGACACCTCAGACATAAATGAATTGAATTTTTTGTCCGGTCTTTTTTTAAATCGCAGATCGATAAATTCCCTCTGCAACTTTTCGTACTGAGGCTCTACAAATATCGAAATATCCACCGGCTTCATACATATATTGAAATACTATTTCCTCGTTAGTTTCCGTATTAACTGATTTTACGAGTCTCGCTCGCTTCGAGTATTGTCCAGTCTTTCCTCGTTTCAAATTTTCACTTTGTGTAACAGCTTGTAGATTGATAAAGAATTATTCTTAAGATCGGAATCAATATGACCGATAACAAAACAAATCCTTGATCAATCCATGGAAACATTCGTATATTATTCTATGATTGAGATGTATTTTCCCTCCGGCTTTAAATATCAAATACCCCATGCCGTTATCCCACACAACTGGTTTCTTCAGTCTTCGGTGTCTGACAATACCATCACTGGATGCTTCATAGTCTGTGATTACGGGATGCAGTCTGAATTTTTGGTTCATTTATTATACATAATACTATTTGTCTAATTCATTGTTTGGTCTAATGATTACATTTGAAAATCTTTCGATGTAGTCTTGAGGAGTTCTTATGATTTTGTCGCTGACATTGTCTGTGACGGAGTCAAGGACGCTGTCAGAGTCATTGATGGAGTTTTTGTTTCTCTTATCGTAATAACGCTTTAGCTCTCTGTATCTCTTACCACCACAACTCAGACATAACTGTGATTTACCACGCAAACCTACCCCACATCGTATGCAGGGTAGCGGACCAAGGCTTCCACGTCGAAAACATTGCATATGATATCCACAGAATTCGTTTCTACATGATTTGTTACACACGGTTGTTGATCCAATCATAAGCCATTTGCAATGATTCATTATACATACATTCTCTATTTAAATACTTGTTTTAATTATAGCATGAAGGAATTCGAGAGATTATCGAAAATTCGCCAAGGAAAAATGCTAAATCCAATCTCGATAGAGTATCTGATAAACCAAAGAGTAAAATTCGTGATAGAACCATGATAAATAAAATCAGCGACTGTTTTAATGAATTCAAGCGTGATGGAGCATATCACTGTTGGTCAACATTTCGAATTGATGGTAGCGTTGATGCTACCATGAACGTCGAACGCGCAGCAGTGATAATCTCACATCTTACCCGGAAAAGGTATTTCTTTAGAGTGAAATTCATTATCCGTGGCGAAACAGGAGATTGGATTATCAGGGATAAATACGAACCCATTTTGAAGGATAAAAGAACCGTCGTTGTCAGTCAAGATTCCAGACCAGGAATTCTGACAGGAATTGACAAACCATACTACGAGAGATCCTATCCTGTAACCGCAGTTGTTTATGGGATATATCCGTTAAATGATAAAACGAGTATTGAAAAACTAAAACCCATGAAACTGTCATTGATGACTTCATCATCGACTTCGTCATCGACTTCGTCAAGAATGAATTGTGCAGCGGAACGAATATTAGAACACTTTACAAATGCATCCCGGGAAAACAAATTGACTGATCTAAGACGCAAAAAAAATAACCGAGTGGGGATTAACAGTGAAACAGCGTGGGGCGACAATTCAAAATGTAGCAGAGTTAGAACGAATACTAAAATTCCCAATATCGGTAGCGACGATAACAGGTGAGATATTATACGAACCAAAATATAAATCGAGAGGAGCGCCAATCAAAATTATTGATCATAACGAACACGCATGGACATCTGCGGTAACAATATTTCCGCGGGATAGAACAGTAAAGTATATACCCGGGGAGTTTTCCACTCCAGAATTCTCTGAGAAAAAATTGTTCGATGCTATTTACCAATTGAGTAAAAACGACCCGGTGTCAGTGTGGTTACTTCACAGTGCTGAAAACCCCGAGGGTGGATTCGATCAGTTTGTAAGACCCAATGGAGAATTATTCCGTACTGATGCTCTCCATGACAAGATGAAAAAACTAGCTGGTAGTTTCTCGAAGAATTTCGACGACGAACAATTATTAACAAATTGTTTTACAATTCCGTCGGTTGCAGCTCATTTTGCGAGAAACAGAAACTCGTGGAAACCAGAGCGAGCTGAATTTCTCACAGACATCAAATCAAGCTGCATCGAATATAACCACGGCGGATAATGGAATACAAAATACGACCCTAAAAAAACTATTATTTCGGTTGATAGAGTCTCGTGTTATCCAGGGAGTTTTCTCGGGTACGGAGAATGCGCTAAATACTTCAAACGATTTGGCCATCCCACACAGGAGATGGCCCGCGTTGCAATTAATGGACCACTACCTGATTTTGATTTAACCGGATTCGCTCGTGTGGTATCATTTGAATTGGCTAAAGGACTTCATCCATGCTGTTATATTTGGATTGGTAGACATATGTCGGAAAAACATTGGATGCCAATAGTGCTATTACGGTATATGATTGATTGTAGCATTCTGATATCGCTGATTATCAGTGAAGCGATTATATCATATCGAGCACAGACTGAAGTATGGTTACCACCACAAACTGATCTAGATAGTATAATCAGCGAACAACGAAAACAGTTTCCCGATCTCGACGAAGAATATATCATGAATTGGTCCAAACTGTTATATGAAATCAGAAACAAAGACGGAAAAGATCTTGGTAGAAGAATAATTGGTAAGTTCACTCAAGGTGGTAAATGCGACAATGGACGATATTCTTCACGGTTGATTATGGATAGCGTTGAATACGATTTTGTAATCGCGGATATAACATCTAAGGGTATATATGTCAATCGTAAAGACGCTTTCTTGTCCGATGGAACCAAATTGGGCACAATTGTTACTTACACTGATGGACACAGTCTTCAGTATACACATTTGAGGGCATCTATGCTGGCTTATGCTTCTATCAATTTATTTTCGATGATAAATAGATTTCCTGACACCGCAGTTAGAGTCGCCACAGATTCATTTTACATAGACATGAAACACAGCAACGCAATAGCTAAATTCACTAGCGGTAGCAAAGCTACTGGTGACGAGAGTTGGGGATCATGGAGAATTAAACGGGAAATACCGTGTGATTATTCCAAATCAGCAGATGTTACGATTGAAAACAATTACTTGTAAAGCAATCAGTGTTCAGAACTATCTAATGCATCTCCGATATCTGATCCTGTATGTAGATATAAAACAGTTTATTTAAACGGTTGTGGCGGGTCAGGAAAGACGACTCGCGCGATTCAATTATTTTGTAGAAACGCTAGCGTTTCCCAATCAAACATGATTGTACTAACAACAACACACAGACTCGCCAGAGAGATGAAACAACGAGGGGTAAATGCTTGTACATATCATAGTTTCTTTAGATGGAAAGGTGACGAATGGACTCCTGATCGAATGGGTGAGAAATCTATCCCCGGCGTCATAATTTGGGATGAGATATGCACGGTGTCATTAGATGTATTACAAAGATTTCTTGATTGGTTATTACACGCGAACACAAAAGTCGTCATGTGCGGTGATCATGGCCAGCCACCACCATTTGTCGGTTTATCGCCACATGATTGGCTAAAGAATTTCGTAGACTATTATGAAGAAATTAACACCGATCATAGAGCACTTGATGAACAATTACGCGAGTTCAAACAACTAATCAGATTACAACCGGATAGAACCCAATGTGAGATAGCACCTGAAATAATTTCGGAAACTCCGATTAATGATTTTTGGGAGACGTGCAGACCAAACGATTTGATGATCGCAAGTAGAAAAATAGTCAGAGACACACTTCAGATGAAGTTATTTATTTAAAACACATAATGAAATATTTGCAACACTTCCAGTGCCGTTGTGTTATAGGCCTTCGGATACACGAAAACAGAATATTGAAGTTGATATTCCAGGCTTGACAGAGAAGCAGAATTTAGTGTTAAATGATATTGTGTTGGTTGATATCAGCGTCGTCGAAGATGCATAGCGTGCTGATAAATCCCCATGGACGCTAGGATACGCAGCGACGATACATTCTTCACAGGGATTGACTATATCCGATACAATTGTTTGGATAGTGGATAATCACATCGAATGGTCGAATTTAGTTTATCTCGCAGTGTCCAGAGTACGAAGAATAAATCAACTTCGAAGAGTTGTCCTGACAGAGTCAGGAGATGATAACGACACTACAATAAATGATATTGTCACTGGTGATTTCATCAAAGACATAATCAGAAAAAAACTTTCTGGTTATAAACAACAGGACAAAAAAATTAATATAGAATTTGACATTGATGCCGAATTAATAATTACGCTGAAGCAACAACAGAATAATCACTGCGCGAGTTGCAATTGTATAATGCGTTGGTGTTGGTCGGATAAAGACTCTCGACAATTTACCGTAGACAGAAAAGATAGTAGCGTTGGCCATACCAGAGATAATGTGATGCTGACTTGTCTTGAATGCAATAGACGCAGAGGTGCTAGTTAAGGCCACGCGGCGGTAATTGAGTGTCCTCGGGTATCACTTGCAGCTGTTGTCGAGTAAATCCTCGCTGGGGAGCAGTTGAATCCAGTTTATAAATTGCTGGTCTACCCGTAGATCGTGTTATTTTATGCGCGGTAACACTCCAAATAGGATCAGTAGCCCTTTTTGTGCCACCTTCAAGCTCTCCTGGTTCGTATAAATACCTAACGGTGACATTACCGAGTATTGGTTGTTTTTAAAAATCTTTTTGCGGTTGTATGGGTATATACTTCTTTTTAATGGCGTTGTTAGGTTTCATGTTGATTGTTCGAGTAATCTCATTATTCAGCGCGGTAATCACAGCTGGTAATCTCTTTACCCATTCACGGGATCGTTTATCCTGAATGAATTCCTTTGCGTATTGATATCCAAATAACCGCTCAGCAAGTGTCCGATTAAACCGTTCAACAATTGCCTGATCGCGATGTAGTGCAGTATGCCCTCGTCTGATGGTGACATTATGATGCTTCATCGTTGATAACACTGCACCCTGAAATTCCTTGCCAGGATCAACTTGTAATAGATTTGGCCAGCGCAGAAGACCCCTTCTATAAATCCTTTCAAATGCAGAAGCTACTTCAGTGGCCGACTTTGTCTTTAGCGGTTCTGCTTGTTTGTATCGACTAGCAACATTAACTACGGTTAACGCGTATTTATAACCGTCGTCATGTGGTAAAAATAATAAATCAGCTTGATGAACTTCATTAGGAACGGTCACATCAAAATGTGAAAAGTTGATTTGTTTAGGCGGTGGTAGATAAATTTGCCATATTGCCTGTTTGGATAACCAATCCGCTGTAGTGGTATATTTCACCTTCGCGGCGCTAGCGAGTTTACCAATTGCTGCTTTACCCCGCCAGTATCCTTTTGGAGAATAATAAATTGATTCCATGTTGTTATTAATTACCGGCACCTAACATCAATTTACCTTTCATTGCCGATTTTACTAACCAAGAAGCCAATTTTTCTTTAAAAGATTTATCAGTGATAGAATTCAACGCGTGAATCAATTTTACATCTGCGAGATGTCTATGTTGCAGATTGCTGCTTTTATAAGCAATATCATGAGCATGACAAGCCTTATCAATGGCTTTTATCGGATATTCACCTGGGCGGGGTTGGTTTTGATCATCAAGTCGGATATCGAGTCTGGTGCCCGGTCCACAATAAGTATATCCTGGAAGATGTTTTTCTCCAGGATACTTCGCCCACGGTGTCCCTGGAAGTTTAGTTAACTTGGCTGCAATATCACCTCCTCCTTTTTTATTAATCCCTTTGATTTATCAAGGGAAACAAATCTAAATTTCTTTGTACTGCATTGTACACACTTACCAGAAAGTGCTGAACGGTTATTTTTAGTTGTAATCGTCGTCAAGTCGTTTGTGCCAGTACGCGCCTTACACTTCACACAATATAGATCGATAATTTATATATAATAACATGAATGTAATTGAATATTCAGCTACCCGACGACGAGAACCTATTAAACACCATGTGATATTACCGAATACAATTAGAATGATTATAATCGGACCATCTGGAAGCGGCAAGACACAACTGCTACTTAATTTGATAACGAGATGGATGAAATGGAACAAGTCGTATTTGATAGCTCCAAGTCTAGACGATCAACGATGTTACAATATGTTAAAAGATTTTAACGACAGCGCGGTAGAAGAATCCGGCGAGGGTATTATTGAGTTTATAACCGATATCGATGAAGCACCGAGCATTGATGATATTGATGGAGATATTAACAATTTAGTCGTATATGATGATATCATGTTAGACAATCAAAAGAATCTCGCTAGGATATTTTCCAGAGGAAGGCATAAAAGCACTGACGTGATATATGTCACTCAACGATACACACAAATTCCGAAGGTAATCAGAGATAACTGCAATATTCTTGCCGTATTCAACGGAGTTGATACACATACGCTACGAAATATTCACCAGACTTGGTGCAGCGGTGATATGGATTATAATCTCTTTAGAAATTTCTTTAGTCATGCTCAATCAAACCCGCATGGATTTGTAACGATACATTTACATGACCCGAAATCAAGATATCGTATCGGACTTGATAAAATATTCGGTTAACTCACAGCAGCATAGGGGGTGAATTCCAACAACCAGGGCGTCGACGAACAAGCGTTGGTTTGCCTCGTAGACGCTTTTTTTTTTACCATTCGAGGAAGCCTCAGTTTGCCAAATAGACACCTCTATTAAGTATTTACTAGGAAGCCTCAATTTGTCAAATAGACCATTCTATAAAATATTAACGAGAAGGAAGAGAGAAAAACGCCTAAGAGGTTGGTCTGTTCCCCCCCCCCCTCCTCTGCTGAAAGACTTAATTTGACAAATGGAACTCTAAAATCGTTAACGCTCCATTTGGAAAAAGGAGACTTAAAATTATTTGCTTAAAATATAACTCAATTAGAGAAGGTCTGAAATCCCACTCTGCTGCTTCATGTAGTCAAATACTTGTTGCAAACTTCATGTAGTCAGACACTACTGTCATTACAAAATTAAAGTAGTCAAACACTACTGTTATTACAAAATGCATGTAGTCTAACACTGTTATTACAAAATACGTATAGTCAAACACTACTGTTATCACGAAGTCGATATCACCACAAGTTTATCTCCGTGTTGACTCTGCCTCCTTTCCGGCACGGTCACTCTACCCTCCAGACTTGAACCTACACGTTGGCACTTAACTGGTGGTTTATCCTCGTAATGGTGCACCAGACATCATCATATTCACACGCTCATCCGGCTATTCATACCCAGTGAGTCAACTCTTTTAATCAAACTAAGTAAAAATGGCACCTGCCCCGACAGCTAAATACATTCAGAACTTCTCTCTAGTGGCTATGCCCTTCAAGATTTCTACACGATATATATAGTCGTGCGCATTGATACATAACTCGCACGTCCTGCGCAAGCGATAAAGGCTTCACACGATACAAACAAAGATTATATTTATTTTAAAAAATATTATGGCGCGCGAAACAAGACACCTTGATAATAATAAAATGTATGGTGGTCTAACTGGGACATATCGGGCATTTTGTAACATACACCTGTGCAGAACACATATAGCTTCTTCTGCCTTGCATTGAACGAGCTCCAGGTATTGGACAAGGTCCCTGCACCTGCACGCATCAAGTCGATATAAAACATCCACTAGTACATGACAACTCCTCTGAAAGAGTTCCAATACGCCTGCATATTCAGGTTCTTTGGGACATCTGATTAGTCACATGTTAGACCGGATTCTTCATAGACCGGATGCTAATACTCACAATCCACCCTTGTATACCACGAACTTGCATCAGATCACCTCTGCATTATTTGCCATCTAGACATATCATCCCATTTAGTATCCACCTTCATTTGCTAGTAAGAGAAACCTCCGTATGACAAATAGAACCAAACTAATGTATCACATCCAAGCAAATCCAACAGCAGAACAACTCGATAACTGTCACCGTTCATTGCTTGACAAAACATTCTCCAGTCACCAAGTGCATAATAACAATTCACACGTGTTCTACGTGGTATAGCAGTGTTAAGTACCAGCTTCGTACATCTAAAAGAGACCGCCGTTGGAGATCAACTTGACAACACAATTTCAATTAACTCATCATTACCATATAGTTACGATACATAATTTCAACCACAATCGTTATCAGCATTTGAACCCAGTTTGTATGGATTTAGTAGGGATAAGCGAAATGTGAACTTGAGTGCTTAGATGTAATATTGCCTTCGCTAACTGATGTTATTAATATCTCTCTCTCTCTCTCTCTCTCTCTCTCTCTCTCTCTCTCTCTCTCTCTCTCTCTCTCTCTCTCTCTCTCTCTCTCTCTCTCTCTCTCTCATCCGGGGAATTCCCATCATTTTTCACAACTGTCATTACAACTGTCATTGTAAAGCCTCTGCTGAAGTAACCAACACTCGACCATATCGATTTCAAGAACTACTGCCCAGTTTCTAATCTCCAATTCATATGGAAAAAACAATCCGAGAACAAGTTGTTCTAACCCAACTTGTATCTCATCTGAATTCAAACAGTCTTTTTACCAATGCACAGTCTGCATATTGCTCTTGCCACAGTACTGAAACTACCCTTATAAAGTTAGTTAATGATCTTCTCTGTTTTGGATAGCGCAAATATTATAGTCCTCACTATCCTTGATTTGTCTGCAGCATTTGACATAATAGACCATGATATATTACTTCGCCGTCTTCAGCATGTATTTGGCATTCACATTACTGCCTTGTTGTGGTTCAAGTCCTACTTAGTTAACAGGACACAAATTGTATCTGCATATGGAGTACACTCCAGCCAAGTAGTGGTGTTCTACATGGGTCTGTTTTTGGACCTATTCTCTTCATTCTATATTCTCAACCGCTATCAAGCGTCATAGATCATCATCCGGTGTCTGACCAATTGTATGCTGATGACACCCAAATATACAAGTTTAGCCACTCAACTGAAGTTGATGCTGACATCCAAGGAGTAGATAGGTGTATGTTTGATGTGAAATTATGGATGAGATGTAACAGGCTTTCAGATGAATAGTGATAAAACATCAAACAATAAATATCAGCAACACCAACATTAAATTCAGTCAGTACGAAACCTAGGTGTTGCTCTACACAGTACTATCACATTGCACCGTCATGTCATGAACATACGCAAGCCTGCATCAGCTCCATTCGCAAATATCTTTCAGTTCATGCCATTAAAACACTGGTGTGTTCATTAGTACTTTCAAGACTGAACTATTGTAATTCTATTCTGTCTGGTTCTTCTCAATATCTACTTCAATAAGTTCAAAACACAGCTTCTCGGTTCATCCTTAGAATACCAAGATCAGACTACACCTCCTTGCTGCTCTGTACCCTTCACTTGCTATCCATTTGATACAGAATCAAACACAAAATGTTTTCACTGTGCTACGTTTCACGGACGGACTCCAGTCAAACATACCTATCTGGCCTCATCCATGTGTACACACTAGCAAGATACTTACGCTCCTTTTTCTGACAATCGTATGCTCATTATTCCCACTATGAAAACAAAGTCATATGGACAACTATATTTTGCATCCCAGAGCCCAGCAATGTTCAACGACTTGGACATTGAAACTAGACACAAAGATACAGCAATCCCTATCAAGAGTGCTCTTAAAACACAACTTTTTTGACTGCAAGAACAAACTTGAAGACAAGAATGTTTCCTACCGTAAATATTTTCAGCATTTTTTATGTTTTCTAATTTCATGGTGTTTGTTTTTGTCTTTTTTAAGGTTTTTTGTAGTTCTATCAGTATAGATGTTGTTAAACGCTTAGAGCTTCTAAAGATCAGGCGCTATACAAAGTCTTCATTATTATTATTATTATTATTATTATTATTATTATTATTATTATTATTATTATTATTATTATATGATAAGTGTTGCAGACCAGTACTTTCTCGGAAGTCATGAAACACCAAACAACTTTTTTATCCCAAGAAATTAAATATGTTTCTATAGGCAGTGGTTATGTGTGATAAATTATATTTCTATCATAAAGCTACGTTTGAAGAATCATTGTTTGAAACTTAGAGTGTGTATATCTTGAGACACCCTAACTTAAACTTATATTTAAACAGTAAGATGATTACAGTAATCAAAGACTATTGTTCTATCGATTCTCGGTAATTGTAAATTACAAGAACAAAAATAGGCATGAGTATTTTCAGTTATGGATCTAGTTCAATTACTGGGTCACATGATATATGAATTTGGCAATGGAAAAAGTACATGCAAAATCTATAATTAAATATAAGGACCTTTAAGATAAAAATGCTTATGTTTCGATTTCAAGAATTATAGTACTAAACATATATATATATATATATATATATATATATATATATATATATATATATATATATATATATATATATATACATATACATATATATATATATATATATATATATATATATATATATATATATATATATATATATATATATATATATATATATATATATATATATATATCCTTTCCAGTCGAACAGACGACGTCTTCATACAGTGGTAAAGTAAAAGGAGGAGAAATTTCATTAGGAGGTATTCTAGCAATTACCACGCCATTTATACCTGTGATGATAATTATAATTATAGTTCGCATCTACATCTGGAAAGCAAAGCGGTAAGGCAAATATCCTTGAAAATATACCACCATCATCATAATCCTCATTGAAATTATTATCATTATAGTCTTTATTGTCGTCATTATAAAGATAATGAAAATGCCATCATCTGTATCATATCATCTTCAATATTATTCGATTTTTCGTTATTCTTCTTCTTTCTCTTTCTTCTTATTAATAAGTATTTATTTATTTAATAATATAATTATTATTAGTAGTAGTTTTTGTATTTATTAGTATTATTAATTATTTATTATTACTAATAATATTATTATTAATATTATTGTTATTATTATTATTATTATTATTAGTATTATCATTATCGTTATTATTATTATTATTATTATTATTATTATTATTATTATTATTATTATTATTATTACAGAATATACTTTTACTACACAAACGAGAGAGATATAATGACGAAGATAAAGAAACGCATAGCTAAACAAATTTGTTCTGATAGTTTAGATTCTTATTTTTCTTATTTTAAGGTCCAGTGTACGAAAATCACAAAGTGTGCTATGTCGAGCGAGCCGTACTTGTTTGAGACCAAGAGAGAATCGTGACCAGAACGTTACAACCCACCGACAACAGCCAAATGCAGATGGCTTTAACAGTGCATCATCGTTTGAATCTCCTTCATCTAATGGTATTTACGTCCATTCATTAGAACAACGGATCCCTTCAATCTCCAGCAGTTGCAAGTATTATGAACCTCCCCCATCGTACACTGAGACCAAAATTGCAGCTAACGAAGCCCTTCCCACCTACACAGAGGCAGTCAGGGACCCTACAAACTTCAATTCGTACAACTTCAATTTATATATCTGAATCATTGTGTTATATGGATAACAACAGTGAAAATCATATATATTTTAGTTTTGTATCGATGTATCTTTGCATAAGCATATTCATTCACAGCAAAACTTGTAAAAATGTTTGGCAGATCTCCTTTACCCTCAATTTACCGCCATACCTTTGCTCGCCCTTTCCTCTAGATGTTATAATTATAATAAACATAACCATTTTGACCTTATTCAACTTTTAATTGAAAGCGCCCAAATTAAATACAGATTCAACCTATTGTAAGCATAATATGTTTGACATATGTGTTGTTGTTTTGACAGTGATACAGTCTACATTTCAGATGTTTAATTCACTTCCAATTCATTTCTGTTTCAATATAGTAAAAACAATTTGAATTGTGTTTATCCTCAATTTGTAAGCAACATATCCATAAATTCATTACTTTAATTCAGATTTGAAGCGTCAAGAATAAATAAAAACTTTTGATATGTTTATTGTCCAATATTGATTATCTATACAACTTATCTAACCATAAATGAGTCAGTGGAAGTCTCCGTGTGATCCAGCAGTTGTATTGTAACCGCTTTTTGTACATCCGCTAAAACATGTGTTTATAATGGTATCCGTCCGTCTGTCCGCTGTCAGTTTCGTTCAGTTCAAGTTGTCCATCGTCTAACACTGTGGATGGTTAGCAAATAAGAAGCCTTTCGGGTTCAAAAGTCAAGGTCACTACAACCGAACATTATTTTCAGGTCACATACCTCAAGCAAATATTGCGGATGGATTCAGCATGGGGCAAATTAAAACTCCATCGAATTTTGGGGAATCAAAACGTCAAGGGCATTGTGTCTGAAAGAAACAAATAGTTTTCGCAACAACAAAAATCCTGTTTATCTGCATCACCGGGACCAAACTATATAAATAATTTGCGATGTAAACCTTGAGGTCAAAAGTTCAAATTAGAAGATAGCTATTCTTTCTTTAGAAATGCTACAAGCACATCAGACATTTTATCTTAAGCAAAGTTTGTGGATGGCTGGCACTAAAGGGAAGAAATTATCAAGTTGATTTGACGGCTACAAAGTTAACCGTCAAGTGATTGTGCATCGACCTTAAAATATCACGTTTGTTCTATACCAGAGCTTTGAATATACTTTGTTGACGGCTTTAAATTATAAGATCATATGTCACAGGTCACGGTCATGTTAAATCTAATACGACTACTATGGTTTCTACATATTACGTTTAGCATTTTAAATGCTGGTTTATAGAATTATTAAACACACGGGCTGAGGTATACAATTGGCTGTTTACGGTATTCTTGTTTTAAATTTTTTAGAAAGTATTATTAATAGAAACACACAATAAATGAAAACAATATCCACATTGCATATATTTTAAACACTGAAATCAACAGCAGTGGTTCAGCACGATTCTTCGACACATTTTACATGTTTGTCGTCGTTTAAAAATACTTACTTTTTAACATTTGTTTGAAAAATTTACTAAGCGATGCATCAAAGCAAAAACAGCATTCAAAGTTGTATGTACCCGAACCAAATTAAGCCAAAGAAAAGTAAAATGATTCCATGAAACTTTCGATAAGAGTGTTAAAAAATGTATATCTACCATTTTTCTATCCCCTAGACTGTATTGTGTATTTATACACACCACGCATGTAGCCCACAAAGTTTCAGAAAAAAATCTTGAAACTACTAAAGAAGAGAAACGATGACGTGCTTCTTCATACTTTTTCGTTTCTCAAAAAAAAACCACTTTAAATGTTGGTGGATTTTTTTGTACCAGTTGATCCCGAAATTGTTTGTTAGGAAACGCTGACACCATACTGCGCATTTACACCAAAAACTAATGTAGTTATAAGTTTCAGTTATCTAATTCAAATCAATAAAAAAGGAGATGCGATAATAAGAGTTTTCATGCTACGTTGCTTCTCAAACTACCCGATTTTTATATTTCAAAGTAAAACAAGCAACAAAGCAAAGAAAAAAACGAGAGCATAGTTACCGTGAAACCCTCCAGGCAGCTTCCACTTTACTTATTAAAGTATCAACAATTATTATAAACCTGTGCATCAAATATGAAAATTATTTGTGCAATATTTGTCATAATTCCTATATTTTCATGTGTGAAAAATCCTTATACTTTTATATCTCGAACGTTCAAGATTTCCCATAATGCCATGCGACTCTTCATTCCGTGTCCTTATAAAACGTCATATTTGCACCAAGAAAAGCTAGCATTTTGTGAGCTTCAGAAATCAAAGAAAACTATTTCCTTTAAGGCGTGATGTGTGTTGTTTTGCATCATCATCATCATCATCATCATCATCATCATCATCACCAGTCTCTTAACCTAGTGTGGTCGTTGAGGCACTGTGCTGCTGCACATCTGACAAGTTCCCTCCACTTGTCTCGATCATGTGTCAATTCCTGTGTCTCTGCAAAACGTTTCCTGGTCCATTCTGTGATGTTGTCACTCCACCTTTTTCTCTGTCTACCTCTTGTTTTGCATCAGATATTAAACTCCTCACTGTTTACTTCTTTGTAAATGTGCGTCCCTTTAACAGCCTTGACAACAACATAAAATATCTTGTCTGCTACATCGTTCAATTGGTCAGATAGAGTAAAATAGTTTCCATAATATCAAATATTTAAATTATCGCAACATCTTAAGTTATTTTAAGCCTACCGTTCTCGCTAATCGCTGATATTATCAGCGAAAGGTACGAAAAGATGTAGGTACTGAAAAATGAATTTAATCTTAAAAGCATCGATAAAAGTTTGGTATCTATTAAAAGATTTTTCCTACGTAATTACCCGATATATTTTATATTCTGGAACCAAAATATGACATTTTAACTTGTAACTTCCCCACTCGTTACAATATCACAAGTTTGTGCTGCACGTTGAAGTATACCCGATATTAACCTGGGGGGGGGGGGCACATTTTCTATTTATATGGCATTATATCAAGGAATCGATCCCAAATGAGGCATGGAAAAAAAGTAAAATAAAAATTAAGTCAAGAGATACCTACTGATGTATCCGTGTATAGTTTGCGTCGTCTAAATATAATAGGGTGGAAGATATTTGTAGGAAACAAATAATGGCACAAAATAATCAATCAACCATGAAAATCAGCTTATCGTCACCTACTTCTTGCATTAATGACTTTTAGATGCAAACAAGAGTAAAAATAACATGCCACATTATGAAATTATAAGATAATACATCGAACTTTCTAGTTAATTTCATCCATGATAAATCAAGCCACTTGGCCGCAATGCCCAATCGTGCTTTACAGCTTATGCAGCAAATTTCCCCTTTTTATATCCTCTCAGATCTTTGCTTTACGTTTCCTGCATGTGCCCTATTAATGGACCTGACATGAAATTTATAAAGGTGTGACTTTTTACTGACATAGAATCTATCAGTTATCATGTGTTATTTTGCTCGGTGTTATCTAAATGGCTACGTTTCTAATCTAATTTACATCTTCTGTGACATGATATTCGTTGGAGCGGATCGCTCACCTGCCCTAAACAATTAATCAACATTCAATGGTATAATAAATATAGCATTACAAAATGGAACTGTCTTCCCTGTCTCTCAGAACAGTATTATTTTGTGTAATATATTGTCATTTGTATGTTAGATTAGTTTTTATCTCTTTTGCCATATTTGGGTGGGGGAGTTGAATTGTTATTTTGGGGGACTGTTGTTACTCATTAGTCTCATTTATGAACCAAGTACATGCATATTGAATATTACTAATGTCTTATTTTGTAAGATAGAATAACGATGGATTTATTTTTACCTCCTTTACGTAATTTCATTTGTTGTTGATTGTTTTTGTTTTGTTTTGTTTGTTTGTTTGTAGTTTTGTTTAGGGGGTGGGGGTAAGTTTTGTTGTTATTATTATTGTTTGGGGTTATTTATCCCGATAAGCCAAATTTGGTATCCTTCGGAATATCAATATTGTTATAAACCTTTAGGCTATCCTTCACGTCATGGCAAAATTGTACCGGCTCAACATAAAAACACATTTAGTCACTATCACTCTTGAATAGTCTATTTCTATCACAGCGATTCAGTATCAGTTTTAAGTTGTCTCGTTCTATCATAATGAATCAGTCAGTCCTGAGTAGACTCGTTTTATCACATCGAATCAACATCAATTTTAAATAGTCTCGTTCTATCACAATGAATCATCAGTCAGCCCTGACTATACTCATTTTATCACACTGAAGCATACTCAGTATAGAGTAGTCACATTGTATAAGTTAGTTTGTTTTCCATCTTGTAGTAAAATGCATACGTTAACCAAGTAGTTGTAAATCAGTCGTAAATTCGAGTTGCTAATTTTATTTTATTTGGGGGAGATTTAACAACTAGAACCCAGTCTTCGTCAGTAAATGCATCCAAGCAAATGCAATATATTTCTGGCACTTGAAAAATTTATTTTCATCTGTTTATATTTAACAGTTGTTTACTTTCTACAATTTCCCTTCTGTTTACCGAACAAAGCATTGTCCATCAATTTGTAATCAGTGTTTCAAGAATTTCCAGATTTACGGAAGTGCTAATTGAAATTTAGTTAAACATACATACAAACTTACTGCAGGAGTTTCGTATATCAAGCATGTCGGTTTAAACATATACCTTTATTATAGTATGCAATTAGTAATGACTCCTTACCGACTATATTCATAGTATAATAAAGTTATATATCTTCTGATCTGAAGGCACATAACATTAGATAAGTCTGATGACCTTTCTTTTTACTTCATGGTTACTTGCCACGATCATAAAGGGTAATAAGATTCAATACTATGCAAGTTTTATGCATAAAGCTAACTTTCATAACAGTGGAATACTGCAGGAAACGCCGGGGTGTTGGAAGGTTTGTATATGTCTTGGTAATAAATCCAAATTAAATAATTCACCCTTAAGTGTCATTTTTTCTATTGATGGCACTGGCTTTTAATGGAAAAAAAAATACATTTTTGTTTGCATTTCTATTGAATCTAATCTGTATCACCAACAACATATAACGTGTTGTTCTTGGAGTTTTTTGTGTTGTTTAGTGATATTGTTCTCGCTTTTTTCTTGTTTTATTTTCTTGTTGTCGCTGCTGTTTATTTTCTTCTTTGTTTATTCAGTTTGTTGTTGTTTTCTATATTTTTTTCTGTATTAATCAAATGGACATCATACTACATGTCTGCGGCTTGGTGCCCCTGTGCTACATCACTATAAACTGTCACGATACAAACATCGTAGCGATATGACTGAAACATTGTTAAAGTTACATTAAAAATCCAAATCACACACACACACACACACACACACACACACACACACGTATACAGTGGTTGGTTGTTTTAAGAAGAGAATAAGAGCCAACGTTTCGTCGCCTAAGAGGTGAATGGCTGACAATGTGGTCACATAACAAAGCAGTGGAGTATGCAGAGTTGTCAACTGTCTCCTGAACCACACATGCATACGATACACTGCAATGATGTAACTGATTGACCTTTAGTGACTATAATCCAGATATAATCAGATGTCATCAGGAACCTGAATATCTTCTCTATATATGCACGAGTATTTTAAATCTTTCAGATGAGTTGTCATGTACTAGTGGATGTTTTATATCGACTTGATGCATGCATTTCCAGGGACCTTGTCGAATACTTGGAGCTCTTTCAATGCAATGCGGAAGGAGCTATAATTGTTCTGCATATGTTTCAACTTTGGTGTGGTGACATTATTAAGGATAGAATGGGTTAGGAATAACTTTTAAATAATAACTTTTCTGGTTTGGAGAGTAAAAAACTACAGTAAATATAGTACATTGTATACAAACCTTGGCGGCAATATTTTTTAACATACATTGTACATATCACATCTATGTAATCTACAACGTGTAGGTGATTTTGGATAATTTATATTCCACCCCCGAATTCCACACAAGTAAGTATTATAAACTACTGAGCATTTATTTACCGCAATATCGTGCTCATTACGCAATGTTAATATGTACTCACTGCTTTCAAATTGCTCGTCAACTATGATATTAAACAGACGTTTCCAATGTATTGATTTATGACTAATACGATGTTCAATCATACATTGGATATGAGTCATATTTTTTGTCCGACACTATAGCAGAGAGAAAAGGGTTTTTTTGTTATTGTTCAGTAATAAATAATAATAAATATTGATTTTCTGTCAAGGCTTGAAACTATTCGGTATTCTTTCTTAACTGGCTTGGGCATATCCTGAAAAGTAAACTGTGCTACTAGAACCTACATTTGTTTTGTATACAACCTGTCTAAAGTTACAATTGGGAGTCAAAGATCGATTGATTAGGAAGTACTTAGACTGAAGGTATTCTCGGAATAGTTTCTCAAACCTTCAAATTCCAGGTAATAATTAATTTAAAACGTTAGACCCTCGAACGGTGAGTCGGATGAACATTTTACTTCCTTCTGTGTTGTACACATTACGCAACATCTGCTTGTACTCACTGTTTTGAAATACTCATCAAATATGAATTTAAGCAAATATGTTTAATGCATTTGTAAATTGACGAGAAGAGTAGTATAATACGATTACACACTTTGAAGGACGTGTTGTCTGGCATATATGTTACTTTTGTTATAGTCAAATACGTCACCTTTTCATATGATAGTGTCCAATGGGAGGGTAAAGATCTATTCATGGCTAAGGAAGCTTTTAGTCCTAGGAATAGCCTGTCAAGCCTTGAAACTCCAGCGAGTGTTTAATCTGTAATTATCCACACTCCCAGCCCCCCTTTCTATTTTGGAGAGAGAGAGAGAGAGAGAGAGAGAGAGAGAGAGAGAGAGAGAGAGAGAGGGCGCAAAGTCATTCCAGAGGCTTTCTTTCTCTCGCTCAACACCATTTTTTTTAGAAATTTCCGTTAAACTTGCCTGCATGACGACAACGTCACGAGCAAAACTGCTGCTCATTGTCTTTCTGACCCCGCCCCACCCCCACGAACCCCCCACACCCGACTGAGAGCCGATTTTATCCTATCCGTCCCAGCATTTGTAGTGAGTTCTTCCACAAATAAAATGTAGTGAAGTACATCTAAGCACTCGCGGTAACATACGGGCAACTCACTGTAAAAACAGCAACATGTAACTCGCCATGCATTGCCATTTCGACTGTACACTTATCCCTGCATTAGAAATAAGGTTTACATTGACAGCATCAGCTTACTTTGAAAGTTCAAGAGACACAAACGCCGTGCTCCAGTCACTCAAAATATAGCATCACTCATCAACATTATTCAGATCAATCTTGAGAAACCAAATATGATTTTACCACTACTATTCACTGGCCACTGAAGACCTTTTATTTTAGTAGTAGTAGTAGTACTAGTATTGTTATTCAGACACTGATCGTCATAGTAATTAAAAGAACCCAAATGGACCGATTTGACCTAGCATACACACTTTATGTTAAGGACCGCAAGGAACTGTCAAACCCAAATTAACTTGCAGTGATCATTTAATACAACTTTCTACCTGCATAACTTTATTTATTGTTCTTACATGACTGTGTAAATTAACCTGGCTTCACGCATGCAGTTCTTGCATCCATCAGTACTCAAACGTTGGAATTCAACGTGCTTCTAATTACCGCTATGAAAATTGCATATGTTGTATGAGAACAGGCTTTTTTGTATTCAGAAGAAAAGAAAAGAAGATAAAAACATTTGTGTTGGTATTAGGATATTAGGTACACCATATTGTAAGCTAGATTTTTACCATAACCTAGTTGGTTTCTTTTCTTCTCGTGTTTAACCACGATTCATCACCATAAACAAGCTATAATTTTGTTTTCATGTATTAAGCATTTTTTATTATTTTTTAAAATTTTATTTGTATTATTTTTATTCATTATCATCTATATCTAAACTGAAAAACATGAGCTCTTATAAAAGTAAATTCAGTGTTGTTGATGACAAGCCTACCGCCACCCAATAATGTGTATCACCAATAAGCCTTCGTTAACTTACCTTTACCTGGAAATGATATACATTGAGGACATGCCAACCAAATCATGTTCTTGATTTGTTTATTTTGGTTTTAACGTCATTTCTCGGGACAGGACAGGTTTTACGTCAAACCTTCCACTTTGTGCACCCCAACCCCACTCCCTGGCTGGGCAGTACTTATTATAACTGACATTAATACTATTACACGATTGTTTTTCCTTCCATTATTTAGTCTACATATAATAAACGAATAACCTGACAGTTGTTCACTTTTTCGCGCACCCCAAATATTGGCACCATAGGCGGCCGCCTAGTTCGCATATTGGGTTAAACCGGCCTTGCATACGTATCATATACAACAATCCTAACATCCAACACAACTGAACCGAGTCAACGTACCCCAAGTTTCAATATTTCTAGTGTAACCCAGCATGTGTGTGTGTGTGTGTGTGTGTGTGTGTGTGTGTGTGTGTGTGTCGAGAGTGTATCAATTCTCTATTTCACATGATTCGCTTATGAGTAATACAATTCGGCAGAAAAGTAGTGTATACAAATGCCTTATTGGTAGTTAATCACCTACCATCGTCTATATCCCGAAGTAAATATCACATATCCGGTTGCCACGTATGATAGAAACAGTATCTAAAGAATAAGAACCATACTGCTTTGAAATAATGTTGAATTCATCAATCGAAATTTATTTCATGCAATATACATTTTCACATCCTGTACAAATGAATACAAAAATACAACCATTCACTCCCGAAATGATCATTTTGTTAGCATGCGATGGAAAAGCCGAGGAAGTTTAGACTGGTAGATTGTATTTCTTATGAGGCGTAGTAGCGAACAAAAAAGTAGGTCTGCGATGGACGTTGCAGTTGACACTTCGATGTTATATTACAGAGCGGTGGCTGAAAATTTAATTGTGTCAGCCATCCTGGAATGGTATGCGGGTGTTGAAAGTTTCATGTCGCTCGTCTAAAACATGTACAATTAAATTCAGTCAATTGAAATTCTGTTGCACAGAATTTGAAAATAATATACTGAGTTTAAAACATATATTCGTTTAAAACTCAATTTGCCAAAGTTCAGCCAAGTATACCGAATTATATATAGCTTGTGTTTCATGTTCACATTTCTGAATTTCTGAATCACGGTTGAGTCTTTATGCTTATTTGTTATTGTACGTTTATAAACTTTATTCCATATGTTTATAAATACACTTTGTGTATTTTGTTAGTTTTGTAGATGGATATTTTACGTTTTAAAGAGTAAAAACATTCTTTATATCCTTTAATTAGTGATATAACGATTTTAGTGAACGCAGTCCTTTGACTCGCATGCATGTTGGCTAATTGCCAAAAGAATTGTTTCAGCCATGATATCAAACAGTACGCATACAATAACTTATAAATGTAGCTATTCTTTTATATATCGATTTTAATACCAATAAATACATTTGAGATCTAGATTTGGCGTTTCTGAAAAAAAATCGTTATTGGCAGGAAAAAGTAAATAAACTGACAGTTCCTTTTTAAAGCTTTTCGATGATTCCGATGATAAAAGAAGCAAATATTGTTGGTTGAATTGCTTCAATAGAACCGCACAGAGAGAGAGAGAGAGAGAGAGAGAGAGAGAGAGAGAGAGAGAGAGAGAGAGAGAGAGAGAGAGAGAGAGAGAGAGATGGGGGAGGGGTTGCAAGATAGACATATAGGAGATCGGGTTGGATAATGAAGATGGATCGATATAGCTTGAAAAAAATGATATTTCTTGGGCGTGGTTTTTATTAATTCATATATATTGATCATCTTACATGTTTTAGGAATATACATACCAGGGAAAGAAATAAACAAAAACAAAATAGATATAATGTGCTTTACATTCAGAGTTACCCGTTGGAAAATGAGACAGGTACAAAATTTAGCATGCTTGAGTACACGCTATCGTGAACGAAAGCTTCTTAGACTATATATAGAGTTATACTAAATGAAAGTTTAGACAGGGAAATAACAACTTAGACGTTATTAAATAGATTTTAAATATAGTGAGCACATACACATTACCAATTTTCTGTAACTCACTTGAGATGACAAGAAAATTTAAAATATTTCCATCATAAGAGTAAATGCTACCGTGACAAAACATACCTTTGAAAAGAAATATTAAACCTAGGTAAACTATTACCTTGGTTAAAATTAACTTCCAGAGAGTGAGACATATAAACTCTATAGGTTTCATTTATCGTGGAAATGTTCCAGGAAGGAATAATTGCAACGTCATTTTACGTGTTTTGCCAAAACAACTATGTCATGATTACATAAATGTATCCCACGATCTTTAACCTATATAACAGTTACTGTATTCCATTTGAATAGGTGTTGTTATTCAGTTATCTTTTAAAACGATCTGACACGAGATTTCTGGATCTTTAGAAAAATGTGATTTTTAGTAGTGAAACTTGTATCATCCTAACAACGCGAGTGATGAGAACAGATGTGAATTTTAAACCTTCACCACTTCTGCCTCAAATGTCTTAAATTTATATTATGGGTTTATCATTCTAAACTAATATCAAGGTCACTAAGGTCAAAGTTCAGAAAGTACACAATCACGATATTTCACACATTTATGGTAAAAGTTGAAGTATTCCTGGCTACAGAATCGAAGTTTATATCGTTGGTATAAAATATATTTCAATTATTGTTAGAAACAGAAACTTTTTATCAAGTGAAAAACTTTGATGGTTTTTATTGATGTCTGTCACAGCTTGTATCCCATCCTCTCGTGGTGATATGCAGTTGAGGTTAACCGTACACGAGTAATACAATTGCTTCGAAATGTTCTCCTAATTGGTTATTTAGATAGGTTGATAGCTAGAATATTTTACAAACAATAAAGTAAACTGGCAACTACATTAATCATAAATAAGCCTATGGTCGAGTGAGAAAGATTCGGAAAACATTCGAATTTTGTTCCATGTAGCACGTTTTTTTTTATTTTAGCACAGAAACATACATGTCCAAGCCGGGTTTGAGATTACGTTTAGACCTCAAATGTGCAAGGGTAACTGTTCATTTTCGCCTAGCTCCGTTTTCGTGTGTTTGCCATAATGTTTATTGTGAGACAAACATGGTTCAGTTTCATCATTATTTAAGTAATATCTGGGACACACTTCTCGACGACCAATATATATACATCGATAAAATTTCTTAGTGAATATCCATTTAGGAGTTAAAAATGATAGCTTTAACGAATATTCACGCGATGGTAAGGGGTTGGTGTGACAACAAAAGAAGTAATGATAGTATTTCCTTTGTCGTGCCTATAACTTTATTGATTCCCTGACGACTTTGAAAATGCATAGATGTTAACTGTCTACAACTTTATTTTAATAGAATGGGGCCACAAAAGGAGAAAACATACATGCACAACCCACGCCGTAGATGACCTTGTGTTTGTTTCCTAAATTATCCTCGTGTTCTACATAGGATCAAGTGTACTCAGGAGTAGATTAGCGCACGCTAGACGGATAATGTTTGCTAGTGTAAGAGATATTAAACTAACGTATCTACATATATAAAAGCTAAAATATAACTAGGTAAAATTTCAAACCCGTTGTTAAACAAAATTTCACTATTTCACTTGCAGTTAAAACACGATATGATGTACACATTTCTCCAAATGCAAACAAAACCTTGGCGTTATTTAATAATATTTAGGTGGTGGTGGCGGTGGATATGCTGGTTCAATGACTCCTGATGTTCCGGTATTAAACGGGGTATAGGGAGGAGGGACATGATGAACCGCAGGTGATCCGTATATGACAGGTCCATAGTGGCCTGGATAAGATGAGGGTCCAGGGGCGATAGCCGCATTAGTAGCTGAAAATAATATATATATATATATATATATATATATATATATATATATATATATATATATATATATATATATATATATATATATATATATATATATATATATATATACACACACTCAAAGGTATAAACACATACCCTTGCTCTTGTCAGAACTGGGGTTCATACCTAGCACAACATATTCTGAAAGTTATCGAGTTACTTCTATGTTACATCGACCCCGTATGTTGGTCACTGATAGCTTACCAGTCACAATCCTAATCTGTGTAGTGTTCATTGGGAAAACGACGACAGCTCCTTTGTGCTTTTCGGAATTGTGTGCATAAACACAATTTGGATGGAATAAATTTTCTCATTAAATCAAACGTTTGTGTTCTCTTTTTGAAGAAATATCAATATAATGGTCTGAATTAATGTTGAATTCATTTGGTTTGCTTATCTTTGATGATTTACATTATTTGTAAAGGTAATCATCGAATCACGTTACTGTTTAAACCTGCTCTATAAAATAGCAAAATGTGAATATATCTTATGCTAAGTTCAATATATAAAAAATCCAACGATTAAATTTGTTTCTAAATTGCTTCTTTGTATGATAGTTTCGTTGAAATTTTAGTAGTCCAAGAAATACAATATATTCTTTTCTCCCGTCCGCCAGATTGGGAACGAAAGGAATAACGAGTGTCCCAGTCTATAGTTCCTGGATGACTTCAGCTTAGTCGATCGATTGTGAGCTCGATCCTATTCCAGTTCGACCCAGATATATATGTAACACGAGGTTTATTATTTAAGTTATTTGTTTGCATTTAGACTTTGTAACTTACCATTCAGCAGTACTGAGTTACTTTGAACGTGTTCGCCAGAGGTCACTCTAGTGAGATAACCCCGTTAATTTTCAATATAAAAGCAGCTTATATTTCATTGTCATGATCTAGTTTTCGTCTTTAGCTGGATCTGTTTCCCAGAGTTTTTGATAAAACAGTATGCCTGATTCTACTGACGAGAATTACAGATTATTAGCAAGATGACAGTGATAAAAGGATGGGTGAAATGATAAAAACGCTAGATAGATAGATAGATATAGAGATGGACAGAATTTCATAATAATGTTGTGCCTTGTGGTGGTTTTATGTATTCATATTTGTTCGTTAATCTTTCTTAATGTGCCCCAAGTGGCCAAATGGTCTAAATAAATTACCGTTATGGACCATTACCGTCTCACCTCTGTCTGCGTGGGTTCGAGCCTTGGGCTAAGCTAATGGGTACGCAAGAAAGCTTGCTGGTAGCTTCTTGATGGTCGGTGGTTCTTTCCTGTTGGTTTTTTCCGGGTTCTTCCTCCACCATTGATACTGGCCGATCTGTATAGCCTATATTGTGCTGAAAAATGGCGTTAACCCTACAACAACAATCTTTCATCAAGATAGAAGTATAGACGATAAAAAGGACGTTGTGTTATTCAATATCATTCTCCAAATGCGTTTATAATTTATGAGATCACACTAAGGAGTAAAAAAATTAGATGTCATTTGAATGATCTCAGATAATCAAATGTAGTGAAACGCATTACTGCTGTTCTGTAACTTAACTGCAGGAGATGTGACAGGAAAATGTAAGCTATGTTGCGTTACGTTTTAGCAATACAATCTGTTTTACCTACCCGTAAGAACAACAATCAAACCAAGAATATAGCAAAAATATACATCTTGTTGGTTGCAGTTTGGTCAAAGAATGTGTTGTGCTACATTACAAAGCTGTACCGGTATATATTTCGTTTTTCTTGGAAATTAACCAGAAAGGTATATATGTTGTGGTAACGTAAAGGCCATTATCTCTAATCAGTACAACACTAATTTCATGCCCTTGTTCATTCTAAAAGACAAGGACTTCATTACCATTTATTTTTTATTCTGGACGGGGCTTGACGGGCTTGTTAATTTTCGTATATAGGCTACAATAAATTTAAAATACATGAAATTGCCTTCCCAAATGATGTCCCTTCTAAAAGGTGTAGTCATTCAGCGAAATCTAAGGAAAAGATCTAAAGTTCGCTCAACTACGGCGAAATGTAGAATTTTCTTTTATTGGACAGGATATTTGAGACTACAGGTTTAAATTGTACAGAGGTGCTTTTTGCGATACATGATAAGCTACTCAGAATGCATACATACATGCATACATACATACATACATACATACATACATACATACATACATACATACATACATACATACATACATACATACATACATATTTGGCAATTGTGAAACCCAGTCCCTGATTACCCATTAGGCAGAGTAGGCAACTGCCTATGGGCCCCGCGACTTTTAGGGGCCCCATGAGACCGTGACGAAAGAATTTTTTTACTTATTTACTGTTAAGAATAGAGGCGTGTGACGACGCTGACGTCATACAATAATGTTTTCAAGTTAGTCTAGTAGTTAAGTTAAATTAATTTAAATAATTATAAATAAAATTGATAGTCCCTAGATAAATGTCTGGCACTGGTAGGCTAATTTAAACGAGTGAAATCGGCTGGGCACTGGCGTTCTACTTCTAGCAGGCACCAGGCCGACTAGGGGTCTGGGGCCCCAAAAGTTTGACTGCCTATGGGCCTCCACGGTGCTTAATCCGGCGCTGGTGAAACCGCCTGAGTAAATGGTTAGCGTTTCGGATTCAATATCAGTAGCCCTCCCAGACCAGCCTGGGTCGAGAGTCCGCTCCGGTGGTCAAGTGGCTAGAGCGTCTGCCTCGGATGCGGGATGTCGTGGGTTCGATCTTCGGCTGAGTCATACAAAAGACTTACAAAAATGGTACTAACAGCTGCCTCGCTTAGCACTCAGCCTTAAGAAATTAGTATTTGGACTGTTCGGCCTGGTGTCAGGATAATGTGACTGCCACACTTGAAGACATCATAGCAATATGGCTGAAATATTGTTAAGCTAAGTTAAAAATCCAAATCACACACAAACACACACACACACACACACACACATACACACACATACACACACACTAAAAAGTTTAATACAGATCCATGGAGCTTGACGATTCATCAGGTGAGTTGTTTTTTTGAAGTTCTTGTACACTGTAGATGGGCAGATCATCATCACATTCATTCAATCTGATGCTGTAAACAGCTCTCGTGTCCTTTTGAAAAAGTGGTTGTTACTATCACACTCTTCTCAAGTTGTAGCTAAATATAAAAACTTCGAAATGAAAACCTTTGTCATCAAACTTTGATATTTAGGCGAGAAGAATTTGTACAAATTTATTTCTAAACTTATCTCACCGTGTAGATCTCGCCTGTTTTATTTTTGTTCTCAAACACATGCGCTTACCTCTTAGTAGCTCATTGACTAGCTGAGAGAATAATCTCCTCCGTAACAAAGATGCTCTAAATGACCTTTTAAATGGTGTTGTTTTTTTCAGACTTATTTATATTGAATGTTATAGGCCAGTTTAATGTTATATTTTCGCCTGAATTTTAGCTTTTGCTGTGGATAACTGTCCTGTGTGTGCATAAAAAATACTTTGGGCTAATTACGGCTGTACCCTAAATTTTTCAAAAGATAACCCAGAAACCCATGGGACGAAATTTTGATTTACTTTGACCGTCTAACGTAACAGATACAATTGGTCATTGCGATCGGACAGTTTGCTAAATAGGTTAGTTCAATGGAATACAAAACTTAGTCTTATTTCGTGTCAATGCACTCTAGCGCTTGAAAAAATAAGATTGACAGTGTGTCACGGACAACGCAAAACAAACATAATCTTTATTATCACGACGTCTACTGACATCTGTAACCAATCATAGTTAATATGGAATAAATAATGCGTAGTTAATGTGGAAAAGTGTAATCATAGTTGATGTGAAGAAAAAGAATTCATTTCTAATGTGGAAAAAGGAATTCATGGTTAATGTGGATAAAAGAATTTATAGTTGTTTTTTTTAATGCAGAATATGGTAATCATAGTTAATGTGGAATAAATAATGCGTAGTTAATGTGGAAAAATGTAAACATAGTTGATGTGAAGAAAATGAATTCATTTCTAATGTGGAAAAAAGAATTCATAGACAATGTGGAATAAAGAATTCATAGTTAATGTGGAATACAGAATTCGTAGTTAATGTGGAAAAATAATTCATAGTTAAATTGGAAAAAAGAATTCATAGTTAATGTAGAAAAAGAATTCATAGTTAAAGTGGAAAAAGAATTCATAGTTAATGTGGAATAAAGAATATATAGTTAATGTGGAATAAAGAATATATAGTTAATGTGGAATAAAGAAGGCATTACTAGCGCAGCAAAAGGACAGCACAACAGCTGTGGAAAGAAGAATGCCTAGATATGTGTATACAAATTAACGCATAAATAGTGTGTAAAACTTAACACATAGCGTGAAAATAATTCATAGTTAGTGCTTGTAAAGGGCTGCCGGTTATCAAAGGTTATTAGTACAATATTGCACAAGCCGCTGGTCAGAGGTATTGCGCAACTTGTACAAACAACACTCGAAACCGCCTCCCGCTAATTCTCGTTTATCTAAGGAATGACCTCTACGGTGTAATATGCCCGGTTCAAATGGATATAGTAATCTGAAAAACGGTATCTTGAACAAAGACAACACCCGAGCCCCCGTAAAGATAAAATATGAATTTAATTAAAATACAATTAAAAGAAGAATGACACAATAAATTACAATATTCTTTCCTTCTGACGATTCTTCGTTCAGAAGTAATTCAAAAACCCGAAGCTTTAAGATAGCAAATACGTTAATTAAAATTCAGAACACTAATAAAATAGATGAATTTAACCGTTAATGACTGATAGTATAATATTGGTAATTCTACTTATATGAGATAATATATAATATTTGTTTGTCTTGTAATGTTGTTCATACATTGAATAAGGATATTCAATCAGTTTTTGACTGGATTTTTTCCTTATATGCACTTTGCACTGGAGACAAATCTTACAAGAGATAATTAAACAAATGGTATATTTCTATACTGACTATTCGATTAAAATAGCTACGTACAGAGTGTACAGCCGTGCTGTGGTGCTCAGCCGTGTTGGGACGCCGGCTCATCCTGGGAAAAAAATAATTAATGTGACAGAATATAATGGACAGAAATTCAATTAATTATATAAGGATCACATGTAAACTAACTGAAGCAGTGCTAGAAGAAGTAATGTAAGATCATATAAACTGTAGGAAGATAGGGCAGAGAGAACATGAGGACCAAATGAAGGAGCAAATGGACACAAATGATAAACATTAACAATTTGCACAATGCCTAATGGCCACAAGCGAAGATAATAAATAATCAGTCAGTTAGTTCGGCCTAGAAGTCTGTATCACTTAGCTTTAGCACAGAAGAATATATGGAACTAGCGACGGAAATGACTCCCGCTCTCGCCCTAAGAGAGTGAGGGGCCTAGGTCTGACAATCGCTTCGGGTCGGAGCCTGAGAGTTCAGGAGAAAAGGACAACCCTTCTCCTTATTTGAGAAGACACAAATACAAAAGAGGAAACAGAGCTTAGACAGGGAGAATGAAGAAACGACGAATCTACAGAGGGAGCTAACAACTACCCAGATCCGAGAGACATTGATACAATTTTTGTCTTGTTGACTAAGTAGGATTTGAACCACTGTAAGGCTATATTCTGAATGCCAAATACATGCTGAAGACGGCAAAGTAATATATCATGGTCTATTATGTCAAATGCTGCAGACAAATTAATGATAGTGAGGACTGTAATCTTTCCATTATCCAAAAGTAGAGAGAATGCCATTAACATTGTGCAAAAGAGCAGTTTAACAATATGAAAAGGGCGATATGCAACTGCACATAGTTAAAAAGACTAATTGAATTGGTGTACATTTGTTCCTTGAAATTAGTTTATTAGTTATCTCGAAGAGCTTTTTGCAGCTGAAACTCTCAGTGATCTTAGTACTGTAGTGGGATAATTTGGCACTGCCCTAACACTGCTATACCAAAGAGAACACCTATTATTGATACTCTGCATTTGGTGACTAGGCCATGTTTTTAAAGCAATTAACGCACGCATTTATCCAGTTGTTCTGCTATAGAAAATATGCAAGTTGTTAGGTTTTCGTGGATGTCATGCAATAATTTGGTTATATTTATCATACGGAGGTTTCTCTTAGAAGCATATAATGGTGAAGGGTTAGGAAATGATACCTCGAGATGGCATATAATGCTGAGGTAATCAGATACATATTCGTGGGTCGTGAGATACAAGGTTGGATTGCACAATATTATCATCAGGTCTATGAAGAAACTAGTCTCAAATGTGACCAAGCTTAAGGGTGGGTTGGTTAACTGGCTGTTTAAGGTTGAAAACATGACTGGAATCTAGACGTTTTGACGCGTATGGGTTTCCATGACAGTCATAGTTGAAATCTTGCCATCTATCGAATGTCCATACTCCAGAAGATTTGGAAACTGCTCCAAAAAAGAGATTCGGTCAGCTTGTGTTTTCTGCTAGGAGGAGGACGGTAGAGACAGAAAGTATGGACTGACCATGATAGCTGTTCTCCATTGTTATTATGTCATGGTGAATTTCTTGCTGTGGTCATCGATCACTTCTCTAGAAATAATCTAGATGAAAGTGCAAAATTATATCTTTAGTGACATGTTGCTACCAAGGCTTTTGTATGCCTTGAGGAGGTTTTCCATCAACTTCTTTTTTTTTAAATAGAAAATGTGTTCCCACTAAGTGGAAACCTCTCTGTGGCATCTCTCCATGGCATGCAGTGCACGATCAAATGCATCATTTCAAATAAGTTCACGAATCTGAGGACCAACAAAGAAAACTTCTTTAATCTTAGCTTCACTTAACGTTGGGAATTGTGCATGGACGTAATTGAAGCTGGTTTTGTTTTGTTCATCAGCTTGAAAAAGTTCTTCATCAGACCCAGCTTGATGTGCAAGGGTGGTAACACAATCTTCCTTTATTCAACAAGTGGTGGATATGAAACACTTTTCTTCTGAGACTCTGATAACTGTTGGAGTGAACATTGACATAAACATTTTGTAAAAACTAACGATGAATTTGTATATAACCGTTATATAACGTTATAAAAAAAGTCATCTCCCCCTGTGAAACGTTATAAAATGCAATAGAGTAGCCACAATATCGGTCATTCAATAATATACAATGCTATTAGTTTTCTAAAAATATAATATAAATATTCTGTTACACTATAACACGTTTACTAATCTCAGATATCTGAATGAGGATTTGTTTTTTTCGTCTATTCGTACCGTCTTCCGAAATCAATTGTATTTTACTCTGTTTATCCACTTACCACAGCTGCATCACCATCGCCCACCCAGGAACACAGCCGGCTTATTAGACTAGACAATAAAGTGATTCATGAGACATGGATAGAAAGAAAAAACAATCAAGCATGAGAATATTAATGTTTTTTTATCACATGATAAAATGTAATTAGAATTATTTTTGGAAAAAGATACATTTGCATAAATAGGTGTTATTATGATGGAAAAGAGACAATGTTGTCGGCGTTCTGCTAAAGGATCGGCTTCTTTACTGGAATATATTATCAAACATTATAGTTTTTAAACAAAGTCACAAAGCTCATCTCAATTTTTGGATTCGCCATTTTCATGACTAAACATACGTCATCATAAATAATTACACGTTAGGTTGTTGCTGCTTGTTTTGGGGAAGGCGAGATTACACCAAATAAATGATCTATATCCATTCGTGATCCACTGCTTTTCTTTCCTCTTGAAAATTTGTAGTTTTGTCTCGAAAATGAGTATTTTTATTTTAAACAATGCTGACAGAGTACACCCATGTTGCACTGCAGTAGGTTACATGGTGACACTGCATGTACTATAATAGTATCCTGGTCACAGTGTCTACTAGCTGAGACTATCCCAATCTTCCCTTCCATTTGGTAGCATGTATCTCTAGCCTACATGTAAGAACTCATTACCTAAAATACCCTGAAGAGCTTAACAATCTGCAAAAATTGCTCATTCCCGAACTAGACGAGTCTGACCATGAAAGTGTTACAATGAGCATCTGTCATGTTTCAATTTACAAAAGCAAACAGGATAAGCCACTTTATTAAAAGTTTAACTTAGTTCAAATATTATCAAGATAATTTATGTATTGGATTGACTTTAACGATTGATAACAACATGAAGGGATCAAATGTTCGGAACTATGCTTTTGGACTCTTAATATACATATGTATTCGCCGAGCTGATCTGAATGATATAAAATGCAAAGCTGTAGAGTAAATTACATTATGTATTACAAACACCCTTAGATTTTAATGTGAAGTCTTGATCGAAGTTCAAACGAAGTCTGAAATGTAGTATGGTTGGCTTTATTACACTCTGGGTACAAAACAATAATTATATCAAAACCCGTCTATGGAAATAATATGTTGGATTTATATGGGGTCAAAGAAAATGTAATGTTAAAACTACACCTACTTACCATCACGCCATTTTTTGTCACCAACACCTACACATCAAAAAACATTATTTGACCTTCAAAACGGTAGGAACGTTATGGACATCCCTTCCTAACCAACACGCCAACTAAAACACCAACACCCATAAATACAAACAAATAAGCCTTTTAACATGACAACCACCCAAGCGTACGAGTTTTATCTATCTAAATAGGGTTATCATATTTTGTGAAAGAAAACAATATGTACGTTACTTCCTCCTTATAAACCGTCATCAAAATAGAAAAGACATGAAATTGTTATATACTTTCATTTCATAAATTGATGATTAAAATTTTCTGTATACAAATATATTTGGGAGTGCAGGTAGTACCTAATGAGTGCAGATATATTTGAATTCCCTATGTATAATAAGTTTATGCATAACATTATTTACTGTAAATATTGAAACAAAACAATGTCCCTGATCTCTGAGTCAATCAAATCTAAAACTGCTCCCGCATTAAAAGCCTAAACATTATAGTAGTAAATAAAACTGGTCTGCACAATAAAAAGGATCATACTAATACAAATAAGTTAAACTTGGGTCATCTGTTCTCCAAAAACATAAATCACCTGTTTAGCATTTACAAATGTTTCTAATTTAGAGTTAAACAATATTGAGGAAGACCATCCTATTATAGAAGTTATTAATGTCTTAGCCTAGCTTTTGCAGTCCTATTATAGAAATTGTTAACGTATTAGCCTAGCCTTTATAGAAGTTGTTAGCGTCTTAGCCCAGCCTTTGCAGTTATATTATAGAAGTTGTTAACGTCTTAGCCTAGCCTTTGCAGTTATATTATAGAAGTTGTTAACGTCTTAGCCTAGACTTTGCAGTTCTTTCGTCACAGCCAAGTAAATATTATGTTAACAAATACACTAGAAAAAGAGATAGCCAGATTTTTTAATCAATATTTTCCTTCAGGTTAATGTATGATTTTCAAGTCAGACATTTTTCTCTAAAAAAATGATAATAAGGAATTTTCGAAATGCTATATCCATAATGATAATCCATAAATGATAATAAGGAATTCTCGAAATGCTATATCCATATCCGAACTCTAAAGACGTTCTTAGAAACTTCAATAGAAGATCAAAGTTATTCTTTGTTAAACAAATTGATATACAAAATGTTCTCATAATGTTTTATCCTCACTATTATCTTAGGCCATCGCCTCCGCTGTTTAATCCATACTACTATTTATCAGTTCACAGGCATGCTGATAAATCTAATTAAAAGGTATATTAGTATTGAGTCTCACTCTCTACCCTATAATTTCATCAATATTGTGTGCAGCTCAGCCTGTTAAATGGCTAAATTTGTTGTACTCGTGACTAGAAGGCTTTATGTTCGATTATCGCCGTCCTTTCAGCGCCGATTGATACTAAAGCAAATTTGTCATGTTATGATCACAACAGGTAATAAAAGGAAGTGAAAACAGCAACCATATGTTGGTCTACATGCGGTTATGCTGGCGATTAATTTTACTAGGTAAAATGGCTGAATAAAAGGTTATAGGGTGGAAATGATGTAATACCGAATCATCAAAATCAACCAACCATCCCCCATATATGTTTATCCTGTTATGTCAACACTGAAAATTCTAAATCCTCCTTGTATGTGTTTAAAGTGCATTAATTTATATTATTAATAGAATTTTGTTTTGATCATGTGCCAATGTCGGTTCCAGTTACGAAAAGTAAAGATAATAAACTGTTCCATTAAAACAAATCTAGACAACAAAAATCATATTTTTCTTCTTTTTTATCGATTTAGAGATCACTATTAACAAAGATCCACGCACACCAGGTGACCTTTTCGCTAACGCCAGAGACGATTCTTAGGGTGCAAGGGGAGTAATCCTTCTGTGTATACTAAGGCCATAACTTATACTGTAACGTCGTCACTCTTCATCCTCATAAAATGTACATACATTAATTGTCAGAGTGATTTCGCTAATAGTTGATGTGTATCACTAGACAGGAAGCACGACAGATCTTTAGACAAAGAGATTCATACAGATTCCATTATCAAGAAAACGTTGTTTTTTCATATATTAAAAAACTAAATTACTAACTAACAGAAGAAAATATTTTAAAATTATCATTATTATTATTATTATTATTATTATTATTATTATTATTACCTTTAAAATTACGTCATTCATCAATGTTCATCGTTTGACTTGATTGCTGAAAAGGTGAAACACTCCTACATATGCAATCAAAATGGATGAAAGCGTCTAAATATGCCAGATTTATTTTTGTTTGGTAGAACTCTCTTGCAGTCGCTTTTAAGTGGTTTTGTCAGGACGTAAGAGATTTGGACACATATCGAGCATTACACATTTGTTCAAATTTTTAAGTACTAGACTTTCATGTTAAGTTATCCACCGAGAACTGTATATACAGTGTATAATAATGTATGAATAAAATATGAGCTTGTACTTGATTTTACACTTCCTAGTGTAGTTGTTGTTTATCGACCGCATTAGACCAGTTGGGAATACCTACGAATTCAACAAACCGTAATGCATTAATCAGTGGAGTCACAAGTGTTGATGTTTGTCTATAATCATGTACGAGAAATTAAGATTTTCAATGAATGGCTGCATGTATTTTCTTATGTGGAGTATGTTCAACTTTAACGTTACCTGTGGTAAGTATTTACATTGTATTTATCCACTGGAAACATCGTCTTTTTTTAATTGGGACACGAATGGAAGCAGCGCCGGATTAAGCACCGTGGAGGCCCATAGGCAGTCAAACTTTTGGGGCCCCAGACCCACGGTCACGGTCTCATGGGGGCCCCTGGGGGCCCCTGATGGGGCCCATAAAAGTCGCGGGGCCCATAGGGTAATCCGGGACTGAATGGAAGGCTGCAAATTGCGACGTTATTATACCGCCGGTTTGTGGCTTTATATCACAGCAAATCATGAAGGTTATTTAGTGATAAGGAAATTGGAGTAAATTGATTTGATCATGGACACGATGGTAGCCTACCCCAGCTGACTGTTCGTATGATCCGAATATTCTCCCATTCGGTTGTGAATTCGGAACTCTAACCACTAACCCACCGTGGCTCACACATTTAATATGCGCAAATAAAGATGAATAAAATATTGATCAGTTTTGTCTGCGCATTCATCTGTGACCAATGTTGTTCTAATTCGAAGCTAAAGTCGTAGGCTCCAATATGCAGTCTGCATGAAGCCATTGTATCGCCTATATATTCATTTATTTACTCATTCGTTCCTTTCGAGCGAAATGTATTCAAATTAAGGACTTTAAGTTGATATACGCACCGGTTGTTTGTTCTTACTTTGTGGATTAATATATATATAACATTTTTCCAATCAAGATGGAAGGTGTGTCCACCCTCGGGATGATCGCTCTGTATACCTTATGATTCTTTGGCAATGGAATTTATTTTCAAAAGAATATTATTTCCCTACCTCTTTTTTGTCACGCACTAGCTGATGTAATCTTTCTTTTTGAGATGATAATAAATTTCATTTTCTGCGGCAAGAACATCGATTGTTCTTAGCCGCATTCCTTTTTCCAAACTTTTAATGGAAGATGGCTGATGCAAAGAACAATGAGAAATAACTTACAATGATAATGCGACATCACGCCTTACCTTACATTAATTGTTTATAACAGATGATGAAATTCTTATTATTTTTTTTATTTATTTATTTTATTTTTATTTATTTTTTTGAATTTTTTTTTAATAAAACTTTATACATTTTTTTAATTTAAAGGTATAGACTTTGTAGTCTGAAATAAAGAATTCTTATTCTTATTCTTATTCTTATCCCTTTGTTTCACGTTAGGTTTTCCACAGTCACTTGATTGTAGTCAATAGAGCAATAACATTTCTAACAGCATTTTAAATACAAATCCCTTTACGGAAATTCAGGGACAAGCACATTTGTAACATAACTCAAAAATTATTTTAAAAGACTGACACTAGCACTTAAATAGGCAGTCCATTCTTGTTGTGTGCACTCAAATATATTAGAGAAAACTATAAGACATCGCCGTCTTTTTTGGGTCACATTCGCAATGACATGACCAAACTGATTTTGCAGATTGTAAATACAGTGCATTATCATTGAATCTAATTGATTAATTGTTGTATTAAAATTAAAGTTATACCTGTTAGTTCAAAGAAGAACGTACTATAAGACAAAATATGACCCACCTTTGGATCGCTTCATTTAGTGGTATGATGAAGCAAAACACAAGTTGTACTAAAAGGATGAAACTTTCCTTGTCATATACAAGACGGCCGCTTTAGCTTAACAGGTTTGAAGCAGATGTTCAATTTTTGTGCCGGTTTTCATGATATATGTACTTGACACATTTCTTCTTCTACGATAGTGTGTTCAGGATGCATTGGCTGTTTAGATCATGTGTTTCTTCGTCTCTTTCTTTTGGAAACGAGAACAATTAGACTTTTTCTCAGTTATCTTGCTCCACTGCTACAGTCAATCCGTTTATGTCATCATGGACCCTCGTTAATGGCTTTAAATGGCCACTCCTTAGCTCTCCAAGCTAAATTGTGCTCTAGACTAAACGAACATTCAACATTACTTAAATGTAAACGGATGCCGAAAAAGAAACGTTGTCTCAATGCTGGTCAGCGTAGAACAGGAAGATGAATTCCAGTTATCTCCCTTTCCGGCTCAACAATTTAAACAATCTTCCGTTAATTTAGATAACATAATTAAAATCCCTGTTAAATCGACAACCTTTCTGTCAACTATCCAAGATATACCACTACGTATTGCATTCTAAGGATTACTGGAAAAGCGCACATAAATAGTTAACTTTATCAACCATGATAGAAAAAAAGATAAAGACATCAGTGGATGAACCACAAAGCACGGATCTAAAACACACTGGTTACTCATTCAAGGCATTCCCCTCCACTCAAGCGGAAGTGAAAATGCTGTCATCAGAAAGAATTCCATGATCAAACGTCTTAACCATACCACAACCTTCAGTTTCTATCACACATCGTTACAACCAGTCGAAACCCTCACAGTGAAACAACGGTCAGTCCATGTTTCTGTCTCTACCGCCCTACTCCTAGTAGAAAACACAAACTGACATCTTCTCTTTTTGGAGCAGTTTCCGAATGTTCTGGAGTATGGAAATTTGGTAGATGCCAACCTGATTATTCTTGTATTTTTCAACTTTGACTTTGACTGTCCTGGAAACCCATACAGATCAAAACTCTTAGATTCCATTCATGTTTTCAACCTTATACAGTCAGTTAATCAACCCACCCATAAACATGGTCACATTTAGACTGGATTCTTCATAAACTTCATGATAATATTCTACGGTCCACCCTTGTATAACACGAACTTGTATCAGGTCACCTCTGCATTATATGCCAACTTGACGTATCAGCCCCTAACCCTCCGCCTTTATTTGTTGTTGATATCTGCCTGCGTTTATTGCTTCAAAAACATGCCCACCAGCAAGCACACATTATCAGTTTACATATGCTCTCTGTGATTTAGCAGTGCTAGAGACCAGCTTCGGACTGCTATGAGAGATCGCCGTAAAGTTGGGAGGCTATGGCTTTCATCCAAACTAACTATTCATGAGCAAACCGATTTCAGCATTTAAACTTGTCACTATAGACTTAGTAAGTACAATCGAGATGAAGAGTGCACAAAGGTCATGTGAACTTGGCCCAGTTTCAATATCACCACTGCTTGAGTGCTTAGATCAAGTATTTGTTTCTTCACTAATTGATGTTATTAATACTCCTCACTCATCCGAAGAATTCGTATCATTTTTCAAAACTGCCATTGTAAAGCCTCTGCTGAAGAAACCAACACTCGACCATAACGATTTCAAGAACTACCGTCTAGTTTCTAATCTCCCATTCATATAAAAATTCTTAGCAAACTTTTCTCAACCCAACTTGTATCTCATCTATATTCAAACAGTCTTTTTAGTAATGTACAGTCTGCCTGCATATCGCCCTTGCTACATTGCTGAAACTACTCTTCTAAACGTTGTTAATGGCATTCTCTCTGCTTTGGATGGTAGAAAGATTACAGTCCTCACCCGCCTTGATTTGTCAGCATAATTTGACTCAATAGACCATGATATATTACTTCACCGTCTCCATCATGTATTTGGCATTCATGATACAGCCTTACTGTTGTTCAAGTCCTACCTGGTCAACAGGACACTAACTGTGTATGCAAATGGCATACACTCCATTCCAGGTGATCTATGTTGTGATGTTAGATATTTTCTTTTTTTTGGTCCATATTTCTTCATTCTATACACTCAGCCGGTCTCTAGTGTCATAGATCATCACCCAGTGCCTCACCAATTATATGCTGTTGACACCCAAATATAAAACCTAGACAACCTTATGAAGTTGATGTACTTTCCAATGTAAAAAGGTGCATTTTTTAAAAGTGAAATCATGAATGACATGTAACAAGCTGCAGATGAATAATGATATAAATGAGGCCATTATGATCACAACACAAATACTTTCTCATTCACATCCTATACCTCAAACAATAAATATCAGCAACATCAACATTAAATTCACAGACAGTCAGTACAAAATCTAGATGTTAATTTGGACAGTATTCTCACATTGCACCAACATGTCCAAGGTTGCATATCTTAGGTTGAGACGCATCCGCTCCATTCGCAAATATCTTTCAGTTGATGTTATCTAAACACTTGTATTCATTAGTACTCTCAATACTGGACCACTGTAACTCAGTTATGTCGGGTTCATCTCAATACCGACTCCACAAACTTTAAAAATTTAAAAATACAACTGCTCGGATCATCCTTCGATCACCACGATCAGACCACGCTTATCCTCTGCTCTATACCATACAATGGCTATCCATTCGATCCAGAATCAAACACAAAATTCAATCCCTGTGCTATGTTTCACTAACGGACTCAAGGCCAACATACCTTACCGATTTCACCAATGTGTACACACCGGCAAGAAACTTACACCCCTCTTCTGACAATCGAACACTCTTTATGGACAATGTACTTTTGCACACCAGGGCCCAACAACGTGGAACGAATTGCCCACTGAATTTAGATTAAAAACAGAGTGATCCCATATATAAATGCTCTCAAAACTCACCTTTTTATTACTATTATTATTATTATTATTATTATTATTATTATTATTATTTGCTAAAACCGTTTTAGCAAAACAATTTGCCGAGTCAACGGTCATTACCCTAACATTCCTTTTTTCCTTAATAATCAAAGAACTTTAAGATATCTTAAATACAACTGTGTATTTGTGACCTTTATTATGAAAATTCTATATAATATTTGTACCAATGCTATTCAATGTATCCCAATGATTTTTTAAAAGATGTCCTTCGACCCTTTTTCAATTAACTATCTTGCAAGCAATCATTCAAAATTGTACAAATTTCTAAATTGCATTCATTAATTTCGTCAGAATTGTATACGTTATATCACACTTGTATAACTTAATACAGAATATGGAAATATCACAAGCACATGCGATCAGTGTGTGTGTGTGTGTGTGTGTGTGTGTGTGTGATACATACAATTGTGTTTATGTATATATGTATATGTATCTGAAGAGGAAAATAAAGAAAGTCATAGATACAAATGTAAATAAAATCAAGTTTGGTTTCTTCAAAAACTGCAGAGCTATTTGTTCACTAACATGGAAAAGTATATTCAACAGAAGAATTCTTGACTTCATGATACACGAGAGCGAGAGCGTTAGTTTTGTTAAAGAAATATAACGTGTTCTTTTCAAATACAAACTTGGAGGTTTCTCCCACCTATACGTGAACACCTTATATTCTGTCCCGAACCAGTCTGGAGGAGGAATATTAAAAAACGGCATTCACTGCTAGGAATAATCATTGTGGAGATCTAAACTTTAAATGAGACCTGAATTTTTACATTATGCAAGTGTCCATACTAATCTTCAACCACTTGCAGTCTGGAAACTTGGTAAAAGTTTTTCTAATAAAATTTGGACTTTCGCTAACATTGCTTATTTAACTATGTGTTCAATTGCAACAGAGAATGAATATAACTGTAAACTCTGCAAGAGATTGATTATAGAGAGAGCCAAGCATATTTTACTATTCTGCCAAGCCCTAAATTGATGAGGGTAATACTCAGTTTGACTAAAAAATAGATGGAATAGATGTTTTAAACTCGCACTGGCTTTTATGTCAGGACAATAGCTCATTACTTCATCTCCTTTTGGGCATGAGAGTGGACATCTTTGATTCTATGAATGATAAATCATAGCAGGCATTCATGTGTGTGGTAACTGTTGGAATATAAACAATTTACAGAAGAGCAAATGAACTTAAAAACGATCTATCACGGTATGCTTGTTCAGTAAATTATGGAAATTGTAAATTACGCACAGGTGTTTAAAGTGAGAAAGAACATCATAATCAATTTAAACCATTCCAGTAAAAATTTAAATAAGTCCAATTCCTTTATTTTCTTCCCTTCATGTATGTTGCTTATATAACTCGTTTGCAATGAGTTCTCTCACTCATGTGTTTAGATATTGCGTTTTTTATATACTTTTGTTGATTTGTTGATTTATATATATATATATATATATATATATATATATATATATATATATATATATATATATATATATATAGTGTATTGTTAGTCCTTTAATGACAAGCTATGTTCCTAACTTTTTTGTATTTGCGAAAAATTAACAAACTTAAATCTCTTCTGAAGAGGAAATAAAGAACGTCATACATACGTACGTACGTATTAATGTGAAGTGAAATAATGAAGTACGTACGTACATACATACATACATACATACATACATACATACATACATACATACATACATACATACATACATACATACATACATACATACATACATACATAGCAGCAGAGAGGGCGAACCCTACAACGTTTTCAGACAAAATTTTGATTGAATCCTTAAAACGAGCCTTCCTACGATCTCATTTTAACCAAAAAAAATGTCTCAGGGGCAAACCCTACAACGTTTTCAGACAAAAAATTGATTGAAATTTTAACGAGCCTTCCCTACGAAATCTCATTTTAACTAAAAAAATGAAAACGGAGACTTTTACGATTTTTTAATCAATTTTGGTCGCAACTTGTTGTCATCTCCCTCTCTGCTGCTAGAACTTTCAGTTCTGGGTTAACAAAAAATAATAAATGATTTGATCCAGTCTTTATGATGAAAATCATTTATGATTTCACAAACAGACTAATCGCTAACACCTCTTCTTGTAGATCAATCAGATTATTTGACTGGTCGGTAAGTCGGAAATTAATTCTGGTTAATGAATTATTATGGCATCGCATGTAGACAGGATTAATTGGGTTTTCAATAATTAGGAATCCTGGAGGAGCTGTTGGTGCAAACGAATAAAGAATATATCCCTGCTGAGCTTGATTTGATTGCTCTAGATTAATTTGATAGCTTCCTTCAATTACATCACATACTAAATTAAGCGCAATCACCGTTGAAATATTCACGTTGAACGGAGCGATATGTCTGCCGCCACCATCTGGATCATTATTATGTTTGAGGATTTTTATTTCCTGTGATGCTGTTTTTTTCCATGCATCATGAATTATTTTAAAACCAACATCGATGGTGTCACTGAGAAGTTTTTTTAGTTCCGGTACGTTATATCCCGGTAGTTTGAATGTGGGGATATCTTTAACAGGAATTTTATATTCTGATGCAAATTCTGTTCTCGATAGGGGATTATTGTCATCTAATATATCCTGAATAATTTTTAGGTTAAATGTTTCCATATCGTCGATAATTTTATTGCATGTTTCTACGACGCTGATAAATTCATCTCGGGTGAGAGAGCAGGATTTAAGAGATATTAACAACAGCGATAAATCATTATTCATTGCTGTGAAATTTTTAACGATTTTAGGTTCGTCAACAAAATGATATCCCTCTATTCTCTCCCCTGGCTTCTCTCTTCCAGTTGATCGGTATCCGAGACCAAAAAAATCTATAGTGATTTGGTGATCTTCATAACTCCTTATTGGATTATCAGGTTTTATTCTGTCGGTGATATAATCAGTTTTTTGTGGTTCTGGTAAATCAACGGTTTTCCCACCTGGTGGTAATTCAGGCCATCCTAGTACGGTTCTAATAGAACTCTGATAGATATCTACGACGTATCCTTCTGTGCTTATCTCAATTGCGGATGATAGTGTCGGCTCATGAACTGTTATAGCGATTTTCGATTCTACTCCAGTAATGGATTTTATTCTACGCGCGAATTCATGATTGATTTGTTCGATTTGGTATGACCCTGTTGGTATCGAAACAAAGTCCCAGTCTGGAGTTCCGTCGTCTTTATTCTTATACGAGAACACCAGTGAATTATTCGGTTGTTGACCACCAAATGATTTTGATCTGATATTAGGCCAACTGTGATACACTCGTAGTTTTGCTAGCGCTATCTCCTTCACGGGGACTGGGCTAGGGAAATTCACACTAAATTCGGGTTTCGTTGATGTTATTGATATCATGCTTGTTTGTACTGGGTTCGTGTTCTCCACTATTTGTTGAAGTAATTCCATCGGTGTTGTCATTGTTATTATACTCATGTTGTATTTCTAATTTTGGTATCGCAGAATCATAAATACTGACCATCACTGAGAACTCACAATCTGGTATGGTTGAGATTATTGAGATCATTTTGGTTTTCGGGTTCGTGTTTTCCAATTCCATCGGTGTTGTCATTGTTATTATATTCATGTTGTCGCTCTAATTTCGATATCGCGGAATCAAAAATACTGACCATCGCTGAGAATTCACTATCTGATATAATTGTATTATCGAGTGACGACGATATCATCAGGGATAACTGCGAATATGCGGTTGATGCAATATGAAATTGAAGTAAGTAATTCTGCAGTTTACTCTGGCTGCATGATGATATCTTTTTTGCTATCCCGGTTGATATACCCCCGATTGTAGCCACCGCAGAAATGCAAATTGGAACTACGACCGGGGCAATCATTGTAACCGATGCAAGTATTATTCCGGCGCCAGCGAGAACGCTTGACACCGAGTACATAGTAATATCAATTGCGGTGATTCTTCGTCGGTATTTTTTTATTTTTATTTGATACTCCTCAGTGAGGGTTTTGAGTCTAGTCTGAAATTCTCTGACCTGATAATAGCGACATTGCGTTGATGAAATCATTGTTATTTTAAAAACGCTAGCGTTTTCAATTGTGAAATCCGAAGGATTTTCCTTTCAATTTAGTTATTTACTTAAATCCGCTACGAATTCCACATACCAGGTTGCTGAAACCCTAATCAAATTTTTATCAGTAGCTGTTATAGTGAACTTTTCAGTTGTATCCTTGTCGATGATCGTTGAAATCGTATTGTTGACCCCGGATGAACTCGACGATGAAATATTAAATTGAGTTAATGGTGTCACTAGTGTTAATCGATAAATACCCTTAACGGTTGCAGTGATATCTAATTTGTTGTTTGTAGGTGTCCACGCAAATTATCCGTGTTGGATTGTGTATACTACGTTGTTGGTTTTCTCATGAGGAATTCTTGTTTTTTCAATGATTGTTATCATCCTCGAAAAATCATTTTTGATGTCCTCGGTGAAGGTTTTCGTCCCATCGATGAATTTTTTGATATCAGGGAGTTTTATGTCGAGTTTATCGAATGTCGTTCCAAGAAATTTCTCGATGATATTTTTACGAAAAACTGAAAACTGTTTTCCGTTATCTTCAATTCTAGATTCAAGTGTTGCTAGTTCCAACACAGAACTTTTTAATTCATCGTTGAGAGTTTTGAATCGATCTGTAATCGTCGAAAAAAGTACACCCGGTTTGAGTTTACCCTGATCGGAAAATAACGCGATAGTATTCTCGATTGCGTCTCGTTGTTTAGTCAAAATATCATCTAACGACACATCACTAGTTTTCAATTTACCCTGTTTGTCTTGAAATACAACTATTTCATTCGGGTCAACACTTGTTAAGTTCAACGTCTCAGCGATTTCATCTTTAATTTTTTTTTTTATATCACCTGTCGCAGTGTCATCGGGTTTGGGTTTCAAAGATCTCCCCCAAATATCGATCATTGTTATTGTAAAACTCTTTCTCTCTCTAAAAAGCGATTACTAGTATAATTATTTACGACAATGTGTGGTGGTTTTCTAGATGATGAAATAGCGTCAAGTACATTTAATACTTCACTGCCACATATTGGTGGGTCATTCATTTGTTGTGTTGGTAGCGTAGAATACCAAGTCTTCATTGGAAGGGTTTTTATATAACGCATAAACTCTTTTGGTGGGGCTAATCCATATGAATCAAAATAGACGATCCCACGTGGATCAATAGCGTATGCAACCCAGTGAGTTCCAGGTCCGGTGCTGTTATCTAAATTAATAATACCGGTTTCAACGCTGTTTGGTTGATGTGGTAATTGATCTTTCATAAAGACACCTCTGAAGTTTTTAATCGCTAGTTTTTTAGCAGCATCGAGTAAATCAAAATTGGACATAGGAATCATAGGTTCGGAAATCGAAGACTTGGGAACCATAGGTTCCTCAATTAATAAACCGGTCCTAGTCTTAGACCCTTTCCGCTGTACCATGAATACGGGGTTCCTGGTAGTCTTAGACCCAATCCGTGAACGGATCGTCCCCTTTTTTTATAACCCTGTCCAGTTGCCTTCTTTAGTGCCATTCCTGCTGCAGTACCAACGGCTCCTAACGCCGCTGCTTTAGCCACCGCTGGGGCAGCCGCTGCAATCAATGCTGGTATTGCAGCTAACAATGGAAATATACCACCTGATTTAATCATATTTTTGATAGCAGCCGCAGAAAGAGTAATCTGGACACCTTTTTTTGCTACAAGTGCATCATTGAAATGTTTTACTTGACGAGTTGTCAGCGATAATTTATTTGCACCACCAGTCATTTGATTAGGTTTCAACGTGATTGTGGTTCCACATTTTTTAGCCGATTCTGATTGCAATTTTTTGATTTGACCGGGAGTTAACGCAACACTAATATTACTATATGACATTATACCTAATAGATTGATTCTAAATCGTTTACAATTTCAATTACATGTTTTCTACTGGGGCATCTACCACTCTCATTCTTCCTCCAACACCTTCAAGTATCATTGATTTATCACTGAGAATGACAGCAACCGCTCTATAATTAGCAATAGCACCACGAGTCACATTAGCTCTAAAATGTATATCAACAACAGATTGTCTTGTTAAATCGAGATGTTCCAATGAAACGTAATAGATTGGATAGAGACTTTTAAAATCCAATTGTGATATTTGCAAACCAGTATCCACATTTTGATCACGTGCCATAAATGACAACAGACGATGATAAACTCGTGCAATATGATTTTCTGTGTAATTAAGTTGTATATCTTCAGATGGTTCCTGCTGGCCGTTTATTCTCAGTGAGACGTCTTTCACACCTAATTGATCAAATATCATATGGCTGAAGAGTTGATTGCCAACTCGTGCGTTATCTTGTAACGCAATAAATATATGACGTGGCGCAGCAACACCTTGTTTTGATGCTAGGTTCCAAGTGAATAACCCGTTGATATTTGATTGTTTAACATCTGTACTCACGGTTAGCCAACTTAGTAATGATTTTCCTCCTTGGTCCATAAATGATAGTAATCGTTCTTCTGCGGTGATTGCTGGAGTCAACACTGGCATCCACAATGATATTTTTGTTAAATTGACTTTACCAGCATCAGCATTGGGATTTGCATTGTCTGCTGGAATCCTCCAGATTGCGTCATTATCATCACTCTTTCGTACAAGCGATACTGTATGCTTCGCTCCATAAATAACTTTTCTGACGTTTCTACAGAATCCAAATATGTGATTCAGTGGAATCGCGCATGAAAATGATTTACGCCGCCCTTCCAACATTGAAATACGTGTTGCAGCTCCTAGATTGAAATTAGGATCGTTGTTTATAATCATATCTTCGGCATCAATATTAGCGGTGCCAGCATTATTCTTTGGTCGTCTTATAATAAATGAATTTCCTCCAGCGGTATTCTTACCATCCTTTGCAAACATCATAGAAGGTCCTGCTGATCTTGTATAATCATCAGAATATCTCGCTAACCCTATTATTGTTGTAGCCACATCAACATCGCGATCTATCGCCTCAATTTCTTTTCCATCAATGAGATATTTTGCACTCTCAAATAACGCCATGATACCATTATTGACAAACCCGACTTGAGTACCAGCTGGATACGGTGCTGGTACAGCAGGAGTATCAGCAGCTGTTACAAGTTCTCCTTCTACTTCAATAAACGCTTCAGCGGGTAGAAAGTATTTACTGGTATCATGGACTTGAAGTTCAATTCGCGATCGACTATTTGAGTCTATTGCATGATAGGCGTAATATTGATAATCGCGTACAGAATCATCCTTGCCAACTGGGGCGTCTATATCAAATGCTGGATCACGTGACTGTTTGAACATTTTATTCTATTTATCAGAGTCTAAATCGCGATTTTCCATTTCATCGACGTAGTTTTTTAAAGCCGCTTCCTGCTATCATATTTGCAATATTGCTTTGGTCGGAGGTTAAAGCCATCGACGCTAATTTTTCGTCTACTGCGTTATTTATAATTCTACTAACACTCGCAGGCATTTCCGCTGTAGACGGTAACGGTTTTGAAAATCCTTTGGATTTCATCCGTGATTTCACTGGCGCTGTTAATTTATTCTTTGCGGCTGAAAACGCTTTTCCCGCAAGATCTCCAGCGAAATCTCCGATTTTGCTAATACCCTTATCACGAATAACATCAATTGCTTTCATTCCTAATTGTTTAGCCAACGGCATCACTTTTGGAGCCATTCTCGCAAATAACCCTGCAATGGTATTACCTAAACCATCTCCGTAGTATGCTCTATAAACTGGAAACCGTGAATTAACTACGTAGACGGGGGTTGGTTTATCATGATTGTAGTGTATGATCATTATTTGAAATCAGAAACAATTTTTTAATTGTTATTTATCTAATCGAATGACTTTTCAATTCAGTCCCGGTGATTAATCACTGTGATACCCACTTGATAACTCGCCAATGAAATCTCGATATGTGCTGATATCCATTATACCACCCTGAAATAACCGTCTACAGATATCAGCTGCTTCATTAATTATTTCCGGTGAGTTATTTCCAGCTCGTTTTCCTCCTACAAGAACCTCTAATCGTGATATATCACTGAGAACACTACCAGGACATACCCCACTTTGGGGTCCACTGGAATCTTGCAATCCACTTCCGCTATAACCCATTGCTACATCCATTTTTTCCATTTCGTCTAAATCGGCTTTTTGTAAATAATCAAGAACATCATCATCATCATCAGGTGGTAGTTGTTGTTTTTTAGGAGAGTAGAGTACTTTCCTTGCAGGTTGCTGTCGCCTTTGCGGTTTTTGCAATTTTTGTGGTTTTTGTTGTTGTTTTAATTCTTCATATTGATTATACACGTTACCCACCGCATTGATATATCCACTGTATGATGGACTATCTGTCTTAATTTGACCTTTTTTAGTTTTGATTTTATAGAATATATCAGCCCAGTGAGTTATACTTCTAACATACTTATGATGTTCTGGTTTCAACCATTTTTTTCTTTTTTCATAAGACGTAACAACAAGCGCAGAAATTTCTGCTGGATCAGTCTTATCAATTTCTGCTAACCCTTCCTCGTTAAATCTCACGCGTAAATCATCTACTGTTCTTTTTGATTCCATTTTTTGTACAGCCTGTTCTGTTTGTTCAGTTTTCGCTGCTATTTTTTCGAGTTCACCAATAACAGATTTCCCCGTCTCGGGATCATCTCCCAGTATAGCACGCTCTACTCCCTTCGTTGCTGTGGTTACTGGTTTAAACAATTCTTCAGACCCCAAAGCAAAATCAGTCTGAAGACTCTGTCGTTGTTGCAGTTTATTTCGTACAGAGTCACGAATTGGTACAAATCTCCTGATTGCATCCAGTCGTTCACGAGCCAATCGGGTTGTTAATGCTTCATTGACCATTATTTGAAATCAGAAACAATTTTTCAATTGCAAAACAATTTTTCAATCCGACCTAACACCATCGTGGAAGTGTTATTTCATCCTATAACAGCCTCTACGATCGGTGTGGAATCGGCACTTTTTCATATAATAATAAAATGTAATGTGCCGTTTCCACATTGTTGTTTTTATTGATCAATCTGAACCGTCCATCAATTTTTATTCAGTGTGAAATATTTTCACTGTTTTTGACATTGTCAATCAAAAAATGCTAAAAAAAATTAAAATCTCTATGAGGGACGGTCACAATCAAATAATGATAAATGGTCGGTCACAATCAAAAAATGATAAATGGTCGGTCAATCAAAATTGTTCATTTTCCTGAATTAACGCCCGTAGGTTTCTAATTTTAGAATTAACCTCCTTTTTCAATTCGTATTCGTTACCTAATTCTTTTCGTATTCGTTCTACGATAGTATATAACGGAGCGAACACACTTACGTCACTGGAGAATGTAAGAGAGTCCTTAATAGAATTCTGAATTCTTTTGATGAGCGCGTATTTCTTTGGCAGCATATACTTGTTAGTGCTAACTCCGTATTCTATATCCTGAAAATCAGACATGATTTGATCAGGATTTAACCCATATGATAGTTCAATATCCTGATCTTTCAATTTTGAAATCTCGGATATAATGCTATTCATATTTTCAGAATTCATTATTCTATAACAATGATATATTTCTAAATGAAAAATATGAAGCATTAGACATAACTAAATCGAATTTTCTGTCCTGTCTTTTTTGAAATCGCAGATCCATAAATCCCCTCTGCAACATATCGTACTGAGGGTGAACAAATATCGAAGTGCCTACCGGCGCTGGTTATTGATTGAAATATTTTTTCTTCGTTAGTTATCGTATTCAAAGATTTTACTGGTCTCGCTTTTTTTGAGCAAATGCCAGTCTTTCCTCGTTTGGTATTCTCACTTTGAGTAACAGCCTGCAGATTTGATAAAGAATTGTTCATTGGATTAGAATCAATGTGATCAATGACAGAATCATCCTCGATCAATCCATAAAAACATTCAAATACGAAACGATGATTGAGATAAAATTTCTTTCCAGCGCCAAACTTCAAATACCCCATACCATTATCAGAACCAACTGGTTTCTTCAGTCTGCGGTTTCTTACAACACCATCACTAGATGCTTCATAATTTGTGATCACAGGGTGTTGTCTGAATTCTTGGTTCATTCGTATACTAAATACTATTTGTCTAATTCATTATTTGGTCTAATGATTACATCACTGGAGAATCTTTCGATGTAGTCTTGAGGAGTTCTTATGATTTTATCCTTGACAGAGTCAAGGACGTTGTCGCTGACGTTGTCAGTGTCAGGGACTTTTTCAGGGTCATAATTTCTGATTGATTGTCCATTTTTTATTCTTTTATCATAATAACGCTTCAACTCCCTGTATCGCTTTCCACCGCAATTCAAACACAACTGAGATTTTCCCCTAACCCCAACCCCACATCGTATGCAGGGTAACGGACCAAGGCTTCCACGACGAAAGCTTTGCATATGATACCCACAGAATTCATTTCTGCATGATTTGTTACACGGGGTTATTGATCCAATCATAAGCCACTTACAGTGATTCATTATATATAAATTCTTCATTTAAATGCTTGTTTTAATTATAGCATGAGGGAGTTAAGGAGAACGCCTTCGAAAAATGCTGAATTCAATACTGATAAAGAGTTTAAAAGATTATTGAAGATTAATCCTAAATTTAATCTCGATAAACCCAAAAAACGTCCAATAGACGGAAACATGAAAGAGTTTAAGAGATTATTGAAGATTAATCCTAAATTTAATCTCGATAAACCCAAAAAACGTAACAAGAGATTATTAAAAATTAATCTCAAACGTCCAAGAGACGGAAACATGAAAGAGTTTAAGAGATTATTAAAAATTAATCCTAAATTTAATCTCGATAAACCCAAAAAACGTAACAAAATTAATCCTAAATTTAATCTCGATAAACCCAAAAAACGTTTAATAGACGGAAACATGAAGGAGTTTAAGAGATTATTGAAGATTAATCCTAAATTTAATCTCGATAAACCAAAAAAAACGTCCAAGAGATTACCCTGGAAAGATGCTCAATTCAATCTTGATATAGTTTCTAATACACCAAAGAATACAATTCTTGATAAAGCCATGATTAGTAAAATCAGAGACTGTTTTAATGAATTCAAGCGTGATGGAGCATCTTATTGTTGGTCAACATTTCGAATTGATGGTGTTGTTGACGCTACCATGAATGATGAAAAAGCAGCAGTGATAATTTCACGTGTTGGGGAAAAAAGGTATTTTTTCCGAATAAAATTCATTATCGAAGTCGATGGCAAATGGATTATTAGGGATAAATTTGAACCAATCCTCAAGAATAAAAAAGCTGTCATTGTGAGTAGAGATTCCAAACCAGGAATTCTAACCGGCATTGACAAACCATACTACGAGAGATCTTATCCTGTAACAGCAATGGTTTATGGGATATATCCGTTAAATGATAAACCCGATATCGCAAAACTGGCTCCTATGAAATATTCTAGTTCATTGAATTGTGTAGCAACACGGGTAATGGAACACTTCACAAATGCATCCCGAGGAAATAAACTAACTGATCTGCGACGTAGGAAAATAACCGAATGGGAACTGACAGTGAAACAGCATGGTGCAAAGATATCTGATATAGCTAAATTAGAAACATCATTAAGATTCCCAATAACCGTTATGACGATAACCGGAGAAGTTTTATACGAACCGAAATATAACAAAAATGGAGCGCCAATACAAATTATTGATCATAACAAACACGCGTGGACACCTGAGGTAACAGTATTTCCACGAGAACGAACCGTGAAATATATCCCTAAGGAGTTCATCGGGGATGTTTTCTATGAAGAGAAATTATTCGATGCTATTCATGCGTTGTGTAAGGATGATCCTGTGTCAGTGTGGTTACTTAGAAGTGATGAAGATCCCGAAATAGGATTTGATCAATTTGTAAGACCAAATGGTGAATTATATCGCGTTGAAGAATTAGATAACAGAATGAGAAAAATAGCTAGTGATTTTTCACCGGAGAGTTTCCATGAAAAACTACTCACGGATAGTTTTACTATTCCATCAGTGGTAGCTCACTTCGCAAGAGAAAAGAACTCATGGCGTCCAACACGAAGTGATTTTCTCGAGGACGTTAAATTGAGTTGTGTTGTATTTGGTCATGGAGGACTGTGGAATACGAAATACTCACGTGATGGCATGATTTCAATTGATATATCCGCGTGTTATCCCGGAAGTTTTCTCGGATATGGGGAATGTGCTGAGTACTTCAAACGATTTGGACACCCCACACATGAAATGACTCGTGTTGCGATTAATGGACCATTACCTGATTTTGATTTAACTGGATTCGCTCGTGTGATATCATTTGAATTCGCTACAGGGTTACATCCGTGTAGTTATGTTTGGCTCGGTAGACACCTATCTGAAAAGGCCTGGATGCCAATAGTGTTACTACGATATATGATTGATTGTGGTATGCTAATATCGTTGATTGTTTCCGAGGCTATTATATGCTATCAAGCTCAGAAAGAAGTTTGGCTACCACAACCCGATTTAGATCGTATAATCAGCGAACAGCGAAAACAATTCCCTGATTTCAATGAAGAAAAAATCATGAATTTGTCTAAGAAGTTATTTGAAATTAAAAAAGAACAAGCAAAAGATTTTGGACGAAGAATAATCGGTAAATTTACCCAGGGTGGAAGATACGACAACGCAAAATATTCTTCGCGGTTGATCATAGACGTCGCTGAATACGATTTTATTGTAGCGGATTTAATGAAACAGGGAAAACTTGTATCCCGTAAGGATGCTTTTCTATCCAATGGTGAGAAAATGGGTACGGTTGTTACCTACTGTGATGGATATAATTCCCAGTACACACATTTGAGAAGTTCAATGCTAGCCTATGCTTCTATTAATCTATTTTCGATGATAAATAGATTTCCTAATACCGCGGTTAGAGTAGCCACTGATTCGATGTATATACACAATAAATACAAATCAGCTGTAGCGGCATTCACAGATCCGGAGGAAGCGTGGGGGCGTTGGCGATTTAAAAAGGAAACGCTACATGAGTATTGTGAATCGGCAGACGTTGCCATGGATGAAAAGTACTTAAAGTGTGATGAGATTCAATCCGAATTTTCTAATGCACCACCGGTATCTGATCCAATATGTAGATACAAGACAGTTTATTTAAACGGTTGTGGTGGGTCAGGAAAGACAACTCGTGCAATTGAATTATTTCGTCGGTCAACCATGATTGTGCTAACACCGACTCACAGACTCGCCAGAGAGATGATACAGCGAGGGGTAAATGCCTGTACTTACCATAGTTTCTTTCTATGGAAGGGTGACAAATGGACTCCTGAGCGTATGGGTGATAAATTCATTCCTGAAATCATAATCTGGGATGAAATATGCACAGTGTCATTAGATGTATTACAAACATTTCTCGAGTGGTTGTTAAACAAAAACACAAAAGTTGTCATGTGCGGTGATCACGGCCAACCACCACCATTTGTCGGTGCATCTCCACATGAATGGCTAAGGGGTTTTGTAGACTATTATGAAGAAATAACCACTGATTATAGATCACTTGATGAACGATTACGAGAATTCAAAGCGCTAATTAGATTACAACCGGATAGAATCCAATGCGAAATAGCGCGTGAAGTGATTTCAGAAACTCCAATGAATGATTTCTGGGAAACATGGAGACCAAATGATTTGATAATTGCAAGTAGAAAAATAGTCAGGGACACACTTCAGATGAAGTTATTTGAATTGCATAAAGAAAAATTTGCAACGCTTCCAGTACCCCTTTGTTATAGGCCATCGGATACACGAAAACAGAACATTGAAGTTGATATTCCAGGACAGAGTGAAAAACAAATTCTCGTATTAAATGATATTGTTCTGGTTCATATCAGCGTCGTCGAAAATGCATTGCGTGCTAATAAATCCCCGTGGACGCTAGGATACGCAGCAACAATACACTCTTCACAGGGATTGACTATATCGGACACAATTGTTTGGATGGTGGATAATCACATCGAATGGTCGAATTTAGTCTATCTCGCAGTATCCAGAGTACGAAAAATAAATCGACTTCGAAGAGTTGTCCTGGAAGATAATGACACTACAATGGATGATATTGATATTAGCATCGTTAATAAAAAAACTCTCCGGTTACAAACAACAGGACAAAAAAAACAGCGAGAATTTGATATTGATGCTGGATTAATAATTACGCTGAAACAACAGCAGAATAATCACTGCGCGAGTTGCAATTGTATAATGCGTTGGCAGTATTCGGATAAAGATCCTCGCCAATTTACCGTAGACAGAAAAAATAACAGTCTCGGTCATGTCAGAAACAATGTGATATTGACTTGTCTTGAGTGCAATAGACGCAACGGTGCTAGTTAAGACCATGCGGTGGCAATTGAGTATCCTCGGGAATTACCTGTAGTTGTTGTCGAGTAAATCCTCGTTGAGGGGCAGTTGAATCCAGTTTATAGACTGGAGGTCTACCCGTAGATCGTGTTATACTAGATATCTTGTGTGTAGTAACACTCCAAATAGGATCAGTAGCCCTTTTTTTACCACCCTCAAGCTCTCCTGGTTCGTATAAATATCTCACGGTGACATTGCTACCAAGAATTGGTTGGGAAACGCTTGCGTTTCTAGGGAAATCTTTTTGTGGTTGTACGGGTATAGACTTCTTTTTAATAGCGTTGCTAGGTTTCATGTTGATTGTTCTAGTAATCTCATTATTCAGTGCGGTAATCACAGCTGGTAACCTTTTGACTCATTCACGGGATCGCTTTTCTTGAATGAATTCTTTTGCGTATTGATATCCAAATAACCGCTCAGCAATCGTCCGATTAAATCGTTCTACAATGGCCTGATCGCGATGTAGCGCAGTATGCCCTCGTCGTATGGTGACATTATGATGTTTCATTGTAGATAACACTGCACCCTGAAATTCCTTGCCAGGATCAACCTGCAATAGATTTGGCCAGTGCAAAGGACCTCGTCGATAAATCCTCTCAAATGCAGAAGCGACTTCAGTGGCTAATTTTGTTTTTAACGGTTCTGCTTCTTTGTATCGACTTGCAATATCAACTACGGTTAGCGCGTATTTGTAACCACGATCATGTGGCAGAAATAATATATCAGCCTGATGAACTTCATTAGGAACTGTCACATCAAAATGCGAGAATTGAATTTGTTTAGGCGGTGGTAGATAAATTTGCCATAGTGCCTGTTTGGATAACCAATTAGCCGCAGTGGTTTTTTTCACTTTTGCAGCGCTAGCGAGTTTACGGACTGCTGATTTACCCCTCCAGTATCCTCTTGGGGAATAATAAATTGATTCCATATTATTAATTACCGGCACCTAACATCAATTTACTTTTCATAGCCGATTTTATTAAAAAGGAAGCCAATTTTTCTTTGAAGGATTTATCAGGAATAGCATTTAACGCATGAATTAATTTCACATCTGCTAGATGCCTGTGTTGCAGATTGCTGCTTTTATAAGCAACATCATGAAGGTGACAGGCCTTATCAATGGCGTTTATTGGTTCTTCACCGGGTCGGAACTGATTTTGATCATTGAGTCTGATATCAAGTCTGGTTCCCGGTCCACAGTAGCTATATCCTGGAAGGTGCTTTTCTCCGGGGTACTTTGCCCATGGGGTTCCAGGGAGTTTTGCCAATTTGGCTGCGATATCACCTCCTCTTTTTTTTTAAATCAGATCTCATAGACACAAATCTAAATTTCTTTGTACCACATTGCACGCATTTACCAGAAAGCGCTGATCGGTTATTTTTAGTTGTAATCGTCGTCAAGTCATCTGTGCCAGTACGCGTTTTACACTTCACACAATATAGATCCATAATTTATGTATAGAGATATGGATATAATTGATTTTTCAGCGACTAAAACAAGGGAACCAGTTAAGCATCATGCAGCGCTACCAAACTCTATCCGGATGATTATAATCGGGCCATCTGGATCCGGTAAAACGCAATTGTTGCTCAATTTAATAATGAGATGGATGAAGTGGGATAAGTTGTATTTAGTTGCCCCTAGCGTAGATGATCAACGATGTTATGAAGTGCTAAAAGATTTTAACGACAGCGCGGTAGAAAAATCCGGCGAGGGTATTATTGAGTTTATAACCGATATCGATGAAGCACCGAGCATTGATGATATTGATGGAGATATTAATAATTTAGTCGTATACGACGATATAATGTTAGATAAACAAAAAAATCCTGCTAGGATCTTTTCCAGAGGCAGGCATAAAAACACTGACGTGATATATGTCACTCAACGCTACACTCAGGTTCCAAAAGTCATCAGAGATAACTGCAATATTCTTGCTGTATTCAACGGAGTTGATACTCATACTCTTAGAAATATATGGCAGACATGGTGTTCTGATATGGACTTCAATCAATTTAGAAATTTCTTTAGTAATGCTCAGTCAACCCCGTACGGATTCGCAACAATAAATTTGCATGATCCTCGGACACGATATCGTATCGGACTGGATCAAATATTCGGTTGAAATCATTTATTATTTTTTGTTAACCCAGAACTGAAAGTTCTAGCAGCAGAGAGGGCGATGACAACAAGTTGCGACCAAAATTAATTAAAAAATCGTAAAAGTCTCCGTTTTCATTTTTTTAGTTAAAATGAGATTTCGTAGGGAAGGCTCGTTAAAATTTCAATCAATTTTTTGTCTGAAAACGTTGTAGGGTTTGCCCCTGAGACATTTTTTTTGGTTAAAATGAGATCGTAGGAAGGCTCGTTTTAAGGATTCAATCAAAATTTTGTCTGAAAACGTTGTAGGGTTCGCCCTCTCTGCTGCTTACATACATACATACATACATACATACATACATACATACATACATACATACATACATACATACATACATACATACATACATACATACATACATACATACATTACACATTACTTTTAACTGTCTATTTGATAAAATCTTCAAGGTTAAATTAAGTGCCTTATTCTTTATCAGACTTGGTGTACTTTTCAAATAATGTATCATTGATTTAATTTTAGAAGCGCCAACACTATAGTTAGGGACAAAGAATAATTTTGTTTGAGGATTCCTCGGAACACAATATTATTTCTCGACTTAGCTGGAATAAATTTCATTTTATAAATGACCAAATACTCAAATAAGTTGAGCAATATATTTATGTTGGAGAGATAGAGAGGAATGTGTTCCTTTTAAAGTGAAGTACATAGAACTATGCAGGCTGAGTACAAGGCAAAGTGAAGTACATAGAACTATGCAGGCTGAGTTCAAGGCAAACGTTTCTCTATAAGGCCTGATTAAAGCCTCTTTTGCGTTCGTTGTATATGAATAGGGGTTTTTCTAATGTATTATATAAGTCATGCCATCCGTGTAAATGATCCCGCACAAAGCCTGCTTTTATGTTGTAGTGTATTGGTTGTTTTCAATGTCGTATGCACATCTTACTACTTTGCTGTATTGTGAGTATGGCAACATCATACGAATTCAGATGATTTTTGTTTTCCATGTGGCCTTTTATAATTCTTTGGCGAGTTTTATCGTGAGCGCAGTGTCGTTATGCAGATTTATATGTATTTCTAGTAATTAAAGATATGACACATTATGTGCAAGTTCCATGTGCAAAGAGTATATTACCTGGAATGTTACTGGGACAATTAACAAATATCCATTCAAACTGTAATAAAATGGTCATTAAATTAGTTTTCTTTTCAATCAATGTAGATTATAGAATTACACCATAAAAACCCTGTGTGATTTGAAGTGTGTTCCTCCCCCCACCCCCAATCAATTATCATTGAACGCACATTCACAGAGTCATTAAGTAGTAACAAATTTTCAATTAATGTTTACCATTTCGTCCGCTTTATTTGGCAACACATCACTATACTTTTATGTTATAGGTCTCTGTCCAGCGGTATTTAATGGAGGTTACATCGACCCAAAGTGTTCAAGAATATTGTTCTGCAACGTCTACTGCAACCCTGGATTTGATAAAACCGACAATTTGCTGTTTTGCGTGAAAGGCGAATATTGGTTGCCAAATCCAAGTTCAGTTTGCATTAAGTCAGGTATAATAAACAGATAACAGCAGATTTGTAAACTTATAGATATTAACACACAAGTAATACATTTAATAGTGCGATTACAAGCACATGAATTTGTGTGAATAAATTGAGAGAAAAACTTCAAGAAGTATGATTGAAAAAATATCTAATGCCAGAAATATAGTTATTTCATGTAAACATGATGGTCAGTATATTTATTTAAGATATCGATCACCTAAAAGAAGAAAGATTGTAAATAACCAAGTACAATATTAAATTTATAATGATCAATATTTGTTGTCATATATAACAAATCTTATTTACAATTTACATTTCACAACGTTTATTCCTTTCGCGCAAATAAAAGACTTGACTATGTGCAGTTACCATGTGCAAACAAGAATTTCCTGGAATGGTACTGAGATAATTAACAAATCTTCATTCAATTATAAAATCAAATGGTTACATTTGTTTTCCATTCAATGTAGATTCTAAAATTACATCAGAAAAGCACTTCATGAACATACACAATCCGATCGAACTAATTCAGGTTGCTGTTATTTTGTCTCTAATATATTCTCATTAAATAAGATTCAGGCAGACATTAACTTAATTAACATTCAGGCAGTCACTAACTTAGTAACATTATGGCAGTCACTAACGTAATAACATTCAGGCAATCACTAATTTAATAAAATTCAAGCAGTCACTAACCTAATAACATTCAGGCAGTCACTGTGTATTAATAGCTTTACTCATCCTTCAGTGATATGTTCCTCCGTTTGTAGTTTGCATATCATATTTAAAGCAAGATCAGAAAGTACTATTTTAAATCCAATGGACTGAAACTATACCAGTTCTAAAACTAAAACCGTATAGAAATTATATACAGTTGGTATGTGCAAAGAAGATTTTGATGTTTGCAACACACCAATATGCTTTCATCTTATAGTTACCTGTCCAGCGATATTTAATGACGGTTACATCATACCACCTTGTAGCAGACTCCCTGGAAATGCGTGTACTTTCTACTGCAACCCAGGGTTTGTTAAGAAAGGAAATCAGCTGATTTGCGGCAAAAATGGAATGTGGATTCAAGATACGAATTCAATTTGCATAAAATCAGATAAGATAAATCAACTGATAGCAACAGATGAACACATTTATAGACGTTAATGCACAAGAAATAAATTAAAATATTGCGCAGAAAGAATATGGAATGTATGGAATTATAATGGGAAACTATTCTAAAGATATATGATTATATCTATATACAAAGCAAGAAAGTGTAATTTAATTACTCCACGTAGACATGAAGGCAATTATCTTTATATGAATATATAGTCATTTAATTCACTATGCTACAATTTCTGAGATTGCCCATATTTGAACATACAAACTGTGTCCCTCTAATCAGTAGCGTAGATGGGGGTGAGGGGGAGGGTAGGGGATGCAAGTTGCACCGGACACCATTTTACGGGGCGCCGGAAGAAGACTAAGTCACTAACTGTTAGTAACAATTTTGATGTGTTTGTTGCATTTAAAATTTACAGGCTTTATATTGCCTTTCTATGATGACTGTATTATTATGCTGTATTCAATATTGACTACTGTGTTCATATGTTTCAGTGACAATGGGGTTGTAAACTTTTTACCTTGTCCCCGTGCGCCAAATACTTTCCGCTACGCCGGAGAGGGGGGGGGGGGCAACTGCCTGCAATATTTCAAAGCAAGTTAGTCATTATAAGTCCTGATTTCGAGATCTTCGCCTAACATGTGATGAGAAAAACATTTACAGAGGATCAAAGTTTAATTTTATTAAATCAAGAAGTGTAATAGACGATTATGATCTTCCTGCCAAAGTGTCTACAATTTATTAACTACACTTTCTACTGTCTTCCTTATGATTTTTTAAGTACAATTACACATGCGTAAAATAACACATTAACCTTAATTGAGTACTTCATATCTATATGACATTACAGAGTTGGGTTTATATTGTTTGTGAACAATGGAAAACAACACTATTTTTTTTACAAACATTTGACTGACTTAATTTCTTGATACACTGAGGTGCTTATCATTTAACTAAAGATGGATGGCATGGAATTCCTTCTCGAGTTACAACACTGATTATCTGGAACATATCAAGGATATATATTTTTTTCTAATTTAATTTTTTTTAAAAACTAATACGACGATTCCTAACGTTCTATGGATATATTGATGGTTACTATTATTATGGTTATTGCTAATTATTACACAAAAAACAGTTTTTCCGGGATATAATCTGGGGTTATGCTACTATACATTAAGACACTCGTGACCAGTGTTCCTTACTTTGTAGGTCATTACCATCTAGGTTTCTATTATTATCCTCTTTGTCTAAACCAATTAGGCGGAATGTGAAACATTTTTTAACGTTATTACAAATAGCAATATAAACTTATCTTATTTCAACTCCCTTTCACGTTCTTGTCTAGCCTCTGTCTAATGTTTGTCTTTCACAAAGATCCAGTGAGAGCCTACAGCGAATCGGGCAGTTAAAACCTTGTTTTGTTATCAGGGTATATATGTACTAAGAATATATAACAAAAAGGTTTGATTCCTTTATTTAGGGGGAGTCTGTTAAAAACAGAATATAAATGTTTCATTCTGTCAATATAATCATATTCATATACGCTAATTTGCTTCAGGGGGCCTGTACATGCATCTCAGAATCCTATATTTCAATAATCTTGGTATAAATGCAAGTATATTGTGAAATGTAACCACACTTGTCTTTATTCCAAAATAGTAATGTGACTGTATTCATTTTATTAAAATTATGTCTATGCACAACATGAGACAGTTGAAATTTCTAAGCACAATATAAGTAAATGTAGTCAACATATAGTATTGCATCAAATGAGCATGTCCAGATATCGATTATGTAAAGAATAGAAGGAGAAAGAAACAAATGTATTGTTCGCGCATTATGATCAATGTATTATGTCATATGATTATAACATGACCAAGAATATGCAGTTATGTGAAATGATGATGTTGATGTTTGCAACACTCCAACATGTTTTAATCTTATAGATTCCTGTCCAGCGATATTTAATGACGGTTACATCGAATCATCTTGTAGCAGACTCCCTGGAAATTCGTGTACATTCTACTGCAACCCAGGGTTTGTTAAGAAAGGAAATCAGCTGACTTGCGGCACAGATGGAATGTGGATTCAAGATACGAATTCAATTTGCATAAAATCAAGTAAGATATATCAAATGATAGCAACAGATTTGCAAATGCCTAGCCACTAATACACAAGAAATAAATTAAAATATTGCTAATGGAATTTAGGGAACAATAAAGAGAAAACAATGATTAGATATATGAATGTATATAGACATAAAGGAAGAAAACATAATATAGCTTCGAACTTTGACATGGTGGTAAGTATATTAAATGGATATAGTCATTTATCACATTCTGCTACGATTGATGAGATTGCCCAAAATAGAATATACAGTATATATTAAATAGGACAAATACGTTGAGATATGGTTTATCAGTGGATGAGAGGCAATTGGTTTCTTATAATGATAAAAAATGAGTGGCTTCTTTACTCCGGTTTGGTGTCAACTGAGCTCAAGCTTTTATACCTGTGGTATGTTTAAATTCATTCGCTATATTACATACTGCTATATGCAAAGAAACATTAGATAGAAGTAATACAAAGGAATTTTATCCTTAGCGTTCCGCATTGCGCCTCGAACGTGAGTGTTATCTCTGGAAAATACAACCACTGCAGACAGTAGTAGTATTAAGAGCAATGGAACTAACATTATATTGACAGCTGATAGGAAAGCACACACATAATTGCAATATACAAACTGTTGTGTATCTTTGATTTAATAAAATTGTTGGTTAGTTTTATAGCGTTACTTTATTAAATTGCATGCTGTTGCAATATAATATTGTTTATTGGACTTGATTTTTGTATTTTTCGACGTAAATATCTCATAATGGAAACATTGTATCTAATACTGTCCTAGTTCCAAACCTTGTTGCAAATCATTGAAAATTTTAGTCAACACCTTTTCGATTTTCTTAAATTCTTTCAAAGAGTAAGAATTGTTAATTTCAGTCAAGGTCATACCTGTACGACGTGATACTTATCATATAACAAACTTCCATTTCTAGAAGGCAGCCTCCATCTGGGCATCTATTTTGCGTCTTAGACTTCTTACTAGTGTTTTTGAGGAAAAAATATTCAGTCGTGTTTTTTACACTTGAAAAGTCGGGTTGTTTTATGTTGTGTCCTCTTTGGGCTAATTGTTTTATTTTCTTTAATATTTTGCATTTCAAGTGATTGTTTCGCATGGAAATACTACTGTTCTAAATTGGTTCTTGGACAAGGACATTGATTGAAATTTATACCGAATTAAAACAACAAAATCTTTTTTTTACAAACATTTGACTGACTTAATTTCTTGATACACTAATGTGCTTACCATTTAATTAAAGATGGATGGCATGGAATTCCTTCTCGAGTAACAATACTTATTCTTTAGAACACATTAAGGATTCTTTAAAAAATCTGATGTAATGGAAACAAAATACAACCAAATACGCCGATTCCTAACGTTCTATGGATATTGTGCTGGTTACTATTATTATGGTCATTACTGTTATTACAAAATATAATATTTCCGGGATATAATCTGCGGTTGTGCTACTGTACATGAAGACACTCGTGACCAGTGTACCTGTTTTGTAGGACATTACCAACTACGCTGCTATTTTCATCCTCTATGTCTAAACCAATTAGACGCCATGTGGAAAATTTTTTAACGTTATTACAAATAGCAATATAATCTTATATTATTTCAACTCTCTTTCGCGTTATTGTCTAGCCTCTGTCTAATGTTTGCCTTTCACAAAGATTCAGTGAGAGCAAACAGCGAAGCGGGCAGTTAAAACCTCATTTTGAACTTTGTCATCAGGGTATATAAATTGTGCTCACAATATATGACAAAAGACTTGATTCCTGTATTTTGGGGGAGTCTGATAAAAACAATATAAATGTTTCATTCTGTCAATATAATCATATTCATAAACCCTACTGTGTTTCAGAAATCCTGTATATGCATCTCAGAATCCTATATTTGAATAATCTTGGTATACATCTGAAATTTAACACATTATACTAAAATAGTAATAAGATTATATTAATTTTATTTAAAAATATGTCTATGCACAACATGAGACAGTTCAAATTTCAATGCGCAATATAAGCAAATGTGGTCAGTTATAGTTCCAACATACAGTATTGCATCAAGTGAGAATATATATATATATATATATATATATATATATATATATATATATATATATATATATATATATATATATATATATATTATGTCATGTGATAATAACGGGACTAAGAATGTAATGTGCAAAGAAGATTTTGTTGCATGCATAACACCAGCATGTTTTAATCTTATAGATCCATGTCCAGATGTGTTTAAAGGCGGTTACATCGAACCATCCTGTAGCAGAGTCTCTGGAGATTGGTGTACCTTCTACTGCAACCCAGGGTTTGCTAAGAAAGGAAATCAGGTGACTTGCGGCACAGATGGAATGTGGATTCAAGATACGAATTCAATTTGCATAAAATCAAGTAAGATATATCAAATGATAGCAACAGATTTGCAAATGCATAGCCACTAATACACAAGAAATAAATTAAAATATTGTTAATGGAATTTAGGGAACAATAAAGAGAAAACAATGATTAGATATATGAATGTATATAGACATAAAGGAAGAAAAAATAATATAGCTTCGAACTTTGACATGGTGGTAAGTATATTAAATGGATATAGTCATTTATCACATTCTGCTACGATTGATGAGATTGCCCAAAATAGAATATACAGTATATATTAAATAGGACAAATACGTTGAGATATGGTTTATCAGTGGATGAGAGGCAGTTGGTTTCTTATAATGATAACAAATGAGTGGCTTCTTTACTCCGGTTTGGTGTCAACTGAGTTCAAGCTTTTATACCTGTGGTATGTTTAAATTCATTCGCTATATTACATACTGCTACATGCAAAGAAACATTAGATAGAAGTAATACAAAGGAATTTTATCCTTAGCGTTCCGCATTGCGCCTCGAACGTGAGTGTTATCTCTGGAAAATACAACCACTGCAGACAGTAGTAGTATTAAGAGCAATGGAACTAACATTATATTGACAGCTGACAGGAAAGCACACACATAATTGCAATATACAAACTGTTGTGTATCTTTGATTTAATAAAATTGTTGGTTAGTTTTATAGTGTTACTTTATTAAATTGCATGCTGTTGCAATATAATATTGTTTATTGGACTTGATTTTTGTATTTTTCGACGTAAGCATCTCATAATAGAAACATTGTATCTAATACTGTCCTAGTTCCAGACCTTGTTGCAAATCATTGAAAGTTTTAGTCAACACCTTTTCGATTTTCTTAAATTCTTTCTAAGAGTAAGAATTGTTAATTTCAGTCAAGGTCATACCTGTACGACGTGATACTTATCATATAACAAACTTCCATTTCTAGAAGGCTGCCTCCATCTGGGCATCTATTTTGCGTCTTAGACTTCTTACTAGTGTTTTTGAGGAAAAAATATTCAGTCGTGTTTTTTACACTTGAAAAGTCAGGTTGTTTTATGTTGTGTCCTCTTTGGGCTAATTGTTTTATTTTTTAATATTTTGCATTTCAAGTGATTTTTTCGCATGGAAATACTACTGTTCTAAATTGGTTCTTGGACAAGAACATTGATTGAAATTTATACCGAATTAAAACAACAAAATCTTCTTTTTTACAAACATTTGACTGACTTAAGTTCTTGATACACTAATGTGCTTACCACTTAATTAAAGATGGATGGCATGGAATTCCTTCTCGAGTAACAATACTTATTCTTTAGAACACATCAAGGATTTTTTAAAAATCTAAACTAATGGAAACAAAATACAACCAAATACGCCGATTCCTAACGTTCTATGGATATTGTGCTGGTTACTATTATTATGGTCATTACTGTTATTACAAAATATAATATTTCCGGGATATAATCTGCGGTTGTGCTACTGTACATGAAGACACTCGTGACCAGTGTTCCTGTTTTGTAGGACATTACCAACTACGCTGCTATTTTCATCCTCTATGTCTAAACCAATTAGGAGCTATGTGGAACATTTTTTAACGTTATTACAAATAGCAATATAATCTTATATTATTTCAACTCTCTTTCGAATTCTTGTCTAGCCTCTGTCTAATGTTTGCCTTTCACAAACATTCAGTGAGAGCAAACAGCGAAGCGGGCAGTTAAAACCTCATTTTGAACTTTGTCATCAGGGTATATAAATTGTGCTCACAATATATGACAAAAGACTTGATTCCTGTATTTTGGGGGAGTCTGATAAAAACAATATAAATGTTTCACTCTGTCAGTATAATCATATTCATAAACCCTACTGCATCAAGTGAGAATATTTATTATGTCATGTGATCATAACGGGACTAAGAATGTAATGTGCAAAGAAGATTTTGTTGCATGCATAACACCAGCATGTTTTAATCTTATAGATCCATGTCCAGATGTGTTTAAAGGCGGTTACATCGAACCATCCTGTAGCAGAGTCTCTGGAGATTCGTGTACCTTCTACTGCAACCCAGGGTTTGTAAAGAAAGACAATTTTCCGATTTTTTGTGGGAACTACAGAAACTGGATTCCAGATACAAATTCAATTTGCATGCAATCAGGTATAATATATTACTGATAGCAACACATTTTCGTTATATAACATACTGCTACTTGCAATGAAACATCAGATAGAAGTAGTACAAAGGACCTTTATCCTAAACGTTCCGCATTGCGCCTCGGGCGTGCGTCTTATCTCTGGACAATACAACCAATGAAGACGGTAGTAGTGTTACGAACAATGGAACTAACATTATATTGAGAGCTGATAGGAAAGCACACACATTACTGTAATATACGTGTTGTTATGTATATTTGACTTAATATAATTGTTACTGACAGTTTTAGTCAACACCTTATTGATTTTCTTTAATTCTTTCGAAGAGTAAGAATTGTTAAATTAAGTCAAGGTCATACTTGTACGGCGTGATACTTATCATATAACAAACTTCCATTTCTAGAAGGTTGTCTCCATCCGGGCATCTATTTTGCGTCTTAGACTTATTACTAATGTTTTGAGAAATAATATTCAGTCGTGCTTTCACACTTGAAATGTCAAGTTGTTTTATGTTGTGTCCTGTTTCGGCTAGTTATCGTATTTTCTTTAAATTATTATTTTTCAAGTGATTGTTTTCCCTGGAAATGCCACTGCTCTAAATTAATTCCTGCACAAGGACATTTCTCGAAATTTATACAGAATTAAAAAACTGGATTAATATTTTATTTGATTCAACAAGAGACTGTTGACTCTTCAGCACTTCGCATGTTACAACAGACGTCATCGTATTTCATTTTTGATTTCGTCGGGATTCGAACTCAATTTCATTCAGGACTTTTGCTACTGGGACTTCTATTGTTTTAATTCTTGGATTAATTCAGGATTTGACTTGTAAAACTTAAGTTGTTTTACTCAGATTTCATTTGATAGTCTAGGGAAATAAATTATTTGTTAAATTATACAAAGCTTGTTGTCGTCAATCTTCTCTGTTACTTTTTCTAAGTGCATTAACTCGTAACAAGAATGTTAGGGTGCTCGTCTTGAGATATATGAAATTTAGCTAAATTATTTCAGAAAACATTGTTTATAAAATTGAAATTCCACTTGGTTTTGAGAAAAAAATATATATATAAAAATATATATACTCGTAATTTTGCTAGCGCGATTTCCTTCACTGGAACCGGGGAAAGGAAATTCACACTGAATTCTGGATTCGTTGAGGTTATTGAGATTATGCTTGTTTGTACTGGGTTTGTGTTCTCCACTATTCGTTGAAGTAATTCCTGCGGTGTTGTCATTGTTATTATACTGGTGTTGTCGCTCTAATTTTGACATCGCAGAATCATAAATACTGACCATCGCTGAGAACTCACTATCTGATATTAATGTATCATCGAGTGACGACGATATCATTGAGGATAATTGCGAGTATGCAGTTGATACCACATGAAATTGAACTAAGTAATCTTGCAGTTTACTCTGGCTGCATGATGATATTTTTTTTTGTTATCCCGGTTGATATACCCGCGATTGTAGCCGCCGCAGAAATGCTAATTGGAACTATGACCGGGGCAATCATTGTAACCGATGCAAGTATTATTCCGGCACCAGCGAGAACGCCTGACACCGAGTACATGGTAACATCAATTACGGTAATTCTTCGTCGGTATTTTTTTATTTTTATTTGATTCTCCTCGGCGAGGGTTTTGAGTCTAGTTTGAAATTCTCTGACCTGATCATAGCGATATTGCGATGATGAAATCATTTTATTTCCAAATCAGTTTACGATTTCAATTGAAACCGTTATTTACTTAAATCCGCTACGAATTCCAAATACCACGTTGTTGAAACCCTAACCAAATTTTTATCAGTAGATCTTATAGTGAACTTTTCAGTTGTATCCTTGTCGATGATCGTTGAAATCGTATTATTGACCCCAGATGAACTTGACGATGAAATATTAAATTGAGTCGTTGTCACTAGTGTTAATCGATAAATACCTTTAACGGTTGCAGTGATATCTAATTTGTTGTTTGTAGGTGTCCACAAAAATGATCCGTGTTGGATCGTGTATACTACGTTGTTGGTTTTCTCATGAGGAATTTTTGTTTTTTCAATGATTGTTATCATCCTCGAAAAATCATTTTTGATGGCTTCGATGAAGTTTTTCGTCTCATCGATGGATTTTTTAATATCAGGTAGTTTTATTTCAATTTTATCCAACGGGGTTCCAATAAATTTATCCACGATGTTTCTACGAAAATTTGAAAAGTGTTTTCCGTGTTCTTCAGTTTTAGATTGAAGTGTTGCTAGTTCCAACACAGAATTTTTTTAACTCATCTTGAGAGTTTTTAATCTATCTGTAATAGTCGAAATAAGTACACCCGGTTTGAGTTTACCCTGATCGGAAAATAACGCGATAGTATCCTCGATTGCGTTTCGTTGTTTAACCAAAATATCATCCAACGACACATTACTAGTTTTCAATTTACCCTGACGATCTTGAAATACAACTATTTCCCCGGGGTCAACACTTGCTAGGTTCAACGTCTCAGCTGTTTCATCTTCGATTATTTTTTTATATCCTTGATAGAATCAAGGGTTGCAGTGCCATCGGCACCGGGTTTCTTCATCGCTGATAAAGATCTCCCCCAAATATCAATCATGTTATTTTATACATCTTTCTCTAAAAAGTGACTGCTAGCGTATTCATTTACGACATGTGGTGGTTTTCCCCTTGGGTTACCCAAGGAGTTAGAAATAGCGTCAAGGACATTTAATACTTCGCTGCCGCATATTGGTGGGTCATTCATTTGTTGTGTTGGTAGCGTAGAATACCAGTGAGGAGTTTTTAAGCGATTTATATAACGCATAAATTCCTTCGGCGGCGCTAATCCATATGAATCGAAATAGACAATCCCACGTGGGTTAATAGCGTATGCAACCCAGTGAGTTCCAGGTCCGGTGCTGTTATCGAGATTAATAATACCGGTTTCAACGCTGTTGGGTTGTGCCGGCAATTGATCTTTCATAAAGACACCTCTGAAGTTTTTTATCGCTAGTTTTTTAGCAGCATCGAGTAAATCAAAATTGGACATAGGAACCATCGGTTCCTCAATCGAAGATTCCCGAGTTAGTAAACCGGTCCTAGTCTTAGACCCTTTCCACTGTACCATGAATACGGGGTTCCTGGTAGTCTTAGACCATTTCCCTTTTTTTTATATCACTGTCCAGTTGCTTTCTTTAGTGCCATTCCTGCTGCAGTACCAACGGCTCCTAACGCCGCTGCTTTATCCACCGCTGGGGCTGCTGCTGCAATCAAGGCCGGAATCGCAGCTAACAACGGGAATATACCGCCGGTTTTAATCATATTTTTGATAGCAGCCGCAGAGAGAGTGATCTGAACGCCTCTTTTATCCTTGAAAGCATCATTGAAGTGTTTTACTTGACGAGTTGTCAGCGACAATTTATTCGCCCCGCCAGTCATTTGATTGGGTTTCAGCGTGATAGTGGTTCCACAATTTTTAGCTGATTCCGATTGCAATTCTTTTGATTTGACAAGGAGTTAACGCAACACTAATAACACTGTATGACATTATACAATAACAGATTGATTCTAATGGAAAAATCCGAAGGATTTCAATTACATGTTTTTGGAAAACACTACATATTTAACACTGGTGCATCAATAAGTCTCATTCGTCCGCCAACTCCTTCAAGTAGCATTGATTTATCACTGAGAATGACAGCAACCGCTCTATAATCAACACCACCTGGAGCTATACGAGCCCTAAAATGTATGTCAACGACGGATTGCCTTGTTAAATCAAGATGTTCCAGCGAAACGTAATAAATCGGATAGAGGCTTTTAAAATCAAGTTACGATATTTGTAAACCAGTATCAACATTTTGATCACGACCCATATATGACAGCATCCGATGACACACACGTGCTATATGGTTAGTGTCGTAATCAAGCTATATATCCTCAGATGGTTCTTGTTGTCCGTTTATTCTCAGCGAAACCTCCTTGACTCCTAATCGATCAAATATCATATGACTGTGTTCTTGGGAGCCTAATCGATTCCGATTCTGCAGCGCTATAAATATATGACGTGGGGCTGAAACGCCTTTTTTTGATGCCAGGTGCCATGTAAATGTATCAGCAACATTATCCTCTTTGGCATCAGTTGTTGTTGTTAGCCAACTTATCAATGATTTGCCACCTGTGTCCATAAATGAAAGTAGCCGCTCTTCCGTGGTAATTGATGGGGTCATTACTGGCATCCACAATACTATTTTACTCAAAACAACTTTACCATCAGCAGCACCATTAGCACGCCAGATTGCATCGTTGTCATTGCCTTTTCGCACTAACGCGATTGTGTGTTTAGCTCCGTAAATAACTTTTCTGACATTTCTGCAGAATCCAAACATATGATGCAGTGGAATTGCGCATGAAAATTGTCGACGCTGTCCTTGCAACGTTGCTACTCGTGTTGCAAACCCTAGATTGAAATTGCGATTAATATCTACGACATCAAAGGTAGCAACCGGTCTAGTATATCCGGCTGGTGCTGGATCAACTGTGGTATCTCGTGTTGCTTTTACCCTAGTATGATTAATATGATCAGCGTGATTATTAATATCTTTTGCAAACATCATAGACGGGCCAGCCGACCTTGTATAATCATCAGAATATCTTGCTAGCCCGATTATTGTTGTTGCAACATCAACCTCACGGTCTATTGATTCAATTTCCTTTCCATCAATGAGATATCTTGCACTTTCAAATAGCGCCATGATGCCATTGTTGACGAAACCAACTTGGATATTTGGGTCATCTGCATATGGTGTATCAGCTTCAACATTTGTTACGAGTTCTCCTTCAATTTCAATAAACGCCTCACACGGTAAAAAGTATTTACTGGTATCTTGAACTTGAAGTTCAATTTGCGATCTTAGGTTGGGTTGTATAGCATGATAGGAATAGTATTGATAATCGCGGACAGAATCATCTTTGCGCACTGGGGCATCTACTCATCTATTCAACATTCGTGTTTTCAATTGTGAAACTCTTTGTAATCATCATCGTCGTTGAAAATTTTTCGAATTTCTTTTTGGTTTCAAACCACTTCCTGTTACCGCGTTCATGATAGCGCTATTTTGTACATCAAGTGATGGAGTCACCGGTGTAGCCACTAATGATGCTAATTTTTCTTCCACTGCGCTATTTATTGCTTTGCTGACACTTGCAGGCATCACTGTTGTAGATGGCAGTACAACTGGTTGCTTTTTTCGTCGTCGTACCAATGATGTTATTTTATCCTTCGCGGCTGAAAACGCTTTTCCGGCAAGATCTCCAACAGCACTAATACCCTTATCACGAATAACATCAATTGCTTTCATTCCTAATTGTTTAGCCAACGGCATCACTTTTGGGGCCATTCTTGTAAATAACCCTGCAATTGTATCACCGAAACCATCTCCGTAGTACGCGCTATAAACAGGCAATCGTAAGTTTACCACATAGACGCTGATTGGTTTATCATGGTTGTAGTGTATGATCATCTTATTCTGAAATTGCTAGCAATTTCTAAATACTAGTGTTTTCTAATTACTAGTAATTCAAATGATATTTATCTACGGATTTTCATTGCTAGCAATTTCCAATCCAAAGAATTTTCGACTTAGTCACTGTAATAATCAGTAGGATTTTCCGGTAACTCGTTAATAAAATCTCGATATGTTGTAATATATATGATACCACCTTGAAATAACCACCTGCAGATATCAGCTGCTTCATTAATTATTTCTGGAGAGTTATTTCCAGCTCGTTTTCCTCCGATGAGAACTTCTAATCGTGTTATATCGCTGAGAATATTACCAGGACATGAAACGCTAGCGTTTCCAACTAGACGATTTTCCCCTGAAATTCCACTCCCCAGCGTCTCTTCCTTCTCATCGTATGGGTCTTGTTTTTGCTTTCTTATTTGGAGTTTAAATTTTCTCTTGAAGTCTCTGTATTCCTTCATCCTTCTATCTAAACTCCCAGTTTTTATTTCATACACTATATCAGCCCATTCATTAGGTGACATTCTATAATCCGTATAATTGTCCGTGAAAAACTTCTCTTGTGAATCATAGCTGTTAGCAGCAAATTCACCTAAATTGTCTATATCCTCGTTGAGAATTCGTTTTTTTAGCGCTATCGGTAAATATAATTGATTTAGGTTGTCCACTAACTAGTCGTTGTTGTTCTGAAGCGGTTGATATATCCTGAGGAAGTGATTGTAAGGATTTTTTTGTTTGTTTAGTTCTTTTTGCTATTTTTTCTAACACAGGGAGAAAAGTCTCTTTTTGTTTTTTTCCTTCTTCAGAGATTGTTGACACTATCTGTTTCGTTGTTGTAGTTATAGGGGAAAAAAATTGTTCAGAGCTTTCTGTAAAATCAGTCTGAAGGAGCTGTCGTTGTTGTAATTTTTCACGGACACGATCACGAACTGGGATGAGTTTTTTAAGCGCGGCTAATCTCTCTTTCGCGTTTCGAGTAGTTAAGGATTGTCTTATCATATTGAAAGAGTATCACTATTGTTAAATTGCAAAGCAATTTCAATTGCAGATGAAAAAAATGTTTTACAATTTTCAATGAATTCTTGAATTACCATTTTGGTCAAAAAAAACTATCTCACCATCTGTGAAAAAATAAATAAATATTCATGGTATAGAAACTTACCTAGACCGCGTTAGGAATTCTCAGCCTGCTCAACTAGATTTTTTATCTGTTTCGCCTTGGAATTAATTAGTTTTTTTTGTTCATATTCGCCCCCTAATTGTTTTCTAACAGCTTCTACGACCGTACATAATGGTACAAACATAGTAACATCTTCATGATAAACTAAACTCTCACGGATAGAGTTCTGTATCCGCTTTATCAGAATATATTTTTTCGAAAGTGTATATTTATTATTTATTTGTGCAAAATTTATGTCTTCAAAGTCTGACAAAATTTGATCAGAATCCAAACCCTCCTATTATTGAATTTTGATTTTTTAATTATTTCATTTATAATACGGTTAATATTTTCAGAATTCATTTTGTATATAATTATTATACCTTTAATTGTAATTACAATTATAAAAATAAATTAATATTCTGTATATAAATATATTTTTCAAAAATAAATGCAGAATTCATTCTGTATATAAATATAAATATATTTTTCTAAATATACTATAATATTTTCAGATTTCATTCTGTATATAAATATATTTTTCAAAAATATTTTCAAAATTCATTCTGTATATAAATATAAATATATTTTTCAAAAATAAATGCAGAATTCATTCTGTATATAATATATTTTTTCAAAAATAAATGCAGAATTCATTCTGTGTATAAATATAAATATATTTTTCAAAATATACTATAATATTTTCAGAATTCATTCTGTATATAAATATAAATCAAAAATATTTTCAAAATTCATTCTGTATATAAATATAAATATATTTTTCAAAAATAAATGCAGAATTCATTCTGTATATAAATATAAATATAAATCAAACATATTTTCAAAATTCATTCTGTATATAAATATAAATAAAAAATAAATGCAGAATTCATTCTGTATATAAATATAAATATATTTTTTCAAAAATGAATGCAGAATTCATTCTGTATATAAATATAAATCAAAATATTTTCATTCTGTATAAAAATAAATTTTTCAAAAATAAATGCCGAAATCATTCTGTATATAAATATAAATAGATTTTTCAAAAATAAATGCAGAATTCATTCTGTATATAAAGATAAATATATTTTTCAAAAATAAATAACAACCATGATGAGCGATTGTCAGTCATTTGGCCCCCTTGATATAGGATTTTTAATCTTAGATCTTTGAAAATCTTCGATTTTTGGCCGGTAATTCATTTTGAACACCATACCCAAATGTGACGGAGAGCTATTTATATCCATGGTTGTTATTTATTTTAGGGCCTGTATGTTTACATTCACATCAACATGCAACCCATGAAATCAAATTCATGGTTGCGTAAGTTGTAAAAACGACAACCCACGGTACCGTAAACTTGATAGCATGGATTGCATATTAATGTGAATGCACACAGAGGGGTCGCCCTCTCGCCCCTCAATTAAATAGAAAAACATCTATCGTTTCACCATCAGACAATTTGTCTGCTATGGGGCGCGAACATGTGATGTACAAATTGTCTGGGTGCACAAGCCAAACACGATACCGTTAGACCACTGTTCACGTCTATAAGAAAGATAGTTTTTAACATATATATATGTTGTAAATATTCACCTGAAATTAAAAATCGAAGATTCAAAGTACGCGTATGGGTAATAAATAGAAAGAATTGAGTATTTTACACAACAGTGCCTGTACTATTTATCAGTACCTTTATTAACGTTTACATGCCATTCGAAACCGCCTTAACCACAACAATATTCACTTAGAAGTCTAGTCCACTGTAAATTGTACATGAAAGTGAAATACGTTCCTCGCATTTACAAACCGCACTTGATATTGCTTTATCAGACGTACGGTGATGAGAGAGTTTTTAATAAATCACAAGAATGGTTTCTGGTATCTAACAGATCGGCTCACAGTCACGCGTGTGCCACGCGTCAATGAAATACGATCACGCGTTCCAAATCTAGGTCAGCCATATACATTGTCTGGTGTAGTTTCACTCAATGTTAAAGACTGCATTTATTTTTTAAAAATATATTTATATACAGAATCAATTCTGCATTTATTTTTGAAAAATATATTTATATACAGAATGAATTTTGAAAATAATTTTGAAAAATATATTTATTTTTATATACAGAATGAATTCTGAAAATATTTTTGATAAATATATTTATATTTATATACAGAATGAATTCTGAAAATATTTTTGATAAATATATTTATATTTATATACAGAATGAATTCTGAAAATATTATAGTATATTTTGATAAATATATTTATATTTATATACAGAATGAATTCTGAAAATATTATAGTATATTTTGATCAATATATTATATTTATATACAGAATGAATTCTGAAAATATTATAGTATATTTTGAAAAATATATTTATATTTATATACAGAATGAATTCTGAAAATATTATAGTATATTTTGAAAAATATATTTATTTTTATATGCAGAATGAATTCTGAAAATATTTTAGTATATTTTGAAAAATATATTTATTTTTATATACAGAATGAAAAAAAAATATTTATATACAGAATGAATTCTGCATTTATTTTAAAAATATATATATTTATATACAGAATGAATTCTGCATTTATTTTTGAAAAGTATATTTATATACAGAATGAATTCTGATAATATTATAGTATATTTTGAAAAATATATTTATTTTTATATACAGAATGAAAAAAAAATATTTATATACAGAATGAATTCTGCATTTATTTTAAAAAAATATATTTATGTACAGAATGAATTCTGCATTTATTTTTGAAAAATAACACAATAGAGTATTATCAGTGAGTTTATAGACTAGTGGTGGCCATCAGTGAGTTTATTTTGCTTTGTTTACAAACCGTGAGAAAGAAACCAGTACAATCACGTGATAACATAACTTTGTACTCGCCGATATACCTAAACGAATTATCTCCCTTAATCCACGATAAATTCCCTCTGCTGCTCGTACATCTACCGGCCTCATAATACTATTTTTCTAATTTAATTATAAGTCTCTGTATATAATCTTGAGGGGTCTTTATGATTTTGTCATCGTTGGGGTCAATGACGGTATTTTTTATTCGTTTATCATAATAGCGTTTTAGTTCCCTGTATCGTTTGCCGCCACAACTGAGACATAATTGTGATTTTCCTCTTACCCCCACCCCACATCGGAGGCACGGAAGGGGGCCAAGGGAACCGTTGCGAACGCTCTGTAAATGATACCCACAGAATTCGCTTCTGCATGATTTGTTACACGGGATTGTTAATCCAATCATAAGCCATTTGCAGTGATTCATTATATATAAATTTCTTATTTAAATACTTGTTTTAATTATATGACTGAGGAATTCGAGAGATTATCAGCAATTAAGCCCTACAAAAATATTAAATTCAATCTCGATAGAACCCTCAAAGATGTGCCAAAACGGGCAATAAATGATAACAGCTTGATAAAAAAATTCGGGACTGTGTTGTTGAATTTAAGCTTGATGGAGCATCTCATAGCTGGTCAATATTTCGAATTGATGGTGTTGTTGATGACACCATGAACGATGAAAACGCAGCTACGATAATATCACAACTTGACAACAAAAAGTATTTTTTTTAGAGTGAAATTCATTATCCGTGTAGAATCATCCGGTTGGATTATACGAGACAAATTTGAACCAATTCTCAAAGACAAGAAAACAGTCGTTGTTAGCCGTGATTCTAAGCCGGGTCTGTTAACTGGAATTGACAAACCATACTATGAACGAGCATACCCTGAAACAGCAGTTGTTTATGGGATATATCCGTTAAATGAAAAACCTGATATAGGAAAACTAAAACCAATGAAATACTCGTCGTCAGTGGCTTTGCCACTCAATTGTGTAGCAGAACGAATAATAGAACACTTCACAAATGCGTTGCGTGGAAATAAATTGACCGATCTAAGACGCAAAAAAATAAATTACTGGGAATTAACAGTTAGGAAGAACGGAGCGACTATTAGCGATATAGCGAAATTAAAAACATCACTGAGATTTCCAATAACCGTTACAACGATAACCGGAAAAGTATTATATGAATCAAAATATAATAAAAATGGAGCCCCAATTAAAATTATTGATCATAACGAACACGCATGGACGTTCGCGGTCACAATATTTCCACGGAACAGAACAATAAAGTATATACCCGAGGAATTCTTGGGAGAAGAATTTTCCAGGGATGGAATTCTCGTTGAAGAGAAACTATTCGATGATATTGCACATTTGAGTAAAAACGACCCTGTGTCAGTGTGGTTACTTCGCAGCGCTGAAAATCAAACGGATATTTTTGATCAGTTTGTAAGACCAAATGGTGAATTATACCGCACTAAAGCGTTTCACAACAAGATGAAAAAACAGCTAGTGGGTTTTTAACAATAGGGGAAGCCACCGATGAACAATTATTGACAAACTGTTTTACAATTCCATCGGTTGCAGCTCATTTTGCAAGAAAGAAAAACACATGGAAACCAACACGAACTGAATTCTTGCCAGATATTGAGGTTAGTTGCCTCGAATTTAATCATGGCGGTTTATACAATAACAAATACGACCGTGAAAGTATCATTTCAGTTTATATGGTTGCTTGTTATCCAGCGAGTTATCTTGGTTTTGGAGAGTGTACTGAGTATTTTAAACGATTTGGACACCCCATCCATGAAATGACTCGTGTTGCGATTAATGGACCACTGCCTGATTTCGATTTAACCGGTTTCGCTCGTGTAGTATCATTTGAATTCGCAGCAGGACTTCATCGTTCTTTTTATTTGTGGATTGGTAGACACATGTCTGAAAAGAAGTGGCTGCCAATAGAGTTATTACGGTTCATGATTGATACAAAAATGTTAATTTCGTTGACAGTCAGTGAAGCAATTATATCATATCGGAAACAAACTAATGTCTGGTTACCAGAACCAGAAAGTCTTGATAGTATAATTGACGAATCCAGAAAACATATTCAGGCAGATGAAAAATATATCATTGAATGGTCCAAACGTGTATTTAATCAACGAAACAGTGAAGCAAAGGATCTCGGCAGAAGAATAATTGGAAAATTCACTCAAGGTGGCAAATGTGACTATAAAAGATATTCTTAACGGTTGATTATAGATAAAACCGAATATGACTTTGTAATTGCAGATGCAGTATCTTAAAACATACATGTGGATCGCAAGGACGCTTTGTTGTCCAATGGAACCATATTGGGTACAATTGTTACTTACAGCGACGGTTACAGTTCTCCGTATACACTTTTGAGGTCGACATTGCTGGGTTATGCTTGTATCAATTTATTTTCAATGATAAATAGATTGTCTTACACTGCAGTTAGAGTTGCAGTTGATTCATTTTATATTGACAAAAAGTACATCAACGAGGTGACTAAATTTACTAGCGGTAGGAATGAACACTGGGGTACATGGAGACATAAAAAGGAAACACTGCGTGATTATTCTGAATCAGCAGATGTTGAGATTAAAAACAGTTACTTACAAGGAGATAATTTATCAGAACGGTCTAATGCACCACCGATATCAGATCTGATTTGTAGATATAAAACAGTTTATTTAAACGGCTGTGGCGGGTCGGGAAAGACGACTCGGGCAATTGAATTATATCGAGGGGAAAATCCTACGGATTTCACAAATATGATTGTGCTGACACCAACACATAGATTAGCGCGAGAAATAAAACAACGAACGTCGACGCTTGCACTTATCACAGCTTTTTTCGATACAAGGGTGATGAATGGACCCCTGAAAGAATGGGTGAGAAATTTATCCCTAGGGTTATTATTTGGGATGAGATATGTACGGTTTCGGTAGATGTATTAAAAATGTTTCTTGATTGGTTACTGCGCGCGAATACGAAAATAATAATGTGCGACGATCATGGCCAACCACCACCATTTGTCGGTTTATCCCCGCATGATTGGTTGAAAGGGTTTGTTGACTATTATGAAGAAATTGATACTGATTATAGAGCACTTGATGAACAATTGCGTGAGGTCAAGAAATTAATTAGATTACAACCGGATAGAATCCAATGTGAAATAATCAGAGAAATAATTCCTGAAACTCCCATGGAGGAATTTTGGGAAGCATGGACACCAAATGATTTTGTAGTAGCAAGTAGAAAGATAGTCAAAGACACACTTCAGAGAAAGTTGTTTGAATTACACAAAGACAAATTTCCAACGCGCCCAGTGCCGCTGTGTTATAGACCCTGTGATACACGAAAGCAGAGTATTGAAGTTGAAATTCCAGGGCGGTTGATAGAGTCAGGAACAGAAAGACAAACACTAGTGTTAAATGATATTGTGCTGGTTGATATCAGTGTTGTCGACGACGCATTGCGTGCTGATAAATCGCCATGGACACTGGGTTATGTAACAACAATACATTCCTCACAGGGATTAACCATCGCGGATACAGTTGTTTGGATAGTCGATAATCGCATTGAGTGGTCAAATTTAGTCTATCTTGCAGTGTCTAGAGTACGGCGAATAAATCAACTTCGAAGAATTGTTTTCGATGATAATGACACAACAATGGATGATACTGATGTTAAAATTATTGATAAAAAAACTCTCCGGTTACAAACAACAAGACAAAAAATAAAACAACGAGAATTTGACATTGATGCTGAATTAATAATCATATCGAAGAAACAACAGAATAATCACTGCGCAAGTTGCAATTGTATAATGCGTTGGCAGTATTCGGATAAAGATCCTCGCCAATTTACCGTAGACAGAAAAAAATAACAATCTCGGTCATGTCAGAAACAATGTGATGTTGACTTGTCTTGAGTGCAATAGACGCAACGGCGCTAGTTAAGACATGCGGTGGCAATTGAGTATCGTCAGGAATCACTTGTAATTGTTCGCGTGTAAAACCCTGCTGAGGGGCAGTTGAATCCAATTTATAGATTGGTGGTCTACCAGTTGATCGTGTTATAGTAGATATTTTATGCGTAGTGACACTCCAAATAGGATCAGTAGCCCTTCTTTTACCACCTTCAAGCTCTCCTGGTTCATATAAATATCTCACGGTGACATTGCCAAGAATTGGCTGAGAAACGCTATCCCGCTGTGGTTGTGGTATATACTTTTTTATTGCGTTGTTAGGTTTCATATTGATTGCTCTGGTAATCTCGTTATTTAGCGCTGCAACTACCCCTGGTAACCTTTTGACCCATTCACGGGATCGCTTTTCTTGGATGAATTCTTTTGCGTATTGATATCCAAATAACCGCTCAGCAAGAGTCCGATTGAATCGTTCAACAATTGCCTGATCGTGATGTAGTGCAGTATGTCCTCATCGTATTGTGACATTGTGATGTTTCATTGTAGATAAAACAGCGCCTTGAAATTCCTTGCCAGGATCAACTTGTAATAGATTTGGCCACTGCATAGGACCTCGTCGATAAATCTTTTCAAATGCAGAAGCAACTTCAGGTGATGATTTTGTTTTTAGCGGTTCTGCTTGTTTGTATCGACTCGCAATATCAACTACAGTTAACGCATATTTGTAACCGTTGTCATGAGGTAAAAATAATATATCAGCCTGATGAACTTCATTAGGGACAGTCACATCAAAATGCGAGTAATTAATTTGTTTAGGCGGTGGTAGATAAATTTGCCATATACCCTGTTTAGATAACCAATTAGCCGCAGTGGCCTTTTTCACTTTTGCGGCGTTGGCGAGTTTATTGATTGCAGCGTTACCCCTCCAGTATCCTTTCGGAGAATAATAAATAGATTCCATGTTGTTATTAATTACCGGCACCTAACATCAATTTGCCTTTCATAGCTGATTTTACCAACCACGAAGCCAATTTTTCTTTGAAAGATTTATCAGGAATAGCATTTAACGCATGAATTAATTTTACATCCGCGAGATGCCTGTGTTGCAAATCGCTGCTTTTATATGCAACATCATGAGCATGACATGCCTTATCAATAGCATTTATCGGATACTCGCCGGGTCGGGGCTGATTTTGATCATCAAGTCTGATATATAATCGTGTTCCGGGGCCACAGTAGCTATATCCTGGAAGGTGCTTTTCTCCGGATACTTTGTTCATGGGGTTCCTGGGAGTTTTGCAAATTTGGCTACGATATCACCTCTCGTCTTTTTTTAAAACATCTCCGGATTTCATAGAAACAAATCTAAACTTTTTTTATACCACATGTTGCACATCTACCAGTAAGTGCTGATCTGTTATTTTTAGTTGTAATCGTCGTCACATCATTTGTGCCAGTACGCGTTTTACACTTCACACAATATAAATCCATAATTTATGTATAGAGATATGAATATAATTGATTTTTCAGCGACTAAATCCAGAGAACCAGTTAAGCATCATGCAGCGCTACCAAACTCTATCCGCGCAATTATAATCGGGCCATCTGGATCCGGCAAGACGCAATTGTTGCTCAATTTAATAATGAGATGGATGAAGTGGGATAAGTTTTATTTAGTTGCTCCTAGCGTAGATGATCAACGATGCTATGAAGTGCAAAAAGATTTTAATGAAAACGCTTCAGAGATTGCCGGCGAGTGTATTATTGAATTTATAACCGATATTGACGAGGCACCATCAGTAGAAGACCTCGATGGAAGTATCAACAATTTAGTTTTATACGATGATGTAATGTTAGATAAACAAAAAACACAGCTAGAATATTTTTCCGAGGCAGGCACAAAAACACTGACGTGATATATGTCACTCAACGATACATTCAGATTCCAAAAGCGATCAGAGATAACTGTAATATTCTTGCTGTATTCAACGGCGTTGATACACATACGCTACGAAATATTTGGCAGACATGGTGTTCTGATATGGACATCAATCAATTAAGAAATTTCTTTAGTCATGCTCAGTCGGCCCCACACGGATTTATAACAATAAATTTACATGACCCTCGAACACTATATCGTATCGGACTTGATCAAATATTCGGTTGAAATCGTAAAAGAATTATTAACCCATAGCAGCAGAGGGGGTGATGACAACATCGCTGCGAACCTGATGATTGAAAAATCGCTAAGTCTCCATTTGCCAAACAGAGACTTTATTTTTTTTTTGTTAAAACATGAGATATCGCAGGAAGGCTCTATTTGCCGTTTTGAGGGGTTTATCGATTTTTTCGAAAAAAAGTTGTAGGATTCACCCCCTCTGCTGCTAATGGTGACAGAGGGAGGGGAGTATGGATCTTCCGCCATGACGTTTGTTTTCTTCAAGCTGATGGTCAGTCCAAATTCCTTGCAAACGTTGGAGAGGCGGCAAACCAGCTGCTGAAGGCCATCTTCCGTGTGGGATGTCAAGGCTGCATCATCGGCGAAAAGCAATTCACGGCTGAGTACCTTTGTGATTTTAGTCTTAGCACGGAGACGGGCAATGTTGAACAGCCTTCCGTCAGCCCTGGTACGGATGTACACTCCATCGCTGAAGCCCTTGAAGGCGTACTGGAGAACCATGGAGAAAAATATGGCGAACTGCGTCGGAACAAGCACACAGCTTTGTTTGACTCCGCTGATTATCAGAAGGGAATGATCCGTGTCGCTGAAAGTTTCTTATTTCTTCTTTGAGTCTTTTGTGGTGCGGAAATTTGTGGCCCACTTGTCGAGATGGTTCTCTAAGCTCCATGTACCCAGTGAATCGGGCAGGCCATGGAAAGCAGCACCTTACTGACTGGGGGCTGCCCAGCGTAAGGCGGGCGGTAGCTGTCCAGTGATACCTGATAATCTCTCCCACCGTCAGAAGTAACCATGGCGCCAAGCTCTACGCCAATCGATCTTTGGCTCTGAACCGGAAAACTGCTACTTCTCTTGTTGTGCCGACGCCATACGACGACGCTGGAGTGTCCTCTCCAGTGGAGCTACGAAGCCTGGGCAGGGTGGTATGGAGGATCAGCTGTTGTCCATGCAGCAGATCCCACTCTCCACGCAGCTGGTGGGCCCAAACAAACGACAGATGTCGATACAGCTTGGCACCAACGGCGTCGCAGGAGTTGCCGGAATGACATTGAGGTCAATGTCAAACCGCCTTAGGGACTCCGTCTCCAGATTTTTGTTGGACTTTACTCCCTTCGCCTTTCACATGAGTGTGTATAGTCGCAAGGCAGCAGAGGTTTTGAATCAGAGTTTTCCTTATCCTAGATGAGCTACTATCCAAGGTTTACGAGTCCCATCTACTCGAAGCAACTGTTTTTAAGGCGCCAGTGGCCCCCTTCACCCCTTCTCCTGTTGGTGGATAACGCGGTCCGCCGGACATCAAATCTAAGCCACTCGTGAAGGCCAGGAGCTGGATTTTAGTTGACAGAGGCGATCATACACGCAAGCCGTATGGGGGCTTTCTGGAGTGGGGCGGATGTCTCCCACTCTCTCCCCGGCAATGTCAACCTTAGACCACAAGCGAGTGAGACAAATACAGTAACAGAAAAAACAAATGCAGTTAAAGAAAGGCAAATACATTTTAAATTCGAGAAATAAAATGAGAGATAAAACCCTTTTAGAGAAGGAAAAGAGGGAATACTTTTTTAGAATTAAAGAAACAGAGCTGGCAAGTGAAATATACGTCGCTACTTCACATGCAAATCCAAGTTTTGATGTTACTAAGAATTTTAGTTTAGTGCCTCTTATAGAGAAAACGAAGTAGACACATATTTTTTCTTTATTTGAAAACGTTGTTCAAAAATTTTAAATGGCCAAGGAAGTATATATATGCATTCCTGTCATTGCATCTTAGTACCGACTATCAATATGCACAACTTTTAGAACTCAAACTTATGATAAACTTGATCTTAAATCTTTATCTCTTCCTACGTGTACCTATTGTAAGAAGAAAGGACACGTTATTTCTGATTGCTACAAATTGACAAATGAGCAACAGAATCAAGACATACCTATTCCAAATTCTCTTATTTCGAATATATCAAGAACACTGTCAAGTATTGAAACTAATACTTTTGTTGGCCCTAATAAATCACAGACTGAATTATTAACCATTCATACCATAGGGTTCTATATCACTCTTGGATTTTCAGCATATCCCATCCCTATTAACATTTTAAAGGACACATAATCTTCTCAGTCTTTTATTGTCAGCTACTTTACCTTTTTCTGTAAAGCCGTCTTCTAATGAAAGTATGTTTATTCAAGGAGCAGAGTGTGACTTTGTTAATGTTCCTCTCCATTGTGCAAATTTGTAATCAGACTTAGTTTCAGGACCCGTGACAGTCGGAACAGTGTTTTTCTTACCCTTTGAGGGCATTCATTTGTTAATTGGCAACGATCTAGCTGTCGATAATATTGGGGTTATTCCATTATTAACTTAAAAACATTGTTTGTATAAGAAAATCAATCCTATTAAAACAGATTTCCCTGAATTATGCCAAGCATTTGCAATTACAAGTGCTATGGCATGGAAAGCCCTTGAGAACGATGTTGATCAGAAAAGTATTCCTTTAGCAGACACATGTATTGGTCAGGGTTTTGATGAGGTCACTCACTCCTGGTTTGGATCAATCAGAAGGTATTGATCACAGTGATCCTTTTTTTAATTACTCACTCCCTTTATTCTAATCAGGGCGATAAAAGACAATAACTTGTCGTTGAACAGGAAAAAGATCCTGAAATCTCATGTTTGCTTCAATGCACCATTAATGAAAATGAAGCCAATGAAGTACCTGTCTGTCATTGTATCAAACATGTGATTCGATTCATGAGCACATGGAGACCTACCAAGGTACCTGCTCTTGATGAGTGGTCAGTGAACTATCAAACTGTAGTTCCAAAATCATACAGATTTAAAATACTAAGTCTCTCCCATTTGGCTGGTCATTTAGGGATTAATAAGACTTTTCTCACAAGATCTTGAGTCGCTTTTATTTACCAAAAATTAAAAGTGATGTTTGAAAATGCTGTATATCTTGTTATAATTCTTAATTGGTACAACCACCCAATCAGAAAATACCTAAGGCTCATCAGTAACCTATTTCTGCATTTGACGAACCATTTAGCAGACAAAGTAGATTGTGTTGGTCCCTTACCTAAGACCAAGTCAGTTAATCAATACTTGTTGACCATAATGTGTGCGTCAACACGGTTCCCAGAAGCAATTCCTTCGAGGAATATTAAAACTAAAACATTAATATCAAATTTATTAGACCACTTCATATCAATATAACATTACAGAGTGGTCTCATTTCTATGTGAATAATGGAAAACAAGATCTGTTTTATTTACAAACATTTGACTGACTTAATTTCATGATACACTGAGATGCTTAACACTTAAAGATAGATGGCATCGGATTCCTTCTCTAGTCGTATAATCCATACCTCCCTTTTCATCTACGACGGTATACGGACCTTTCCACTGTAACACTAACTTGTTTTATCAGTCAGAAGTAAAACAAAAATTCTGTCCCCACTTTTGAATTTTCTATCGCGCGCTTTTGAATTATAATACCGAGCTGCTAGACTGCTAGCTTGCCTTAACGTTTCATGGGTTATTGCACAAGTATGTCTCAACTTGTCCTTCAAATCAAGCTAATGAACCTACCATATACGAGACCCTTACCGTTTTTGGTAAATCCCTTTTACACTTCGGACACGCACTAGACATATGACCCCATTCTCTACAACTGAAACATTGTTTTTTCTGTCTATCCTGACTAATAGATCCCATCTCATCTGATCTGCCTAATTCACCCTTTCGGTTTTTTGTGGAAATTACCTCCCGAAACTACTCCTATCTGAATTCACCTGCTTCCTCTCCTTAGGACCCCTCGTGTCCCATGCTATCACATTCAGAACTCCTCCGTTTGCGTCAGCGAATATATCTGCTTGTTTAGCCATTTCATTAGCCCTATGGATAGTTTTCTCTTTTAAGTATTGGACTAGTTTCTTACTACATACTGCTAGCAATTGATCTCTGATGAGAAAATCACATACTGCATCGTAAGTCTTTGCGACTCCTCCACAAGCTAACCAACGGAATAGGTAATTATATATCCTATCTACAAACTGATCGAAGCTTTCTCCCTTTTCTGGTTTAATAAATCAGAATTTTTCCTTAAAACCCTTTTCAGTAAGCTCAAACCTTTTCAGCAATGCATCCGGCAACAAATCGGAATTAGCTGCCTCTGCGATCGGTATCCTTGAGTATACTTCTAAGGCCCTGCCTTTCAGTGTAATGCCCAATCTTCTTTTACGAGTTTTTGAGCAGTAGCATATCTTTCAAATCTTAACGGATAACTATCCAAGTCATCCTTATTTTCTTCGAATGCTGGAAGTTGTGGTTTTCTAAATTTATCCAGTTGCGATACCCTATCGTTCTCCAGTCGAGACCGTTATAAATCTAGCTTTTCTCTTTCAATACGCTCGCTTAGCTCTAATTTCTCGGGCTCTGTTCCCCTCTCCACGTGGGCAATCAATTCAATCTTCTCCTTTTCAATACGCGCGCTTAGTTATAGTTATCGCGCTCTTCCATAATCCTCTTCTGTTCGCGTTGAAACCTTTCTTTTTCGGCCTCTCGTTCTTCGGCGCGTCTCTCTCTTTCTCTATTTTGTTCTTCCCTAATAAACTGTCGCAAGGTTTTGCCATCATATCCCAATTGCTTCCCAAACTCTTACCATTTCGCTAGTGGACGACTTGTTTTTAAATAAAAGTACGTTCTAAAACAAGCGTCAATATATTAACTGCTTCTCTAAAGGAAAATGAAGTTCAGTTTCGTTTACAATCTAAAAAAGTATTATTTCTCAAAAACCTTCCTGTCTCAAAGGCTTTCCCCGACACTGTTGGATGTGCAAACTCAGTGTAACAATCCAAACGTTTTCTCGGATAGAAAGTACAATCCCATCGCTGCCACCAAAATTGTAACTTAATCGAGTTGACACCCTTTGAGACTGGGCACGATTTCAAGAAATAACAAACACATACGTGAGTGACAATAAAAATGTATTAAACACTCATACTAATGACACGACAATAACAAACACAAAAGACATATAATATGAATATAAAACAAATAGGAAATTGGATTTGACTCCTATTTCAAACTCATGTAGTAAATACTTGTTACAAACTTCATATAGTCAAATACTTGTTACAAACTTCATGTAGTGAAATACTAGTTGCGAACTTCATGTAGTCAAACACTACTGTTATCACAAAATTCATGTAGTTATACACTACTGTTATTACAAAATACGTGTAGTCAAACACTTCTGTTATCACAAAGTCGATATCACCACATGTTTATCTCCGTGTTGACTCGACCTGCTTTCCGGCACGGTCACTCTACCCTCCAGACTTGTACTTACACGTTGGCACTTAACTGGTGGTTTATCCTCGTAATGGTGCACCAGACATCCTCATATTCACACGCTCATCCGGCTATTCATACCCAGTGAGTCAACTCTTTGGATCAAACTAAGTAAAAATGGCACCTGCCTCGACAGCTAAATACATTCAGAGCTTCTCTCTAGTGACTGTGCCCTTCAAGATTTCTACACGATATATATAGTCGTGTGCATTGATACATAACTCGCACGTGCTGCGCAAGCGATAAAGGCTTCACGCGATACAAATAAAGATTATATTTATTTAAAAAATATTATGGCGCGCGAAACAAGACACCTTGATAATAATATAAAGTATGGTGGTCTAACTGGGACATATCGTGCATTTTGTAACATACACATATGCAGAACACATATAGCTCCTTCTGCCTTGCATTGAACGAGCTCCAGGTATTGGACAAGGTCCTGTACCTGCACGCATCAAGTCGATATAAAACATCCACTAGTACATGACAACTCGTCTGAAAGAGTTCAACTACGCGTGCATATTCATGTTCTTTGGGACATCTGATTAGTCACATGTTAGACCGGATTCTTCATAGACCGGATGCTAATACTCACGATAAACCATTGTATACCACGAACTTGCATCAGACGACCTCTGCATTATTTGCCATCTAGACATATCATCCCCTAACCCTCCACATTCATTTGCTAGTTAGAGAAACCTCCGTATGACAAATAGAACCAAACGAATATATGACATCCAAGCAAATTCAACAGCAGAACAACTCGATAACTGTCTGCGTTTATTGCTTGACAAAACATTCTCCAGCCACCAATTGCAGAATTACAATTCACACGTGTTCTACGTGGTATAGCAGTGTTCAGTACCAGCTTCGTACTTCTAAAAGAGACCGCCGTAAAGCGGAGAGTCTTTGGCTTTCCACCAGATTCGCTATACATAAAGAAACATATGAAGCCGCTAAGAAGAACGTCACAAACATAGTCCATTTAGCCTAATTATTCCACTATAGTACTAAGATCACGGAGAGCTTCAACTGTAAAGATCTTCTTCGAAATAACTAACAAATTAATGTCAAGGGAACAAATGTACACCACTTCCAACTACATTGTCCCTCTCAACCTTCTGGACCTGTTTGCAAATTTCTTCCCTGACAAGGTACAAACTATTAGAGATCAACTTGACAACACAATTTAAATTTACTCATCATCACCATATAGTTACGATACATAATTTCAACCACACGTTATCAGCATTTGAACCCAGTTTGTATGGATTTAGTAGGGATAAGTGAAATGTGAACTTGATCCAATTCCAACAACACTGCTACTTGAGTGCTTAGATTTAATATTGCCTTCGCTAACTGATGTTATTAATCTCTCTCTCTCTCTCTCTCTCTCTCTCTCTCTCTCTCTCTCTCTCTCTCTCTCTCTCTCTCTCTCTCTCTCTCTCTCTCTCTCTCTCTCTCTCTCTCTCTCTCTCTCATCCGGTGAATTCCCATCATTTTTCACAACTGCCATTGTAAAGCCTCAGCTGAAGTAACCAACACTCGACCATATCGATTTCAAGAACTACTGCCCAGTTTCTAATCTCCAGTTCATATAGAAAAACAATCCGTGAAAAAGTTGTTCTAACCCAACTTGTATCTCATCTGAATTCAAACAGTCTTTTTAGTAATGCACAGTCTGCATATTGCTCTTGCCACAGTACTGAAACTACTCTTATAAAATTAGTTAATGATCTTCTCTGCTTTGGATAGCGCAAAGATTATAGTCCTCACTATCCTTGATTTGTCTGCAGCATTTGACATAATAGACATGATATATTACTTCGCCGTCTTCAACATGTATTTGGCATTCACAATACTGCCTTGTTGCGTTCAAGTCCTACTTAGTTAACAGGACACAAATTCTATCTGCATATCGAGTACACTCCAGCTAAGTAGTGGTGTTCTACATGGGTCTGTTCTTGGACCTATTCTCTTAATTCTATACACTCAGCCGCTATCAAGTGTCATAGATCATCAACCAGTGTCTGACAAATTGTATGCTTATGACACCCAAATATACAAGTTTAGCCACCCAACTGAAGTTGATGATGCCATCCAAGGAGTAGATAGGTGTATGTTTGATGTGAAATTATGGATGACATGTAACAGGCTTTCAGATGAATAGTGATAAAACCACAAACAATAAATATCAGCAACACCAATATTAAATTCAGTCAGTACGAAACCTAGGTGTTACTCTACACAGTACTATCACATTGCACCGTCATGTCATGAACATACGCAAGCCTGCATATCTTGAGCTGAGACGCATCAGCTCCATTCGTAAATATCTTTCAGTTCATGCCACTAAAACACTGGTGTGTTCATTAGTATTTTCAAGACTGAACTATTTTAATTCAATTTTGTCTGGTTCTTCTCAATGTCTACTTCAAAAAGTTCAAAACACAGCTTCTCTGTTCATCCTTAGAATACCAAGATCAGAGCACGCCTCCTCGCTACTCTGCACCCTTCACTTGCTATCCGTTTGATACAGAATCAAACACAAAATGTTTTCACTGTGCTACGTTTCACGGACGGACTCCAGTCCAACATACCTATGTGGCCTCATCCATGTGTACACACTAGCAAGATACTTACGCTCCTCTTCTCACAATCGTATTCTCATCATTCCCACTAAGAAAACAAAAGTCATATGGACAACTATATTTTGCATGCCAGTTCCCAGCAATGTTCAACGACTTGGTCATTGAAACTAGACACAAAGACACAGTAATCCCTATCAAGAGTGCTCTTAAAACACAACTTTTTTGACTGCAAGAACAAACTTGAAAATAAGAATGTTTCCTACCGTAAATATTTTCAGCATTTTTTATGTTTTCTAATTTCATGGTGTTTGTTTCTGTTTTTTTAAGGTTTTTTTGTAGTTCTATCAGTATAGATGTAAAACGCTTAGAGCTTCTAAAGATCAGGCGCTAGACAAGGTCCTCATTATTATTATTATTATTATTATTATTATTATTATTATTATTATTATTATTATTATTATTATTAATATTATTATCATTATTATATGATAAGTGTTGCAGACCAGTACTTTCTCGGAAGTCATGAAACACCGAACAACTTTTTTATTACAAGAAATTAAATATGCTCCTATAGGCAGCAGTTATGTGTGATAAATTATATTTCTATCATAATGCTACGTTTGAAGAATCATTGTTTGAAAGTTAGAGCGTGTATATCTTGAGACACCCTGACTTAAACTTATATTTAAACAGTAAGATGATTACAGCAATCAAAGACTATTGTTCTATCGAATCTCGGTAATTGTAAATTACAAGAACAAAAATAGGCATGAGTATTTTCAGTTATGGATCTAGTTCAATTACATGATATATGAAATTGGCAATGGAAAAAGCACATGCAAAATCTATAATTAACTATAAGGACCTTTAAGATAAAAATGCTTATGTTTCGATTTCAAGAATTATATTTACTGAACCTAGATATATATATATATATATATATATATATATATATATATATATATATACATACATATATATATATATATAAATATATATACACATTTATATATATATACACATATATATATACATATATATACATATATATATATATACACATACATATATATATATATATATACATATACATATATATATACATATATATATACATATATATACATATACATATATATACATATACATATACATACATATATATATATATATATATATATATATATACATATACATATATATACACATATACATATACATATACATATATATATACATATACATACATATATATATATACATATATGTATATATATATATATATATATATATATATATATATGTATATATATATATATATATATATATATATATATATATATATATATATATATATATATATATATATATATATATAAATCCTTTCCAGTCGAACATACGTCTTCATCCAGTGGTCAAGTAACAGGAGGAGAACTTTCGTTAGGAGCTATTCTGGCAATCACTATTCCATTATTTCTATCTATGATGATAATTATAATTATATGCATCTTGGCAAGGAAAGCAAAGCGGTAAGGCAAATATCCTTGAAAATATACCACTATCATCATAATCCTCGTTTAAATTATTATGAGTATAGTCTTTATTGTGATCATTATAAAGATAATGAAAATACCATCATCTGTATCATATCATCCTCAATATTATTCGACTTTTCATTATTCTTCTTCTTTCTCTTTCTTCTTATTAATAAGTATTTATTTATTTAATAATAATATCATTATTATTAGTAGTAGTAGTAGTATTTATTAGTATTATTAATTATTTATTATTAGTAATAATATTATTATTAATATTATTGTTATCATTATTATTATTAGTATTATCATCATCATTATTATTATTATTATTATTATTATTATTATTATTATTATTATTATTATTACAGAATATACTTTTACTACACAAACGAGAGATATAATGACGAAGATAAAGAGACGCATAACTAAAAAAATTTGTTCTGATAGTTTAGATTCTTATTTTTCTTATTTTAAGGTCCAGTGTACGAAAATCACAAAGTGTGCTAGGTCGAGCGAGCCGTACTTGTTTGAGACCAAGAGAGAATCGTGACCAGAACGTTACAACCCTCCGACAACAGCCAAATGCAGATGGCTTTAACAGTGCATCATCGTTTGAATCTCCTTCATCTAATGGTATTTACGTCCATTCATTAGAACAACGGATCCCTTCAATCTCCAGCAGTTGCAAGTATTATGAACCTCCCCCGTCGTACACTGAGACCCAAATTGCAGCTAACGAAGCCCCTCCCACCTACACAGAGGCAGTCAGGGACCCTACAAGCTTCAATTCGTACAACTTCAATCTATATATCTGAATCATTGTCTTATATGGACAACGACAGTAAAAATCAAATATATTTTATTTTTGTATCAATGTATCTTTGCATAAACATATCCATACACAGCAAAACTTGTAAATATGTTTGGCAGATTTCCTTTACCCTCAATTTACCGCCATACCTTTGCATGCCGTTTCCTCTAGATGTTATAATTATAATAAACATTTGACCTTATTCAACTTTTAATTGAAAGCGCCCATATTAAATACAGATTCAACCTATTGTAAGCATAATATGTTTGACATATGTGTTGTTTTGACAGTGATACAGTCTACATTTCAGATGTTTAATTCACTTCCAATTCATTTATGTTTCAATATAGTAAAAACAATTTGAATTGTGTTTATCCTCAATTTGTAAGCAACATATCCATAAATTCATTACTTTAATTCAGATTTGAAACGTCAAGAATAAATAAAAACTTTTGATATGTTTATTGTCCAATATTGATTATCTATACGACTTATCTAACCATCAATGTTTCATTGGAAGTTTCCGTGTGATCCAGCAGTTGTATTGTAACCGCTTTTTTGTACATCCGCTAAAACATATGGTTATAATTATATCCGTCCGTCTGTCCGCTGTCAGTTTCGTTCAGTTCAAGTTGTCCATCGTCTAACATTGTGGATCGTTAGCAAATAAGAAGCCTTTCGGGCTCAAAAGTCAAGGTCACTACAACCGAACATTATTTTCAGGTCACATACCTCAAGCAAATATTGCGGATTGATTCAGCATGGGGCAAATTAAAACTCCATCGAATTTTGGGGAATCAAAACGTCAAGGGCATTGTGACTGAAAGAAACAAATAGTTTTCGCAACAACAAAAATCCTGTTTGTTCTGCATCACCAGGACAAAACTATATAAATAACTTGCGCTGTAAAGCTTGAGGTCAAACCTTCAAATTAGAAGATAGCTATTCTTTCTTTAGAAATGCTACAAGCACACCAGACATTTTATCTTAAGCAAAGTTTGTGGATGGCTGGCACTAAAGGGAAGAAATTATCAAGTTGATTTGACGGCTACAAAGTTAACCGTCAAGTGATTGTGCATCGACGTTAATTTATAAAGTTTGTTCTGTACCAGAGCTTTGAATAGACTTTGTTGACGGTTTTGATTATAAGATCAGATGTCACAGGTCACGGTCATGTTAAATCTAATACGAAAACTGTGGTTTCTACATATTATGTTTAGCATTTTAAATGCTGGCTTACAGACGTATTAAACACACGGGCTGAGGTATACAATTGGCTGTTTACGGTATTCTTGTTTTAAATTTTTTAGAAAGTATTATTAATAGAAACACACAAAAAATGAAAACAATATCCACATTGCATATATTTTAAACACTGAAATCATCAGCAGTGGTTCAGCACGATTCTTCGACACATTTTAGATGTTTGTCGTCGTTTAAAAATACTTACTTTTTAATATTTGTTAGAGAAATGTACTAAGCGATGCATCAAAGCAAAAACACCAATCAAAGTTGTATGTACCCGAACCAAATTAAGCCAAAGAAAAGTAAAATGATTCCATGAAACTTTCGATAAGAGCGTTAACAAATGTATATCTACCATTTTTCTATCCCCTAGACTGTATTGTGTATTTATACACACCACGCATGTAGCCCACACAGTTTCAGAAAAAAAATCTTGAAACTACTAAAGAAGAGAAACGATGACGTGCTTCTTCATACTTTTTCGTTTCTCAAAACAAACCACTTAAAATGTTGGTGGGTTTTTCTGTACCAGTTGATCCCGAAATTGTTTGTTAGGAAACGCTGACACCATACTGCGCATTTACACCAAAAAATAATGTAGTTAAAAGTTTCAGTTATCTAATTTAAATCAATAAAAAGGAGATGCGATAATAAGAGTTTTCATGCTACGTTGCTTCTCAAACTACCCGATTTTTATATTTTAAAGTAAAAATAATGTAGTTAAAAGTTTCAGTTATCTAATTTAAATCAATAAAAAAGGAGATGCGATAATAAGAGTTTTCATGCTACGTTGCTTCTCAAACTACCCGAGTTTTATATTTCAAAGTAAAACAAGCAACAAAGCAAAGAAAAAAACGAGAGCATAGTTACCGTGAAACCCTCCAGGCAGCTTCCACTTTACTTATTAAAGTATCAACAATTATTATAAACCTGTGTATCAAATATGAAAATTATTTGTGCAATATTTGTCATAATTCCTATATTTTCATGTGTGAAAAATCCTTATACTTTTACATGTTGAACGTTCAAGATTTCCCATAATGCCATGCGACTCTTCATTCCGTGTCCTTATAAAACGTCATATTTGCACCAAAAAAGCTAGCATTTTGTGAGCTTCAGAAATCAAAGGAAACTATTTCCTTTAAGGCGTGATGTGTGTTGTTTTGCATCATCATCATCATCATCATCACCAGTCTCTTGACCTAGTGTGGTCGTTGAGGCACTGTGCTGCTGAACATCTGACAAGTTCCCTCCACTTGTCTCGATCATGTGCCAATTCCTGTGTCTCTGCAAAACGTTTCCTGGTCCATTCTGTGATGTTGTCACTCCACCTTTTTCTCTGTCTACCTCTTGTTTTGCATCAGATATTAAACTCCTCACTGTTTACTTCTTTGTAAATGTGCGTCCCTTTAACAGCCTTGACAACAACATAAAATATCCTGTCTGCTACATCGTTCAATTGGTCAGATAGAGTAAAATACTTCTATAATATCAAATATTTAAATTATCGCAACATCTTAAGTTATTTTAAGCCTACCGTTCTCGCTAATCGCTGATATTATCAGCGAAAGGTACGAAAAGATGTGGGTACTGAAGAATGAATTTAATCTTAAAAGCATCTATAAAAGTTTGGTATCTATTAAAAGAATTTTCCTACGTAAATACCCGATATATTTTATATTCTGCAACCAAAATATGACATATTAACTTGTGACTTCCCCACTCGTTACAATATCACAAGTTTGTGATGCACGTTGAAGTATACCCGGTATTAACTTGGTGGGGGTGGGACATATTTTCTATTTATATGACATTATATCAAGGAATCGATCCCAAATGAGGCATGGAAAAAAAGTAAAATAAAAATTAAGTCAAGAGATACCTACTGATGTATCCGTGTATAGTTTGCGTCGTCTAAATATAATAGGGTGGAAGATATTTGTAGGAAACAAATAATGGCACAAAATAATCAATCGACCATGAAAATCAGCTTATTGTCACCTACTTCTTGCATTAATGACTTTTAGATGCAAACAAGAGTAAAAATAACATGCCACATTATGAAATTATAAGATAATACATCGAACTTTCTAGTTACTTTCATCCAGGATAAAACAAGCCACTTGGCCGCAATGCTCAATCGTGCTTTACAACTTATGCAACAAATTTCCCCTTTTTATATCCTCTCAGATCTTTGCTATACGTTTCCTGTATGTGCCCCTATTAATGGACCTGACAAGAAATTTATGAAGGTGTGACTTTTTACTGACATAGAATCTATCAGTTATCATGTGTTATTTTGCTCGGTGTTATCTAAATGGCTACGTTTCTAATCTAATTTACATCTTCTGTGACATGATATTCGTTGGAGCGGATCGCTCACCTGCCCTAAACAATTAATCAACTTTAAATAGTACAATAAAAATTGCATTACAAAATGGAACTGTCTTCCCTGTCTCTCAGAACAGTATTATTTTGTGCAATATCTTGTCATTTGTATGTTAGATTAGTTTTATCTTTTTTGCCATATTTGGGTGGGGGGAGAGTTGAATTGTTATTTTGGGGGACTGTTGTTATCTCATTATTCTCATTTATGAACCAAGTACATGCATATTGAATATTACTAATGTCTTATTTTGTAAGATAGAATAACGATAGATTTATTTTTACCTCCTTTACGTAATTTCATTTGTTGTTGATTGTTTTTGTTTTGTTTTGTTTGTTTGTTTGTAGTTTTGTTTAGGGGTGGGGGTAAGTATTGTTGTTATTATTATTGTTTGGGGTTATTTATCCCGATAAGCCAAATTTGGTATCCTTCGGAATATCACTATTGTTATAAACCTTTAATCTATCCTTCACGTCACAGCAAAATTGTACCGGCTCAACATAAAAACACATTTAGTCACTATCACTCTTGAATAGTCTATTTCTATCACAGTGAATCAGTATCAGTTTTAAGTAGTCTCGTTCTATCATAACAAATCAGTCAGTCCTGAATAGACTCGTTTATCACATCGAATCAGCATCACTTTTAAATAGTCTCGTTCTATCACAATGAATCATCAGTCAATTCCTGACTAGACTCATTTTATCACATTGAAGCATACTCAGTCTAGAGTAGTCACATTCTATATGTTAGTTTGTTTTCCATCTTGTAGTAAAATGCATACGTTAACCAAGTAGTTGTAAATCAGTCGTAAATTCGAGTTGCTAATTTTTTATTTTTTTTTGGGGGGGGGGATGAGGGTTAACAACTAGAACCTAGTCGTCGTCAGTCCATGTATCCAAGCAATGAAATATATTTCTGGCACTTGAAAAATTTATTTTCATCTGTTTATATTTAACAGTCGTTTACTTTCTACAATTTCCCTTATGTTTACCGAACAAAGCATTCTCCATCAATTTTTAATCAGTGTTTCAAGAATTTCCAGATTTACGGAAGTGCTAATTGAAATTTAGTTAAACATACATACAAACTTACTGCAGGAGATTCGTATATCAAGCATGTCGGTTTATACCTTTATTATAGTATGCAATTAGTAATGACTCCTTAACGACTATATTCATAGTATAATAAAGTTATATATCTTCTGATCTGAAGGCACATAACATTAGATAAGTATGATGGTCTTTCTTTTTATTTCATAGTTACTAGCCACGATCATAAAGGTTAATAAGATTCAATCCTATGCACTTTTTATGCATAAAGCTAACTTTCATAACAGTGGAATGCTGCAGGAAACGCCGGGGTGTTGGAAGGTTTGTATATGTCTTGGTAATAAATCCAAATTAAATAATTCACCCTTAAGTGTCATTTTTTCTATTGATGGCACTGGCTTTTAATGGAAAAAAAAATACATTTTTGTTTGCATTTCTATTGAATCTAATCTGTATCACCAACAACATATAACGTGTTGTTCTTGGAGTTTTTTGTGTTGTTTAGTGATATTGTTCTCGCTTTTTCTTGTTTTATTTTCTTGTTGTCGCTGCTGTTTATTTTCTTCTTTGTTTATTCAGTTTGTTGTTGTTTTCTATATTTTTTTCTGTATTAATCAAATGGACATCGTGCTACGTGTCTGCGGCATGATGCCCCTGTGCTACATCACTATAAACTGTCACACTACAAACATCGTATGACTGAAACATTGTTAAAGCTACATTAAAAATCCAAATCACACACACACACACACACACACACACACACACACACATACACACACACACACACACATACACACGTATACAGTGGTTGGTTGTTTTAAGAAGATAATAAGAGCCAACGTTTCGTCGCCTAAGCGGTGAATGGCTGACAATGTGGTCGCATAACAAAGCAGTGGAGTATGCAGAGTTGTCAACTGTCACATGAACCACACATGCATCCGATACACTGCAATGATGTAACTGTGATTCAACTTTCGTGATTATAATCCAGATATGATCAGATGTCATCAGGAACCTGAAAATGTTCTCTGTATATGCACGCGTATTTTAAATCTTTCAGATGAGTTGTCATGTACTAGTGGATGTTTTATATCGACTTGATACATGCATAAATGTACCTTGTCGAATACTTGGAGCTCTTTCAATGCAATGTGGAAGGAGCTATACTAGTTCTGCATATGTTTCAACTTTGGTGTGGTGACATCAGTAAGGATAGAATGGGTTAGTAATAACTTTAAAAAATAACTTTTCTGGTTTGGAGGGTAAAAAACTACAGTAAATATAGTACATTGTATTCAAACCTTGGAGGCAATATTTTTTAACCTACATTGTACATATCACATCTATGTAATCTACAACGTGTAGGTGATTTTGGATAATTTATATTCCGTCCCCGAATTCCACACAAGTTAGTATTATTAGCTACTAAGCATTTATTTACCGTAATGTCGTGCTCATTACGCAGTGTTAATATGTACTCACTGCTTTCAAATGCTCGTCAACTATGATATTAAACAGACGTTTTCTATGTATTGATTTATGACTAATACGACAGATTGATTAGGAAGTATTTAGACTGAAGGAATTCTCGGAATAGTTTCTCAAGCCTTCAAATTCCAGGTAATAATTAATTTAAAACGTTAGACCCTCGAACGGTGAGTCGGATGAAGATTTTACTTCCTTCTGTGTTGTACACATTACGCAGCATCCACTTGTACTCACTGTTTCGAAATACTCATCAAATATGAATTTAAGCAAATATGTTATATGCATTTGTAAATTGACGAGAAGAGTAGTATAATACGATTACAAACTTTGAAGGACGTGTTGTCTGGCATATATGTTATTTTTGTTATAGTCAAATACGTCACCTTTTCATATGATAGTGTGCAATGGGAGGGTAAAGATCTTTTCATGGCTAAGGAAGTTTTTATACCTAGGAATAACCTGTCAAGCCTTGAATCTCCAGCGAGTGTTAAGAGAGAGAGAGAGAGAGAGAGAGAGAGAGAGAGAGAGAGAGAGAGAGAGAGAGAGAGAGAGAGAGAGAGGGAGAGCGCAAAGTCATTCCAGAGGCTTTCTTTCTCTCGCTCAACACCATTTTTTTAGAAATTTCCGTTAAACTTGCCTCTGTGCCGACAACGTCACGAGCAAAACTGCTGCTCATTATCTTTCTGACCCCGCCCCCCCGCCCCGACTGAGAGCCGATTTTATCCTATCCGTCCCAGCATTTGTAGTGAGTTCTTCCACAAACAAAATATAGTGAAGTACATCTAAGCGCTCGCGGCAACTTATACGAGCAACTCACTGTACAAACAGCAGCATGTAACTCGCAATGCACTGCCATTTTGACTGTACACTTATCACTGCATTAGAAAAAAGGTTTACGTTGATAGCATCAGCTTACTTTAAAAGTTCAAGAGACACAAACGCCGTGCTCCAGTCACTCAAAATATAGCATCACTCATGTCCCCACCCCGATAGTGGAACTCCTGTCGCCAAAAACATGGATTAGAGTTGGATGCTGGAATGTGCGAACGCTCAACCAGACTGGAAGGTTGGCACAAGCAGTGAGCGAGTTGAATCACTACAACCTGACCATCATGGGTGTAACAGAAGCTCGATGGATTGGTACCGGCAAGCAGAAGTTGAGCTCCGGAGAAGTCATCATCTGGTCCGGAAGGAAGGACAATGACCACCGGGAAGCAGTGGCCATTATTATCAACAAGAACAAGGCCAACACCATCTTACAGTGGAAACCAGTAAATGAACGACTGTTGTACGTCAGGATGAACTCCAAGTACGTCAAACTATCAGTTGTAGTGTCCTATGCACCAACAGACGGCGCGGAAGAAGAGGACAAAGACACCTTCTACCACGCTCTTCAAACCGTTCTAGAGGAAGTCCCCCGACATGACGTGCTGATGTTGCTTGGCGACTTCAACGCTAGGGTTGGCTGCAACAATAAAGATAGAGAGAGGACCATGGGGCGCCATGGAATAGGCATGATGACTGACAACGGGGAAAGGCTGGTCAACTTCTGTCAAGAGAATGACTTGGTCATAGGAGGGACTCTGTTCGAGCACAAGGACATCCATAAGCTTACATGGGCGTCACCAGACGGCAGAACCCAGAGCCAGATTGAACATATCATCATCAACGGTCGGTGGAAACACTCTTTGCAGGATGTGCGAGTGATGCGGAACGCTGACGTTGGCAGTGACCATTTTCTTCTGGTGGCCAAGGTGACTTTGAAGCGTAGGAAAGTTAGGATAGGGGTCTCCAGGAATAAACGCTTTAATGTGGTCAAGCTAAAGAATCCAAAAGTGAAGGATGAATTCAGGCTGGCTTTCAGGAATAGGTTTAGTACTCTAGGAGATGAGACAGCGCTGACCATCGACAATTTTAACAGAGCTATGAAGGAAGCAGGAGAAGAAATTTTAGGTTACAGGAATAATAGGAAGACAGAGTGGATATCAGAAGAGACATGGACTCGCATAGAAGAGAGAAGACATATTAAGAAGAGACTTTTGGATTCAAAATCACCAAGACTGAAAGAGAGAATTTTGCAGGAGTATGGAGGAAAAGACAAGGAGGTGAAGAAATCAGCAAAGAGAGACAGGAGAGAATTCGCAGAGAGACTAGCAAAGGAGTCAGAAGTATCAGCAGGGCATAAAGACATGAAAACGGTGTATCAGAACACAAAGAAACTAAAGGGCGACTATAGGCAGCACCACTATCTTCCAGTGAGAGATGAAGTTGGAAACTATGTCACAGTGGAGGAGGAGAAGATGGCAAGATGGAAGCAACATTTCGAGTATATACTGAATCGCCCAGACCCACCCGTACTCGCTGACATTCCTGAAGCAGAGGAGGACCTTGACATCAATTGCAACGACATCACTGTTGAGGAGGTCAAGCAGGCCATTCACAAGCTGAAGAATGGGAAAGCACCTGGCGATGATGGAGTGTGTCCCGAGATGCTGAAGGCAGAAGACACAGAGACGCCGAAGCTTCTTTGCCAGATTCTCCAAAAGATATGGGATAGTGAGAAAGCACCAAATGACTGGAAAACAGGAATCATAGTTAAACTTCCCAAGAAAGGAGATCTGGGAAACTGCAACAACTGGCGAGGGATCACATTGCTATCCCTCTCCTGTAAGATATTTAGCCGCATCATTCTTCAACGCATCACAACAGCTGTGGACGGCATCCTACGCCGGGAACAAGCAGGCTTCAGGAAAGGCAAATCTTGCATCGACCACATCTTCACACTGAGGCAGATACTTGAGCAGTCTCATGAATGGAATAGATCTCTTTATGTGGTCTTTGTGGACTATGAGAAGGCCTTCGACAGCCTGCACCAAGACTCTATGTGGAGGATCCTACGACATTATGGCATCCCCAAGAAAATTGTCAATGTCATCAGGTCCCTGTATGAGAACTCTGAGTGTAGAGTAATCCACAACAACCAACTCACTGAACCATTCAAGGTGGAAACCGGAGTGAAGCAAGGATGCATTCTCTCTCCAATTCTCTTCTCACTGGCCATTGACTGGATCATGCGCCCACCAAAGAGGGCAAGAGGCATGGAATACAATGGACGTTGACCTCAATGCTGGATGACCTGGACTATGCCGACGACATCGGGTTGCTGGCAAGCAGACACAAGGATATTCAACAGAAGACACAACAGTTGGTACAGACAGCAAATACCATAGGTCTTCGAGTCAACATAGGGAAGACAAAGGTCTTGAGGAAGAATACTAGAGTGGGCAACCCAATCACCATCAACGACCAGCCCCTGCAAGAACTAGACGATTTCACTTACCTGGGTAGTAAGGTCGCCACGGATGGAGATAGCACAAGGGAAGTCGTCACAAGAATCGGCAAGGCCAACCAGACCTTCGCAATGCTTAAGCCCATATGGAGGACAAGAAACCTCAGCCTCCACACGAAGATCTGTATCTTCAAGAGCAACGTGTTGAGCGTCCTTTTGTACGGCTCAGAGTGTTGGAAGTCCACAGCGAACATAGAACACAAGCTCGAAGTGTTTCAAACCAAATGCCTGCGACGCATCATGAGGATTTTCTGGCCAAACACGATCTCAAATGAGGAACTTCGGCACAGAGCGGGTGCAAGCACCATCTCTGAAATCATTTCAACTCGGCGATGGAGATGGCTCGGCCATATCTGCAGAATGCCCCCTGATTCACTACCAAGGATGGCACTGAGCAGGGGAAAAGGAACTGTGGCAGACCCAAAGAGACCTGGCGACGAACAGTGGAGAGAGACCTTAAGACTAGAGGCCTTACCTATCAGACCGCCCCACCAATAGCTGCCGACAGACGGAAATGGTGCTCCCTTGCTGTTGCCTCTAGCACCAGACGGCGCAGAGAGGATTGATTGATTGACTGATTCACTGGCCACTGAAGACCTTTTATTTTAGTAGTAGTTGTAGTACTAGAATTGTTGTTCAGACACTGATCGCCGTAGTAATTAAAAGAACCCAAATGGACTGATTTTACCTAGCATACACACTTTATGTTAAGGACCGCAAGTAACTGTCAAACCCAAATTAACTTGCGGTGATCATTTAATACAACTTTTATCCTGCATAACTTTATTTATTGTTCTTACATGTCTGTGTAAATTAACCTGGCTTAACGCATGCAGTTCTTGCATCCATCAGTACTCAAACATCGGAATTCAACGTGCTGCTAATTACCGCCATGAAAATTGCATATGTTGAATGAGAACAGGCTTTTTTGTATTCAGAAAAAAGAAAAGAAGATAAAACATTTGTGTTGATATTAGGATATTAGGTACACCATATTGTAAGCTAGATATTTACCACAACCTAGTTGGTTTCTTTTCTTCTCGTGTTTAACCAAAATTCATCACCTTAAGCAAGAATTTTTTTTCATGTATTAATCATTTTTTATTATTTTTTTACAATTTTATATGTATTATTATTATTGATTATCATCTATATCTAAAATGAAAAACAAGAGCTCTGATAAAAGTAAAGCCAGTGTTGTTGATGACAAGCCTACCGCGACCCAATAATGTGTATCACCAATAAGCCATCGTTTACTTACCTTTACCTGGAAATTACATACATTGAGAACAAGCCAACCAAATAATGTTCTTGATTTGTTTGTTTTGATTTTAACGTCATTTCTCGGGACAGGATAGGCTATACATGAACTCCAGGGTGTGAATATATATATATATATATATATATATATATATATATATATATATATATATATATATATATATATATATATATGTCCGGTGCAAGAGTACTTTGCGCCCTTGGCAAACTTTCCACTTTGCGCCACCCCAACCCCACTCCCCGGCGGGGTATTACTTATTATAAACTGACATTAATAATATTACACAATTGTTTTTCCTTTCATTATTTAGACTACATATTTAATGATAATAAACGAATAACCTGACAGTAGTTCGTTTTTTGGCGCACCCCAAATATTGGCACCATAGGCGGCCACCTAATTCGCATATTGGGTTAAACCGGCCTTGCATACGTATCATATACAACAACTCGCAGCATGCTACACTATGCTTATTTTAAAGTTTAATATTCACGATTAGTGACAATTCTAACGTCCAACACAACTGAACCGAGTCAACGTATCCCAAGTTTCAATATTTCTAGTGTAACCCAGCATGTGTGTGTGTGTGTGTGTGTGTGTGTGTGTGGGTGTGTGTTGAGAGTGTATGAATTCTCTTTTTCACATGACTCGCTCATGAGTAATACTATTCGGCAGAAAAGCAGTGTATAAAAATGCCTTATTGGTAGTTAATCACCTACCATCGTCTAGATCTTGAAGGTAATATCACATATCCGGTTGCCACGTATGACTGAAATGCTTTGAAATAATGTTGAATTCATCAATCGAAATTTATTTCATGCAATATACATTTTCACATCCTGTAAAAATAAATACAAAAATACAACCATTCACTCCCGAAACGATCATTTTGTTAGCATGCGATGGAAAAGCCGAGGAAGCTTAAACTGGTAGATTGTATTTCTTATGAGGCGCAGTAGCGAACAAAAAAGTAGGTCTGCAATGAACGTTGCAGTTGACACTTCGATGTTATATTACAGAGCGGTGGCTGAAAGTTTAATTGTGTCAGGCATCCTGGAATGGTATGCGGGTGTTGAAAGTTTCATGTCGCTCGTCTAAAACATGTACAATTAAATTCAGTCAATTGAAATTCTGTTGCAGAGAATTTGAAACTAATATATTGAGCTTAAAACAAATATTCGTTTAAAACTCAGTTTGCCAAAGTTCAGCCAAGTAGACCGAATTATATATAGCTTGTGTTTCATGTTCACATTTCTGAATGTGAATTTCTGAATTTCTGAATCACGTTTCAATCTTTATGCTAATTTGTTATTGTACGTTTATAAACTTTATTCCATATGTTTATAAATACATTTTGTGTATTTTGTTAGTTTTGTAGATGGATATTTTACGTTTTAAAGAGTAAAAACATACTTTATATCCTTTAATTGGTGATAACACGATTTTAGTGAACGCAGTCCTTTGACTCGCAGGCATGTTGGCTAATTGCCAAAAGAATTGTTTAACCCATGATATCAAACAGTACGCATACAACAACTTATAAATGTAGCTATTCTTTTAAATATCGATTTTAATACCAATAAATACATTTGAGATCTAGATTTGGCGTTTCTGAAAAAAAATCGTTATTGGCAGGAAAAAGTAAATAAACTGACAGTTCCTTTTTAATGCTTTACGATGATTCCGATGATAAAAGAAGCAAATATTGTTGGTTGAATTGCTTCAATAGAACCGCAGAGAGAGAGAGAGAGAGAGAGAGAGAGAGAGAGAGAGAGAGAGAGAGAGAGAGAGAGAGAGAGAGAGAGAGAGAGAGAGAGAGAGAGACATGGGGAAGGGATTGTAAGAGAGACATATAGGAGATAGGGTTGGATAACGAAGATGGATCGATATATCTTGACAAAAATGATAATTCTTTGGCGTGGTTTTTATTCATTCATATATATTGATCAGCTTACATGTTTTAGGGATATAAAGATCCGGGAAAGAAATAAACAAAAACAAAATAGATATGATGTGCTTTACATTCAGAGTTACCCGTTGGAAAATGAGACAGGTACAAAATTTAGCATGCTTGAATACACGCTATCGTGAATGAAAGCTTATTAGACTATAGATAGAGATATACTAAATGAAAGTTTAGGCAGGGAAATAACAACTTAGACGTTATTAAATAGATCTTAAATATGGTGAGCACATACACATTACCAATTTTCTGTAACTCACTTGAGATGACAAGAAAATTTAAAATATTTCCATCATAAGAATAAGTGCTACGGTGATGAACATACCTCTGAAAAGAAATATTAAACCTAGGTAAACTATTGGTTAAAATTAACTTCAAGACAGTGAGACATATGAACTGTATAGGTTTCATTTATCGTGGAAATGTTCCAGGAAGGAATAATTGCAACGTCATTTTACGTGTTTTGCCAAAACAACTATGTCATGATTACATAAATGTAGCCCACGATCTTTAACCTATATAACACTTACTGTATTTCATTTGAACAGGTGTTGTTATTCAGTTATCTAGATTTCTGGATCTTTAGAAAAATGTGATTTTTAGTACTGAAACTTGTATCATCCTAACAACGCGAGTGATGAGAACAGATATGAATTTTAAACCTTCACCACTTCTGCCTCAAATGTCTTAAATTTATGTTATGGGTTTATCATTCTAAACTAATATCAAGGTCACTAAGGTCAAAGTTCAGAAAGTACACAATCACGATATTTCACACTTTTATGGTAAAAGCTGAGGTATTCCTGGCTACAGAATCGAAGTTTATATCGTTGGTATAAAATATACTTCTATTATTGTTAGAGACAGAAACTTTTTATCAAGTGAATAGCTTTGATGGTTTTTATTGATGTCTGTCACAGCTTGTATCCCATACTCTCGTGGTGATATGCAGTTGAGGTTAACCATACACGAGTAATACAATTGCTTCGAAATGCTCTCCTGATTGGTTATTTAGATAGGTTGATAGCTAGAATATTTTACAAACAACAAAGTAAACTGGCCACTATATTAATCATAAATAAGCCTATGGTCGAGTGAGAAAGATTCGGAAAACATTCGAATTTTGTTGCATGTAACACGGTTTGGTATGTCTGATCATGGGAAAGGTTTGTTTAATCGAAAATACATTCCTATTTCATCTCCATGCTTCTCCGTCGCAATTAACAATTCTGTCAATAATGCACGTTTTCATGTTGTGTTGCACAAGGAGAAGATTCTAACACATAAATACAAACGTCCAAGCCAGGTTTGAGATTACGTTTAGACCTCCGATGTGCAAGGGTATCTGTGCATTTTCTCCTAGCTCCGTTTTCGTGTGTTTGCCATAATGTTTATTGTGAGACAAACATGGTTCAGTTTCATCATTATTTAAGTAATATCTGGGACACACTTCTCGCCGACCAATATATATACATCGATAAAATTTCTTAGTGAATATCCATTTAGGAGTTAAACATGATAGCTTTAACGAATATTCACGCGATGGTAAGGGGTTGGTGTGACAATAAAAAGGGTAATCGTATTATTTGCTTTGTCGTACCTATACTTTTACTGATTCTTTGACGACTTTGAAAATGCATAGATGTTAACTGTTTGCAACTTTATTTAAATAGAATGGGGCCTCAAAAGGAGAAAACATACATGCACAATCAACGCCGTAGATGCTTTTGTGTTTGTTTCCTAAATTATCCTCGTGTTCTACATAGGATCAAGTGTACACAGGAGGAGATTAGCGCATGCTAGACGGATAATGTTTGCTAGTGTAAGAGATATTAAACTAACGTATCTACATATATAAAAGCTAAAATATAACTAGGTAAAATTTCAAACCCGTTGTTAAACAAAATTTCACTATTTCACTTGCAGTTAAAACACGATATGCTGTACACATTTCTCCAAATTCAAAAACAACGCTACCGCTATTTAATAATATTTAGGTGGTGGTGGATATGCTGGTTCAATGACTCCTGATGTTCCAGTATTAAACGGGGTATAGGGAGGAGGGACATGCTGAACCGCCGGTGGACCGTATATGACAGGTCCATAGTGGTCTGGATAAGATGAGGGTCCAGGGGCGATAACCGCATTAGTAGCTGAAAATAATAATAATAATAATAATAATAATAATAATAATAATAATAATAATACACACACACACACACACAGGTATAAACACATACCCTTGCTCTTATCAGAACTGTGGTTCATACCAAGCACAACAGATGCTGAAAGTTATCGAGTTACTTCTATGTTACATCGACTCCATATGTTGGTGACTTATAACTTACCAGTCGCAGTCCTAATCTGTGTAGTATTCATTGGTAAAACGACAGCTCCTTTGTGCTTTCCGGAATTGTGTGCATAAACACAGCAATACACGATGAGAGCAATCACGACTCCAAGCACGATAAGCCCACCTATCACAGCCCCAGCTATAATACCAGGAAGGTTGGAACTAAAATGTAGGAAGTAAAAACACATAATTTCTTAAATATAATTAAAAATTAAACTGCGTCGCTTAGATACGTAAGATATAAAGGTCATGAATTCGATTAGTTGTATGGTCCTAACATATCTAAAGCACAATAATCATATATACAGGGATATCCGGATTTAACAAATTTCAATCCAAAAATTATAACGTTATAACTGATATTTGGTTCTAAAACGGTGAAATGGAACATAATATGCGGGAGGGTGATTCGCTGCAACCTTGATAATAATAATAATAATAATAATAATAATAATAAGAAGAAGAAGAAGAAGAAGAAGAAGAAGAAGAAGAAGAAGAAGAAGAAGATGAAGAAGAAGAAGAAGAAGAAGAAGAAGAAGAAAAAGAACAAGAACAAGAACAAGAACAAGAATGACAGACTTAATATCATTAATAATAATAATAATAATAATAATAATAATAATAATAATAATAATAATAATAATAATAATATTATTATTATTATTATTATTATTATTATTATTATTATTATATCCCAAATAATCAGGATATTTAAAATACTTTGCAATATACAAAAAATTAAGAAACTATCTTTATAAATATATTTTATCCTCATTATTGTGATAATATAGGATAATGTAACTGCATTTAACTCATCAAAAACTTACATGCTTTGGACCAGTAATATATACTGACCGAAGACCTAATAAGTCAGAACACCAAAAAATAGTTTACTTACGTACAACAAACTTCGCTAGAATCACTGTACGAGGGTCCGCAACATCCATAATCACAATATGTATACTACCTACCGAAGATATCGTAATATCTATACCGATAAGAGCAGTAATCCCCGGCTTCCACAGGAATAGTTGTATAATGAAATATACAGTTAATGATTGTCACATCGAAAGTTTCAATTTATCTAGTGTAACAGAAGTACTTTCGTGTGGACGCTCAATAATGCTCTGATTCTTGTATTAATATTCATTTCTTTGCAGATGTCGCGAGCGCGCGCGCGCGCGCGCGCGTGTGTGTGTGTGTGTTTGTGCGCGCGCGTGTGACTGTTCTTCGGTTGTTTTATTCTCCATTTCAAAACTTAGTTCATGAGCAAAATATTTTCAGCCGATGACCAGATTATAACATTGCCTTAGAAGTAGTTCAAACTTTGAGCGTATGTGGCAAGCAATAATATCGTAATTGGCCATTTTCTAATTTCTCAGATTTAGACAATTGACTTTCTCATCAAACTGTAATATTTTAAGATATGGGTATATTTGCCAGTGAGGTGTTTCCGGCTTGTGCTGTTCATGAGATTATTGCATATACATCTCCCATAGTTACTTCACAGTATCTAGATATTCGAAAACAAATGTTCGGCCAGGAAGCAGAGCTAGCCCTTGATATTCAAAGAAGTATGAAGCTTCGGGTGTAACTCGACGCCATTCTGAACTACTTTCGTTGACATGGAACAATACGGCGGTGGAAGGAGACAAAATCACAATAGGAAAATTGTCGGGCTTTGCTTTCGTAACAAAAGAACATGCATCACAATTAATTTTACTATATGTTCTCTACATAAATTTCTCAATACTGACCTTTCCACTGTGTGACAATCAATACAAATATTGTGTTCATCTAAAATACCTCCAAAGATGACTTCACGGTGAAGTTCTTGGCACAGGTTAACCAGCGTTTTCTGAGAGGCTACACTGTAAACAGAGTAACATGTAAATATAACACAGACTTCACTTCTGGATCATCACCAAGGCTTTATTACTCAATGTGCACTGTCGACGAAATGCACAGAAAACCACTCTCTCGGCTCATATTCTCAAGAATAAACAATTACCTTTAAATCCCTACCAAAAATGCATCAGTATAACTCTTCTATCACCACCAAAATGAGATAGTAAAAAATGTTCTAAAAATAGACTAGAACTACATTCGTGAGTACTGAACTGGAAATACTAACTGTGATGTGACTCCATACGTGATGCACTCCGCCTGTGGCGAATAACCAAACACATCAACTTGATATGTATTCCTACAAATACTTCCGATGTTATTTCACAATATCTGTTATGACAGCAATGGCCGTCACTGTTCCGGTTGTGACTTTGTCTCCTTCCACCATGTAAACAAAAGTAGTGCAAAATATAGTTCTTAATGACAACCAATTACATCTGCGGTTTCTTTCTCGATTATATAGAAAAGGCTGACATTCTTCCAATTGTGGTCGATCCGTGTGATTGAAGCTGTATATGTAGTCATACGTCGCTTCAAAATGGATGGATAGAGTAAATTTTCTCATTAAATCAAACGTTTGTTTTCACTTTTCGAAGAAAAATCAACATAATGGTCTGAATTAATGTTGAATTCATTTGGTTTGCTTACGTTTGATGATTTACATTATTTGTAAAGGTAATCATCGAATCACGTTACTGTTTAAACCTGCTCTATAAAATAGCAAAATGTGAATATATCTCATGCTAAGTTCAATATATAAAAAATCCAACGATTAATTTTGTTTCTAAATTGCTTCTTTGTATGATAGTTTCGTTGAAATTTTAGTAGTTCAAGAAATACAATATATTCTTTTCTCCCGTCCGCCAGATTAGGAACGAAAGGAATATCGAGTGTCCTAGTTCCTGGATGACTTCAGCTTAGTCGATCGATTGTGAACTCGATCCTACTCCAGTTGGACCCAGATATATATGTAAAACAAGGTTTATCATTTAAGTTATTTGTATGCATTTAGACTTTGTAACTTACCATTCAGCTGTACTGAGTTACGTTGTACGTGCTCGCCAGAGGTCACTCTTGTGAGATTACCCCGTTAATTTTCTAAATAAAAGCAGCTTATATTTCATTGTCATGATCTAGTTTTCGTCTCCATCTGGCTCTGTTTCCCAGAGTTTTTGATAAAACAGTATGCCTGATTCTACTGACGAAAATTACAGATTATTAGTAAGGTGACAGTGATAAACGGTTGGGTGGAATGATAAAAACGCTAGATAGATAAGATTAATCCGATTAAATAAGAAAGATAGATAAGATTAATCAGATTAAATAAGATTAATCAGATTAAATAAGATTAATTAGATTAAATAAGATTAATCAGATTAAATAAGATTAATCAGAATAATAAGATTAATCAGATTAGATTAGATTAATCAGATTAGATTAATCAGATTAGATTAGATTAATCAGATTAGATTAATCAGATTAGATTAGATTAATCAGATTAGATTAATCAGATTAGATTAGATTAATCAGATTAGATTAATCAGATTAGATTAGATTAATCAGATTAGATTAGATTAATCAGATTAGATTAGATTAATCAGATCAAATTAGATTAATCAGATTAGATTAGATTAATCAGATCAGATTCGATTAATCAGATCAGATTAGATTAGATTAATCAGATCAGATCAGATTAGATTAATCAGATCAGATTAGATTGATCAGATCAGATTAGATTAATCAGATCAGATTAGATTAGATTAATCAGATCAGATCAGATTAGATTAATCAGATCAGATTAGATTAGATTAGATTAAATCAGAACAGATTAGATTAGATTAAATCAGATCAGATTAGATTAAATCAGATCAGATTAGATTAGATTAAATCAGATTAGATTAGATTAGATTAAATCATATTAGATTAAATCAGATCAGATTAGATTAAATCAGATCAGATTAGATTAAATCAGATCAGATTAGATTAAATCAAATCAGATTAGATTAAATCAAATCAGATTATATTAACCCGAGAAAACTTACTATCTAGCTTTTTCATTTCATCATGTAGAGGCTCAGTACGGTAAAATTCGCCATTGGGTCTTACAAACTGATCGAATCTGCCCTCGTAGTTTTCAAAACTGTGAAGTAACCACACTGGCACAGGATCGTTTTTACTCAACTGGTGAATAAAATCGAATAATTTTTCCTCAGAGAATTCTGGAGAGAACTCCACGGGTATATATTTTATTGTTATATCCCGTGGAAATATTGTTACCGCAGTTGTCCACGCGTATTCGTTATGACCAATAATTTTAATTGGAGCTCCTTGCGATTAATATTTCGATTCGTGTAATACTTCGCCTGTTATCGTCGTTACTGATATTGGAAATCTTAATGATGTTTCTAATTTGATTATATCCTGAATTGTTGCTCCATTTTCCTTTACTGTTAGTCCCCATTCATATATTTTTTTGCATCTTAGATCGTCAATTTATTTCCACGCAGCGCATTTGTGAAGTGTTCTATTATTCTTTCTGCTACACAATTCATTCTTGACGAAGTCAACAATGATAGTTTCATGGGTTTTAGTTTTTCAATACTCGGTTTATCATTTAACGGATAGATTCCGTAAACAACTGCTGTTACAGGATAAGATCTCTTGTAGTATGGTTTGTCAATTCCAGTCAGAATTCCTGGTTTGGAATCTCGACTCACAGTGACAGTTCTTTTATCCTTCAAGATTGGTTCGAATTTATCTCTGATAATCCAATCTACCGTGTCTGAACGGATAATGAATTTCACTCATAAAAAACACCTTTCTCGCCCAAGATGTGAAATTATCACTGCTTCGCTTTCATCATTCATGGTAGCATCAACGCTACCATCAATTCGAAATGTTGACCAACAATGAGATGCTCTATCACGCTTGAATTCATTAAAACAATCACGAATATTACCCAACATGGTTCAATCACTTATTAGACCCTTTGGCGTATCAGAGACTCTATCGAGATTGAATTTGGCATTGTTCCAAGGCGCAATTTTCGATAATCTCTCGAACTCCTTCATGCTATAATTAAAACAAGTATTTAAAAAGAGAATTTATTATATAATGAATCAATGAAAATGGTTGATGATTGGATTAGTAACCTCGTGTAACAAATCATGCAAAAAAGAGTTATGTGGGTATCATATGCAAAGTTTTCGTCGAGGAAGTTGCGGCCCGGTCCTTTGCGTACGATGTGGGGTCGATGTGAGAGGAAAATCGCAGAAGTGTCTCGGTTGTGGTGGTAAGAGATACAGAGAGTTTAAGCGTTATTACGATAATAAGAGAATCAAAAACTCCATCAAGGACTCTGTCCCTGATAAAGTCAGCGTCCCTGACAGAGTTATAAGAACACTCAAGATTACATTGAAAGTAATGTCATAATTCAACCAAACAATTAATTAGACAAACAATAGTATAATATATAAATGAACCAAGAATTCCGACCACACCCTGTGATCAGCGATTATGAGGCTTCCCCTGATGGCATTGTCAGACACCGAAGACTGAAGAAGCCAGTTGATGCTGCAAATAATCAAGGGTATTTGATGTTTACTGCTGGAGGGGAAAATATCTTAATCATCGATTTGCATTCGAATGTCATAATGGATTGATCAGGGATGGTCTTATTATTGATCACATTGATTCCAATCCTCAGAATAATTCTTTATCGAATTTGCAAGCTATTTCTCAGAGTGAAAACACCAAACGAGGAAGAACTGGCACTTGTAAATCAATTGGGAAGAGGCCTATAAAATCATTTAATACAGCAACTAATGAAGAAATTGTATTTCAATCAATGCATGAAGATGGTAGGTATTTTGATATTTGTAGAGCCTCAGTACAAACAGTAGCAGAAGGAGTATATCGATCTTATTTTTCAAGGCGTTTTAAGAACAAAATTAAATTTATTTACATATAGATTACATTTTATACATATTTTATATAACCAAGGGAGATAACTCGTACTGTTATGTGTACGGCTTATGAAAGAGTTATGGATCACAATACGGTTTTCCGATTTTACTCCATTGTTGATTTTTAACTGTCTTGATTCTCAGCGGAAATACAATCTATTTTGTAAGAAAACGAATCAAATAAGCAGTGTTTACAAATAATTGTATTCTTTCTTAGTGTTTCCTTTCAAATATTTTGTCTTGCTTCAATGTTGTCAGTAATCAGTATTAGTATATGAAAGAATAAAATCGCACACCTCCGTGTTTAGCTTTCGTGTATTAAACAGCTTATATACCATATCGTCTGTTATATTATTGGGGCTTTAGCGTCGAAAATCATACGTGAATAATCGTACAACCCACACACTATACACGGTGTGTGGATACGTTTTGTATTCATACAACCGGGATTTTGTCTGGGTTGTACGATTGGTTCAAGTATGAATGTAGACCCGCCCCGTCATCCTATCATCCATTGTCATATGTCATCCATTCATTCATTCATTGTATATACCATCCATTCATTCATTGTATATATGTAAATGTGTCGTCGTTTCACTAAACATATCCTCTTGTAAGTCTAACCCGTTATTTGACAAATTAGACCTACTCGCAGGGGAATATGCTTCGTGATAGCTCTGGGTCTCGTTAGATGTGAAGACATATGACCGGACTCTATGAGATGTGTTGTCGTATATATGTAACCTCTGGATCTGGTTAGATGTGAAGACATCTGACTCGACCCTATGAGATGTATTGTCGTATATATGTAACCTCTGGGCGTCTCCGATGAAATCACACCCGAGGCGCCCAAATGGGGTTCATCATATATAATTGTATAATATCTCTGAACGTGCTAAGATGACAAACACCTTATCACGGACAGGGTCCATATATCATTGTATATAATTGTATAATATCTCTGGACGTGCTAAGATGACAAACACCTTATCACGGACAGAGTTTATTTTTGAAAAATGAATTAGAAATATATATAATTATATAATATGAATCCTGAAAATATCAATGAAATCATAACTTAAATTTCAAAATTGAAATCTCAAAAAATACAATTGTCAGATGGTTTAAATTGTGATCAAATTATTTCAGACTTTCGGGACTTCGGATTCGGTGTTTTGAATAATAAATACACGCTGCCGAAGAAGTACGCGTTAATAAAAAGAATTCAGAATTCTATCCGTGACTCTCTTGTATTCTGTAATGACGTCAGTGTATTTGTCCCTTTATTTACTATCTTGGAGTGAATAAGGAGAGAACTGGGCCGGGAGTATGAGGCCAAACGCGAGGTCAAGTCGAAAATAAGAAATATAAGAGCGCTAATCCAACAGAATGAAAAACCCCTTACCGATATCTCTCCGCTATAGTACAACAAAAGATTTGGCATGTATGTTTATCAACGACGCGTTTACTGTAAGGAAGTAGTGAAGTTTTCATAGTAAAATATTTTTTTATTTGTTAATTACTGAAATATTTTGTTGTCATTTTTTTTACTGATTTTAGGTGATCTTGGTCATTACATTTAGATTGAAATCTCTGGAAAAATTTTGATTTTCAAATTCAAATTGGAAATTGCTTTACTGTTTAATAATGGTAAATGAAGCATTAACAACTAGATTGGCTCGTGAGAGACAAGCTGCAATTAGAAAGCATATACCCGTGCGCAATTCCGTACGGGAAAAACTTCAAACTAGACAGAGTCTTCAGACCGATTTTTTTCTGCGGGATCTGAAGAGTTGTTTATACCAATACCACGGCAACGAAGGGGGTAATATCAGCTACTGAGCGAGCGATATATGGAGATATCGCTGAAAAAGAGAAAATATAAAAAACGCCCCTTCTTCCTACACTGGAAAAAATAGCAGCGGAAACTGAAAAAAACATCAGCGCTGTTAACAAATAAAACGATTACTCCCTTAGTGGGTAAATTTACCGAGGAGTCTATAACACGAATACAACAACAAAAGCAATACATGTTAAGTGATTTTGTTATTAACAGCTATAATTCAAGAAAGGAGTTTTTAATAGACGAGTATAAAGACGAGCCAATATTACTCAATGCTTGGGCTGATGAGTTGTATAAAATAAAACTTGGTGGGTTAGATAGAAGGAGGAAGGAGTATAAAACCTTCAAAGGAGAAATTGATGATTATAAAAGAAAAGAAAGAAAACTCCAAATAACACCAACACGAAGACAAAAAAGACAAGAAGACACTCAATTGGACGATGATGATAATTTAGAAGAAATGGATACATCACTGGATGAATTATCTCGTGAGCAAGGTGCAACTGGTAAAAAGATAAAGATATCAAAAGGCTTTTTCAGGTAGTGGTCTAGTTAGTTGTCCTGGTAATATTCTCACTGATATAGCACGATTAGAGGTTCTCATATCAGGGAAACGAGCTGGAAATAACTCACCGGAAAAAATTAATGAAGTAGCTGATATATGTGGGCGGTTATTTCAAGGTGGTATCATGGATATTGATATATATTGAGATTTCATTGATGAATTAGTTGAAAATAATACGGATTATCACAGTGACTGAAAATCCTACGAATTTTTCATTTGATGACTTCGTCGAAAATCCGTAGGATTTTGCGATTAGATAAATATCATTTAAATAAGTTGATCATACACTACAACCATGATAAACCAACCAGTGTCTATGTAGCAAACTCACGATTGCCTGATTATAGAGCGTACTATGGTGATGGTCTCGGTGATACCATTGCAGGGTTATTTGCAAGAATGGCTCCAAAAGTAGCGCCGCCAGCAAAACAATTATCAATGAAAGCCATTGATGTTATTCGTGATAAGGGTATTAGCGATGTTGGTGATGTTGCCGGGAATTGTTTTCAGCCGCGAAGGATAAACTAACAGCGTTAATTGGACGGCGAAAGAAACCATCAGCGTCATTGGGACCACTGCCATCTACAGCGGCGATGCCTCCGAGTGTTAGTAAAATAATAAATAACGCAGTAGATCAAAAACTAGCATTATTGACAACTTCGTTGACAACTCCGTCATTAACAGCCAGCAACCAAGATGATATCGCAAATATGATAGCGGGAAGTGGCTTAAAAAAACACGACGTGGTCGACGACGATGATTTAGATCAACAAATATATAATAAAATGTTCAAACTGTCACCTAATACAGCGTTTGATATGGACGCCCCAGTGCTCAAGTATGATTCCGTAAGTGATTATCAATACTATTCCTATCATACAGTACAACCAAATATTCGATCAAGAATTGAACTTCAAGTTCATGATACCAGTAAATACTTTCTACCGTATGAAGCGTTTATCGAAGTAGAAGGAGAACTTGTAACAAGTGATGCTGCTCATAATGATCCACCATATCCAGTTGATACTCAAGTCGGTTTTGTCAATAATGGTATCATGGCGCTATTTGAGAGTGCAAGATATCTGACTGATGGAAAGGAAATTGAGTCGATAGAACATGATGTTGATGTAGCCACAACAATAATAAGACATGCGAGATATTCCGACGATTATACAAGATCGGCAGGCCCTTCTATGATGTTTGCAAAGGATGGTAAAAACACTGCTGAAAAAAATCAATTTATTGTAAGACGATCAAAGAATAATGCTGGTAACGCTAATATTGATGCTGAGGATATGATTATAAACAATGATCCCAATTTCAATCTAGGAGCTGCAACACGCATGTCAATGTTGGAAGGAGCGCGTAGATCATTCTCATGCGCGATTCCACTACATCATATATTTGGATTCTGCAGAAATGTCTGAAAAGTTATCTCTGGAGCAAAGCACACAATAACATTCGTGCGAAAGGGTGATGATAATAATGCAACTTGGAGGATATCCAGCGGATCCTGCACATCCGGAAAATGATCCTGGTAAAGTCGTTTTAGCAAAACTATCATTGTGGATACCAGTACTGACTACATCAATCACCGCAGAAGAACGATTACTATCATTTATGGATAAAAGAAGGAAAATCATTTCTAAGTTGGCTAACAACAACAACAGATATTGTACAATCAACTGTTAACGGTATATTTACGTGGAACCTGGCATCAAAACAAGGCGTTTCAGCTCCGCGTCATATATTTATTGCGCTGCAGGATACGGCGAGAGTTGACCATCAACTCTTCAGCCATATGATATTTGATCGATTAGGTGTTACTGACGTCTCGCTGTGAATAAATGGCAACCAAGAAACATCCGAGGATATACAACTTAATTACAATCAAAACCATATTGCACGAGTTTATCATCGTCTGTTGTCATGTATGGGACGCGATCAAAACGTTGATACTGGTCTACAAATATCACAACATGAGTTTAGTACCCTTTATCCGATCTATTACTTTTCGTTGGAACATCTTGACAATCTGTCGTTGATATACATTTTAGAGCTACTGTGCTTCGTGGTGCTATTGCCGATTATAGAGCGGTTGCTGTCATTCTCAGCAACAAATCAATGCTACTCGAATGAGATTGATAGATGCGCCAGTGGAAAATCTGTAACAATCAGATCAATCTGTTATTGTATAATGTCATATAGTCATATTAGTGTCACGTTGACTCCTGGTCAAATCAAGAAATTGCAATCAGAATCGGCTAACAAATGTGGAACCACAATAACGCTGAAACGCAATCAGATGACTGGTGGTCAGAATACATTGTCACTGGCAACTCGTCAGGTAAAACACTTCAATGACGCGCTCGACGATAAAAAAGGTGTTCAGATCACTCTCTCTGCAGCCGCGATCAGCGACATGAAAAAATCAAGTGGTATATTCCCGTTGTTAGCTGCAATTCCAGCGTTGATTGCGGCAGCGGCCCCAGCGGTGGTTAAAGCGGAGCGTTAGGAGCCGTTGGTACCGCGGCAGGAATGGCACTAAAGAAAGCAACCGGACGAGGATATAAAAAAGGGAAAGGGTCTCAGACTGCCAGGAACCCCGCATTCATGGTACAGAGGAAAAGGCCTGAGACTAGGACCGGTTTATTAACTCGGGAACCTTTGATTGTGGAATCTTCGATTCCTATGTCCAATTTTGATTTACTCGATGCTTCTAAAAAAAACTATCAATTAAAAACTTCAGAGGTGTCTTTATGACAGATCAGTTGCCGACACAACCAAACAGCGTTGAAACCGGTATCATTAATCTCGATAACAGTACCGGACCTAGAACCACACTGGTTTGCACACGCGATTGATCCGCGTGCAATTGTTTATTTCGATTCATATGGATTAGCGCCGCCGAAGGAATTTAACAGATATATAAGCCGCTTAAACACCCCTCGTTGGTATTCTACGCCACCAACACAACAAATGAATGACCCACCAATATGCGGCAACGAAGTATTAAATGCTATTTCAACATCTGGAAAACAACCTCATCAGGTCTTTAATGAATATACCAGCGGTCGCAGGCAACGACGGAGTCGTCAACGAAGAGATTTTAGAGAGAGATTATATAGAATAACATGATTGACATTTGGGGGAAATCTTTATCAGCCCTGAAGAAACCCAAACCTGATGGCGTTGCGTGATATAAAAAAATAATCGAAGATGAAAGAGCTGAGATGTTGAACTTAGCAAGTGTTGATCCCAATGAAATAGTTGTATTTCAAGATTGTCAGGGTAAATTGAAAACTAGTAATGTTTCCCTGGATGATATTTTAGTTAAACAACGCAACGCAACGCAGTAGAAGATACTATCGCGCTGTTTCCCGATCAGGGTAAACTCAAACCCGGCGTACTTGTTTCGACGATTACAGATAAATTAAGATCTCTCGATGGAAAACAATTAAATTTAGAACAATCTATAATAATTTTTTTTGGCGATCCACCGGTAACATCACCAAAACTTTCATCAATAAAAACAGCCATGGACGATTTAATACAGCTTGATAACGAACATGAAAGTCATGTAAAACAATTTAATGCGCTTCGAAGAAATGTCATCGTGCCTTTCTTTGGAACTCCGCCGACCGTCGCAACATCACTCGCGGATATTAAAACATCTCCGTGATTAATCGGCAAATAGAAGCTATCAACGCTGATATTAAATCGACTAACGATATTATCAAGGATGATATGCCGAAGATAATAAAAATACTTGAAAAAACAAAAATCCCTCATGAGAGAACCAACAACGTAGTATACACAATTCAACACGGATCATTTGCGTGGACACCTACAAACAACATACTAAATATCACTGCGGCCATCAAAGGTATTTATCGATTAACACTGTGACATCTCTCCATGACATGCAGTGCACAATCAAATGCATCATTTCAGATAAGTTCAAGAATCTAAGGACCAACAAAGACGACTTCATTAATCTTAGCTTCACTTAACGTTGGGAATTGTGCATGGACGTAATTGAAGCTGGTTTTGTTTTGTCCATGACCTTGACAAAGTTCTTCATCAGACCCAGCTTGATATGCAACGGTGGTAACACAATCTTCCTTTATTCAACAAGTGGTGGATATGAAACCCTTTTCCTCTGAGACTCTGATAACTGTTGGAGTGTACATTGACATAAACATTTTGTAAAAACTAACGATGAATTTGTATATAACCGTTATATAACGTTATAAAAAGTCATCTCCCCCTGTGAAACGTTATAAAATGCAATAGAGTAGCCACAATATCGGTCATTCAATAATATACAATACTATTACTTTTCTAAATATAAACATTCTGTTACACTATAACACGTTTACTAATCTCAGATATCTGAATGACGATTGATTCTTTTCGTCTATTCGTACCGTCTTCCGAAATACATTGTATTTTCCTCTGTTTACCCACTTACCACAGCAGCATCACCATCGCCCACCCAGAAACACAGCCGGCTTATTAGACAAGACAATAAAGTGATTCATGAGATATGGATAGAAAGAAAAAACAATCACGCAAGAAAATATTAAAATATTAAAGTTTTTTATCACATGATAAAACGTAATTGGAATTAATTTTTTGAAAAAGATACATTTGTATAAATGCGTGTTATCATGATGGAAAAGAGACAATTGTGTCGGCTTTCTGCTAAAGGATCGGCTTCTTTACTGGAAACTATTATCAAACCTTATAGTTTTTAAAACAAAGTCACAAAGCTCATCTCTATTTTTGGATTCACCATTTCCATGACTAAACATACGTCATCATAAACACGTTAGGTTGTTACTGCTTATTTTGGGGAAGGCGAGATTACACAAAATAAATCATCTAAATCCATTCCTGATCCCCTGATTTTCTTTCCTCTTGACAATTTGTAGTTTTGTCTCGAAAATGATTATATTCGTTTTAAACAATGCTGACAGATTACATCCATGTTGCACTGCAACAGGTTTTATGGTGACACTGTGCGTACTATAATAGTATCCTAATCACAGCGTCTACTAGCTGAGACAATTCCAATCTTCCCTTCTATTTGGTAGCATGTATCTCTAGCCTACATGCAAGAACTCCTTACCTAAAAAACCTGAAGAGCTTAACAATCTGCAAAAATTGCTCATTCCCGAACTAGACGAGTTTGACCATGAAAGTGTTACAATGAGCATCAGTCATATTACGATTTACAAAAGCAAACAGGATAAGCCACTTTATTAAAAGTTTTACTTAGTTCAAATAATATCAAGATAATTAATATATTGGATTGACTTTAACGATTCATCACATCAACATGAAAGAATCAAATATTCGGAACTATGCTTTTGGACTCTTAATATACATATGTTTTCGCCGAGCTGGTCTGAACGATATAAAATGCAAAGCTGTAGAGTAAATTACATTATGTAATACAAACACGCTTAGATTTTAATGTGAAGTCTAGATCGAAGTTCAAACGAAGTCTGAAATGTAGGATGGTTGGCTTTATTACACTCTGGGTACAAAACAATAATTATATCAAAACCCGTCCATGAAAATAATAAGTTTAATTTATATGGGTCAAAGTAAATGTAATGTTAAAACTATACCTACTTACCATCACGCCATTTTTTGTCACCAACACCTACACATCAAAAAACATTAGTTGACCTTCAAAACGGTAGGAAAGTTATGGACATTCCTTCCTAACCAACACGCCAACTAAAACACCAACACCCATAAAAACAAACAAATAAGCCTTTTAACATGACAATCACCCAAACGTACGAATTCTATCTATCTATCTAAATAGGGTTATCATATTTTGTGAAAGAAAACAATTTCTACGTTACTTCCTCCTTATACACCGTCATCAAAATAGAAAAGACATGAAATTGTTATATATTTTCATTTCATAAATTGATGATTAAAGTTTTCTGTATACAGATATATTTGGCAATGCAGGTAGTACCTAATGAGTGCAAATACATTTGAATTCCCTATGTATAATAAGTTTATGCATAACAATATTTGCTGTAAATTTTGAAACAAAACAATGCCCCTGGTCTCTGAGTCAATGAAATCTAAAATTGCTCGCGCATTAAAAGCCCAAACATTATAGTAGTAAATAAAACTGGTCTGCACAATTCAAACTAAGATTAATTTATCTTACTGATACGGATAAGTTAAACTTAGGTCATCTGTTCTCCAAAAACATAATTCACCTGTTTAGCATTTACAAATGTTTCTAATTTAGAGTTAAACAATATGGAGGAAGACCATCCTATTATATAAGTTATTAACTTCTTATCGTAGCCTTTGCAGTTCTTTCATCACAGCCAAGTAAATATTATCTGAACAAATATACTAGAAAAAGAGAGAAGCAGATTTTTTTTATCAATATTGACCTTAAGGCTTAATGTATGATTTTCAAGTCAGACAGTTTTCTCTCAAAAAAATTATATAAGGAATTCTCGAAATGCTATATCCATATCCGAACTCTAAAGACGTTCTTAGAAACTTCAGTAAAAGATCAAAGATATTCTTTGATATACAGACAGATATACAAAATGTTCTCATAATGTTTAATTCTCACTATTATCTTCGCCCATACGATGTTTAAAAAATAATACTATTTATCAGTTACACTGGCATGCTGATAAATCTAATTAAAAGGTATATTAATATTGAGGCTCAATCTCTGCCTTATAATTTCATCAATATTGTGTGCAGCTGAGCCTGTTAAATGGCTAAATTATTGTACACGTGACTAGAAGAGTTTATATCCGATTATCGCCATCCTTTCAGCGCAGATTGATACTAAAGCAAATTTGTCATGTTATGATCACAACAGGTAATAAAAGGAAGTGAAAACAGCAACCATATATTGGTCTACATTACATGCGTTTATGCTGGCGATTGTTTTTACTAAGTAAAATGGCAGAATACAGGTTATAGGGTGGACATGATACAATACCGAATCATCAAATCAACCAACCAACCCCCATATGTGTTGTTCCTGTTATGTCAACACTGGAAATTCTAAATCGTTCGTATATCTCTTTAAAGTGCATTAATTTATATTAATCATAGAATTTTGGTTTGATCATGTGCCAATGTCGGTTCCAGTTACGAAAAGTAAAGATAATAAACTTTTCAATTAAAACAAATCTAGAGAACAAAAAAAAATCATATTTCATCCAAATGTTATTCTTCTGTGAGTTTGTATCGATTTAGATATCCCTATTAATAAAGATCCACGCACACCAGGTGACCGTTTCGCTAACGCCAAAGACAATTCTTAGGGTGCAAGGGGAGTAATCCTTCTATGTATACTAAGGCCGTAATTTACACTGTAACGTCGTCACTCTTCATCCTCATACAATGTACATCAATTGTCAGAGTGATTTCGCTAATAGTTGATGTGAATCACTAGAAAGAAAGGACGACAGATCTTTATACAAAGAAATTCATACAGATTGAAATTTTATATCAAGAAAACGTTTTCTTAAAACTAAATTATTCACTTATTTCGACAAGTATAACTAACAGAAGAAACTGTTTTAGTAGTAGTAGTATAATTATTATTATTATTATTATTATTATTATTATTATTATTATTATTATTTAATTACGTCATTCATCAATGATCATCGTTTGACTTGATTACTGGAAAGGTGAAACACTCCTACATTTGCAGTAAGACTGGCTAAAAGCGTCTAAATATGACATAGTTTTTTTGTAGAACTCTCTTGCTGCCACTTTTAAGTGGTATTGTCCCGTCAATACGAAAGAGACCTGGACATATATACAGCATTACACATTTGTTCTAATTTTTAGCACAAGTCCTTACTGTTAAGTTGTCAACCGAGAACTGTATATACGGTGTATAATAATGTATGAATGAAATGTGAGCTTGTACCTGATTTTACACTTCCTAGTGTAGTTGTTGTTTGTCTACCGCATTAGATCAGTTGGGAATACCAACGAATTCAACAAACCGTAATGCATTAATCAGTGGAGTCACAAGTGTTGATGTTTGTCTATAATCATGTATGAGAAATTCAGATTTTCAAAGAATGGTTTGATATATATTCTTATGTGGAGTATGTTCAACGTTAACGTTACCTGTGGTAAGTATTTACATTGTATTTATCCACTGGAAACATTGGTTTACTTTTATTGGGACCCAAATGGAAGGCTGCAAATTGCAACATATTTGTTATTATAAATCCCAGCAAATCATGAAGGTTATTTAGTGAGAATACAATTGGAGTAAATTGATTTCATCAGGGACACAATGGTAGCCTGCCCCAGCTGACTGTTCGTATGATCCGAATATTCACCCAATCGGTTGTCAAATAGGAACTCTAACCACTAACCCACCGTGGCTCACACATTTAATATGCGCAAAGAAAATATGGATCAGTGTTGTCTGCGCATTCACCTGTGACCAATGCTATTCTAATTCCAAGGTAAAGTCGTAGGCTCTAATATGCGGTCTGCATTAATCTATTGTATCGCCTATATATTTATTCATTTATTTACTCAGTCGTTCCTTTCCAGCGAAATGTATTCAATTTAAGGACTTTAAGTTGATATACGCACAGGTTTTTTTTTTACTTCCTGGATTAATATACATACCATTTTCCCAATCAAGATGGAAGGTGTGTCTCCACACTCGAGATGATGGCTCTGTATACCTTATGATTTCTTTGGCAATGGAATTATTTTCAAAAGAATTTTATTTCCCTACCTCTTTTCTATTACGCACTAGCTGATGTAATCTTTCTATTTGATATGATACTAAATCTTATTTTCTACGGGACAAAACATTGATTTTTCTTAGCCGCATTCCGTTACCCAAACTTTTTTATGTCAGGCGGCTGATGCAAATAACAATGAAGAAAAACTTACAATGATAATGCGACAACACGCCTTACATTAATTTTTATCACCGATGATGAAACTCGTATGATTTATCCCTTTGTTTCACGTTAGGTTTTCCACAGTCACTTGAATGTAGTCAATAGAGCAATACAATTTCTAACAGCATTTTAAAAATAAATTCATTTCCGGGACAAGCACAATTGTAACATAACTCGAAATAGATTTTAAAAGACTGACACAAGCAATTAAATAGGCAGTCCATTCTTGTTTCGTGCACTCTAATATATCAGAGAAAACTATAAGGCATCGCCGTGTTTGTTTTGGGGGTCACATTCGCAATGACATGAGCAAACTGATTTGCATCGTAAACCTGCGGGAGATAACTCTTACTGGAGATGATTGTAAATACTGTGTATTATCATAGAATCTAATCGATTAATTGTTGTAATAACACTAAAGGTATACCTGTTAGTTCAAAGGAGAACGTACTATAAGACCAAATATAACCCACCTTTGAATCGTTTCATTTTATGGTATGATGAATCAAAACACAAGTTGTAATAAAAGGATAAAACTTCCCTTTTTATATACAAGATGGCAGCTATCGCTAAAGAGGCTTGAAGCAGCAGTTCCGTTTTTGTGCTGGTTTTCATGATATATATGCTTGACGCATTTCTTCGTCTACTTTATTGTGTTCAGCATGTATTGGCTGTTCAGATCATATGTGTTTCTTCGTCCCTTTGTTTTGGAAACGAGAACAATTATACCTTTTCTCAGATATCTTGCTCCATTGCTACAACGTACGTTGTTGTTGAACTAGTTTATGTCATGATTGACCCTCATAAATGGCTTTAAATGGCCACTCCTTGGCTCTCCACGCTGCATTGTGCTCTAGACTAAACGAACATTCAACATTACTTAAATGTAAACGGAAGCCGAAAAGGAAACGTTGTCTCAAAGCTGATTAGCGTAAAATAGGAACAATAATTCCAGTTATCTCCCTTTCCGGCTCAACAATTTAAACAACCGTCCGTTAATTTAGATAACCTAATTAAAATCTCTGTTAAATCGAAAACGTTTGTGTCAACTATCCAAAATATACCACTGTGTATTGCATTATTAGGACCACTGGAAAAGCGCACATAAATAGATAATAGTATCAACCATGACAGAAACAAAGGTAAAGATATCAGGCGATGAACCACAACGCACTGACCTAACACACACTAGTTACTCATCCAAAGCATTCCCCCGCTATTAACGCGGAGGTGGAATTGCTGTCATCACAAATAATTCCCTGATCAAATGTCTTAACCGTACCCCAATCTTCAGTTTCTAACACACATCGTTTGAACTAATCCAAACTGTCACAGTGAAACAAAGAGCAGTCCATTTTTCTGTCTCTACCGCGGTACTCCCAGTAGATAACACAAATTGACTGAATATCATTTTCTGGAGCAGTTTCCGAATGTCCTGGAGTATGGCCATTCTATAGGTGGCAACCTGATTATTCTTCGATTTTTCAACTTTCAATTTGACTGTCCTGGAAACCCATACAAACCAAAACTCCTAAATTCCATTCATGTTTTCAACCATACAGTCAGTTAACCAACCTATCCATAAACATGATCACAACTGTGTCTGCAAATGGAATACACTCCAGCCCAGGTGATCTATGTTGTGATGTTTAACAGGGGTCTGTTCTTGGACAGTATTTCTTCGTTCTATACACTCAGTCTCAAGTGTCATAGATCATCACCAAGCGTCTCACCAATTATATGGTGATGACACCCAAATATACAAACCAAGACACCCACTTGAAGTTGATGTACCATCCAATCTATAGTTGTGCATATTTATGTGCAATCATGGACGCCATGTAACAAGCTGCAGATGAATGATGATAGAAATGAGGCCATTATGATCACAACACAACGACTTTCTCATTCACATCCTTTACCTCAAACAATAAATATCAGAGTCATCAACATTAAATTCACACAGTCAGTACGAAACCTAGATGTTAAGCTGGACAGTATTCTCCCATTGCACCAATATGTCATGAACATATGCAGGGCAGCATATCTTAGGCTGAGACGCATCAGCTCCATTCGCAAATATCTTCGAGTTGATTTCACTTAAACACTTGTGTTCATTAGTACTCTCAAGAATGGACCACTGTAACTCAGTTATGTCGGGTTCATCTCAATATCTACTCCACAAACTTTACAAATTTGAAAACACAGCTGTTCGGATAATCCTTAGATCACCACGATCAGAGCATACATCCCCGCTGTTCGGGCTACACTGGCTATCCATTTGATACGGAATCAAACACAAATTTGATCCCTGTGCTACGTTTCACTGACGAACTCGAGTCCAACATACCTCTCCGACCTCACCAATGTATACACACCAGCAAGAAACTTACACCCCTCTTATGACAATCGAACACTCTTTATGTCAATGTATTTTTGCAAACCTGGGCCCAACAACGTGGAACGAATCGCCCACTGAACTTAGACACAAAAACACAGTGATCCTTAAATAATTGCTCTCAAAACTCACATTATTATTATTATTATTATTATTATTATTATTATTATTATTATTATTATTCTCTCAAGCCGTTTTAGCAAAACAATTTGCCGTGTCAACGGTCATTACCCTTCCATTCATATTTTCATTAATAAGGAAAGAACTTTAAGAAATCTTAAATACAACAGTGTATTTGTTTCTTATTTTCATTAATAAGGAAAGAACTTTAAGAAATCTTAAATACAACAGTGTATTTGTTTCTTTTATTATGCAAATTCTATATAATATTTGTACCAATGCTATCTAATGTATCTCAATGATTTTTTTTAAAGATGACCTTCGACATATTTTCCAATTAACTGTCGTGCAAGCAAGGCAATTTAAAAGTTTAGCTTTATATTTTATAACTACAACCCTCATTTCAAAATTGTACAAGTTTCTAAATTGAATTCATTAAATTCTTCAGAATTGCTTACGTTATATCGCACTTGTGTAACTTAATACAGAATATGGAACATATCACAAGCACATCCGATCAGTGTGTGTGTGTTTGTGTGTGTGTGTGTCATACATACAGTTGAGTGCATATATATATATATATATATATATATATATATATATATATATATATATATATATATATATCTGAAGAGGAAATAAAGTCATACACACACACACACACACACACACACACACACACACACACACACATACATACATACATACATACATACATACATACATACATACATACATACATACATACATACATACATACATACATACATACATATGTGAATAAAATCAAATTAGGTTTCTTCAACAAAATCTGCAGAGCTAAATGTTCACTAACATTTAAAATTATATTGAATAGAAGAATCCAGTGACTTCCTGATACACGAGAGAGAGAGAGAGAGAGAGAGAGAGAGAGAGAGAGAGAGAGAGAGAGAGAGAGAGAGAGAGAGAGAGAGAGAGAGCGTTGGTTTTGTTAATATATGTTGATATATATCGTGTTCATTTGAAATACCAGCTTGGCGGTTTTGTTTTCACCTATACGTGAACATTCTATATTCTGTCCCGAACCAGTCTGGAGGTGGAATATTGAAGCGGCAGTTCAGTGCTAGGAAGAATCATTGTGGAGATCTAAACTTGAAATGAGACCTGAACTTTTACATTACGAAAGTGTCCTTATTCATCTTCAACTACATGCAGTCGGGAAACGTGGTAAAAGTTTTCCTAATAAAACATGAACTTTCGCTAACATTGCCTATTTAACTATATGTTCAATTGCAACAGAGAATGAATATAACTGTAAACTCTGCAAGAGATTGACTATAGAGAGAGAGCCAAGCATATATTACTATACTGCCAAACCCTAAACAACGAGCGTAATACTGTTTGACTAAATAATAGATGAAATAGACATTCTAAACTCGCACTGACTTTTATGTCAGGACAATGGCTCATTACTTCATATCATTTTGGGCATGAGAGTGGACATCTTTGATTCTATGAATGATAAATCATAGCAGGCATTCATGTGTGTGGTAACTGTTGGAATATAAACAATTTACAGAAGAGCAAATGAACTTAAAAACGATCTATCATGGTCTGCTTGTTCAGTAAATTATGGAAATTGTAAATTACGCACAGGTGTTTAAAGTGAGAAAGAACATTATATTCAATTTAAATCATTCCAGTAAAAATTTAAATAAGTCCAATTCCTTTATTTTCTTCCCTTCATCTATGTTGCTTATATAACTCATTTGCAATGAGTTCTCTCACTCATGTGTTTAGATATTGCGTTTTCTTATATACTTTTGTTTATATATATATATATATATATATATATATATATATATATATAGTGTATTGTAAGTCCTTTAGTGGCAAGCTGTTCCTAACTTTTCTACTTTTCTGTATTTACGTAAAATTACCTTAATGAAATCTCTTCTGAAGAAGAAATAAAGAACGTCTTACATACGTATGTACGTACGTATGTAACGTAACGTCCATCCCTCCGTCCGTTCGTCCGTCCGTCCATCCATCCATCCATCCATCCATCCATACATTCTTTGCAGATTACTTATAATTGTCGATTTGATAAAATCTATACGGTTAAATTAAGTGCCTTATTCTTTATCAAACTTGGTGTACTTTTCAAAGGAATTTATCATTGATTTAATTTTTAGAAACTCTGAAGCGCCAACAATTTAGCTAGGGATCGAGAATTATTTTTTTGTTGAGGATTCATATGAAGACAATATTATTTTCTCGACTTAACTGGGAATAATTTTCATTTTATAAATCACCAAATACTAAAATAAGTTGAGAAATATATTTATGTTGGAGAGATAGAGAGGAATGTGTTCCCTTTAAAGTGAAGAACATAGAACAATACAGGCTGAGTACAAGGCAAACGTTCCTCTAATAAATTCTGATTAAGGCCTGCTTTGCATTCATTGTATATGAATAGAAGTTGTTTCCAATGTATTGTATAAGTCATGCCATCCCTTTAAATGATCCCGCACAAAGCCTATTTTTATATTGTAGGATATTAGTTGTTTTCAATATCGTATGCACATCTTACTATTTTATTGTATTGTGAGTAATGCATCATCATACAAATCAGATGAGTTTCGTTTTCCAAGTGGCTTTTAATAATTCTTCGACGAGTTTTATCGTTAGCAGTATCTGTAGTCAAATTCATATGTATTTATAGTAAATTAAAGACATGATACATTATGCGCAAGTTCCATGTACACAGAGTATTTTTCTTGGAATGTTACTGGGACAATTAACAAATATCCTTTCAAACTGTAAGAAAGTGGCCATTTAATTAGTTTTCTTTTCAATCAATGTAGGTTATAGAATTACACCATAAAAGCCCTGTGTGATTTATATTGATTGAAGTGTGTTCCTTCCCCCCCCCCTCCATTCAATTTTCCTTGAATGTAAATTCACAGAGTCATTAAGTAGTAACAAAATTTTAATTAATGATTATAAGTTCTTCCGCTTTTTTTGGCAACACATCCATATGCTTTTATGTTATAGGTCTCTGTCCAACGGTATTTAATGGCGGTTACATCGACCCATCCTGTACAAGTGAAATTGCCGACGACTTCTACTGCAACTTCTCCTGCAACCCTGGATTTGTTAAAACCGACAATTTGCTGTTATGCGTGAAAGGCGAATATTGGTTTCCAAATCCACGTTTAGTTTGCATTAAGTCAGGTATAAACATATAACAGCAGATTTGTAAACTTATAGATATTACCACACAAGTAATACATTTAATGATGGGATCAGAAGCACATGAATTTATGTAAATAAATTGGGAGAAGAAAAAAATCAAGATGTAGGATTGAAAAAATATATAATGCCAGAAATTTGTAATATAGTTATTTCATCTAAACAAGGTGATCAGTATATTTATTTAAGATATCGATCATCTAAAAGAAGAAAGATAGGAAATAACCAAGTACAATATTAAATTTATAATGATCAATATTTGTTCTCATATGTAACAATCTTATTTACAATCTAAATTTCAAAATAATTATTAATTCGCGTAAATAAAAGAATTGACTATGTGCAGTTACCATGTGCAAATAAGAATTTCATGGTATGTTACTGAGATAATTAACAAATCTTCATTTAAATTATAAGATTAATCGGTTACATTTGTTTTCCATTCAATATAGATTCTAAAATTACATCATAAAAGCACTTAATGAACTTAAACAATCCGATAGAACTTATTCAGGTTGCTGTTATTTTATCACTAATATATTCTCATTATATAACATTCAAGCAGTCACTAACTTAATTAACATTTAGGCAGTCACTAACATAAATAACATTCAGGGAATCACTAACTTAATAACATTATGGCAGTCACTAACTTAACATTATGGCAGTCACTAACTTAATAACATTCAGCCAGTCACTAACTTAATAACATTCAGGCAATCACTAACTTAATAACATTCAGGTAGTCACTTACTAAATAACATTCAGGCAATCACTAACTTAATAACATTCAGGCAATCACTAACTTAACAACATTCAGGCAGTCACTAACTTAATAACATTAAGGCAATCACTAACTTAATAACATTCAGGCAATCACTAACTTAATAACATTCAGGCAGTCATTGTGTATTAATAGTTTTACTCATCCTTCAGTGATATGATCCTCCGTTTGTAGTTTGCTTATCATATTTAAAGCAAGGTCAGAAAGTACTATTTTCAATCCAATGGACTGAAAATATACCAGTTCTAAACTAAAATCGTATAGAAATGATATACAGTTGGCATGTGCAAAGAAGATTTTGATGTTTGCAACACACCAATAGGCTTACATCTTATAGTTCCCTGTCGACCGGCATTTTATGGCGGTTCCATCGAATCATCTTGTAGCAGACTCCCTGGAAATTCGTGTACTTTCTACTGCGACCCAGGGTTTGTTAAGAAAGGAAACCAGCTGACCTGCGGCATAAATGGAATGTGGATTCAAGATGCGAATACAAGTTGCATAAAATCAAGTAAGATATATCAACTAATAGGAACAGATTAATAAATTTAGAGACATAAATGCACAAGAAATAAATTAAAATATTGCCCAAAAAGGAAATGGAATTTATGGAATTATAACGACAAACTATTCTAAAGATATATGATTATATCTATATACAAAGCAAGAAAGTGTAATTTAATTACTCCACCTAGATATGAAGACAATTATCTTTATATGTTATATAGTCATTTAATTCACTATGCTACAATTTCTGAGATTGCCCATATTTGAACATACAAATATCACTCTAATCATTGACGTAGTTGGGAGGGGACAGGGGGAGCAAGTTGCACCGGGCACCATTTCAGGGGGCTCCAGAAAAAGACTAAGTCACTAACTGTTGGTAACAATTTTGATGTGGTTGTTGCATTTAAAATTTACAGGCTTTATATTACCTTTCTATGAAGACTGTATTATTATGTTGTATTCAATATTGACTACTGTTTTCGTATGTTTCAATGACACTGAGGGTGTACAAATTTTACCTTGTTTCCGTGCGCCAAATACTTTCCGCTACACGGGGGGCGGGGGGCCAACTCCCTTTAATATTTCACAGCAAGCTAGTCCTGATTTCGAGATCTTCCGCCTTACATGTGATGAGACAAAATATTTACAGAGGAACAAAGTGTAATTTTAATAGTCAAATCGATAATTATAGTAGACGATTATGACCTTAATGCCACAGTGTCTACAATTTATTAACTACACTTTCTACTGTCTTCCTTATGATCTTTTAAATAAACAAAATACATGCATAAAATAACACATTAACCTTAATTGACTACTTCATATCTATATGACATTACAGAATGGTCTCTAATGTTTGCCAAAAATGGAAAACAACATAATCCTTTTTTTACAAACATTTGACTGACTTAATTTCTTGATACACTGAGGTGCTTACCATTTAATTAAAGATGGATGGCATGGGATTCCTTATCGAGTTACAACACTTACTCTTTAGAACACATCAAGGATTTTTTAAAAATCTGATCTAATGGAAACAAAATACAACCAAATACGTGACTATTGTTCCATACTTTGAAGGTCATTACCAACTAGGTTGCTATTGTTATCTTCTTTGTCTAAACCAATTAGGCTCAACGTTAAACATTTTTCAACGTTATTACAAAAAGCAATATAAACTTATCTTATTTCAACTCTCATTCACGTTCTTGTCTAGCCTCTGTCTAATATTTGCCTTTCACAAAGATCCAGTGAGAGCCTACAGCGAAGCGGGCAGTTTAAACTCGTTTTGTTATCAGGGTATATATGTACTAACAATACTGTATATAACAAAAAGGATTGATCCCTGTATTTTGGGGGAGTGTGATAAAAAAAAGAATATAAATGTTTCATTCTGTCAATATAATCATAGTAGTAATATAGCGACAATGGGAAATCCAGTCAAAAAGGGCTTGGGACACTCTAGCGTCTAGATTTATAGCGACAATGGAAATCCCAGTCAAAAAGGTCGTGGGACACTCTAGCGACAAAGGTCGTCACTATCAACAAGATTTATAGCGACAATGGAAATCCTTGTCAAGTATGTCGTGGGACACTCTAGCCACAAGAGGAAATTTAACATGATGGCTTTGTATAGCGACAAGGGGAATTTAACATGGTGGGTCTGTATAGAGTCAAGGGAAATTTAAACTGGGGAATATTATTTGTATTTGTATTTGGGACTGTCTAGCAGCAAGAGAAATAGAGGCAAAGAAAGCAAATATCTTTTAGAGGTATATGAGTGGCCCTGGAAACAAACCACACAATCACCTATCAAAACAGAAGGGACGGGAAATAAATTCACACACTCTCCTATACACACAGAAGGAAAGGAAAACAAAACAAGGATCATTAAGAGCATCATACATTCTATGTGAAATATGTTCATTTTTTCATTCATTCATCAATTTAAAAAAAAGTAGTATGATATTTATTGTCGACTGACTTCTTAACATATCTCAAATTTAAGGGATGTCCTGTGTTTCTCAGCACACGCTACAAACAATGTTGCCAAGTTGTAACAAATCTAAATCGAAAGGGAAAAAAGCAGCACCAAAATATGCTTTGTTCTATCGACAGTCTAAGATGTGTGTTTTGATTTGAAATTCAAAGTTGTCCATAGGCAGGGTCATAAAGTGCAATGTCACTAGCGTCAATCATTGTTACATTGTTACAATTCATCCGAGCGTGTGTTTTGGTTCTGGTATTTTTATTTCAAAGTTAGCCATAAGCAGGGTTATACAGTGCAAGATCACTCGCGTCATTCTTGAAATAGTTTTGTATTTGTTTCCTTTCTAAAAAACGGTAGATCTCATGCTTAAAAAAATTTCCATGACACATTGCACTGCCAAAAATAAAGATAAAACTCTGATAATTGAATTGTACAAGTTTGTCAACTCAAAATTTTATTTCATCCAACGATTTACTGATTGACTATTTGTAAGTGTTTGAAAAAAAAATTACATGACACACGAAAATTATGGTGCCTACTGATTAATGTTTTGGAGAGGTATCTTCAAACGGGAACATCTACCATTAGGATTTCAATCAAACGTATTACGACGGAGAGAGAGAGAGAGAGAGAGAGAGAGAGAGAGAGAGAGAGAGAGAGAGAGAGAGAGAGAGAGATTAGTAACATCAGTTAGCGAAGGCAATATTAAATCTAAGCACTCAAGCAGCAGTGATGTTGGAATTTGGATCAAGTTCACATTTCGCTTATCCCTACTAAATCCATACAAACTGGGTTCAAATGCTGATAACGATTGTGGTTGAATTTATGTATCGTAACTATATGGTGATGATGAGTAAATTTAAATTGTGTTGTCAAGTTCATCTCCAATAGTTTGTACCTTGTCAGGGAAGAAATTTGCAAACAGGTCCAGAAGGTCGAGAGGGACAATGTAGTTGGAAGTGGTGTACATTTGTTCCCTTGACATTAATTTGTTAGTTATTTCGAAGAAGATCTTTACAGTTGAAGCTCTCCGTGATCTTAGTACTATAGTGGAAGAATTAGGCTAAATGGACTATGTTTGTGACGTTTTTCTTAGCGGCATCATATGTTTCTTTATGTATAGCGAATCTGGTGGAAAGCCAAAGACTCTCCGCTTTACGGCTGTATCTTTTAGAAGTACGAAGCTGGTACTTAACACTGCTATACCACGTAGAACACGTGTGAATTATTATTCTGCAATTGGTGGCTGGAGAATGTTTTGTCAAGCAATAAACGCAGACAGTTATCGAGTTGTTCTGCTGTTGGATTTGCTTGGATGCCATACATTAGTTTGGTTCTATTTGTCATACGGAGGTTTCTCTTACTAGCAAATGAATGTGGAGGGTAAGGGGATGATATGTCTAGATGGCAAATAATGCAGAGGTGATCTGATGCAAGTTCGTGGTATAGAATGGTTTATTTTGAGTATTAGCATCCGGTCTATGAAGAATCCGGTCTAACATGTGACTAATCAGATGTCCCAAAGAACCTGAATATGCACGCGTATTTGAACTCTTTCAGACGAGTTGTCATGTACTAGTGGATGTTTTATATCGACTTGATGCGTGCAGGTACAGGACCTTGTCCAATACCTGGAGCTCGTTCAGTGCAAGGCAGAAGGAGCTATATGTGTTCTGCATATGTGTATGTTACAAAATGCACGATATGTCCCAGTTAGACCACCATACTTTATATTATGAGAGAGAGACTGTGCTATACCTACTTTTAAAAAGAATCAGGACATTTACGCTTGTTTTTGTGGTATATTTTCCCTTAGTTCAACTCAAAACAACACACATCCCACTTAGAAAATCAATTCCATAGGAAACGTCCAAGATTTTAAACTATCACCAGAATGAACCGATGAGAAATCCGACTGAAATGTTCTCACAAAATAGTTAATCCGAATAAGCTGTGATGTATTTGACTCTAAAATTGTAAAATTGACATAATTTCCGTGGTATCGCCCAGGGTACGATTGTTCTTGCTTTAGTTTTACTTCTTTTTTATATAAATAATTTAGCGGTGGAACACGACCTATCTCGAAACTAGGTGAAGAGCTACTGAAGTCAATTCGAAGTGAACGCGGTAAGAAAATTAGTCTAGCCAATGAAATTGTTTATGATGAGTGGTGATGCAATGTTTTGTACGAAGGTAGTATGGCAAAATAATAAATACCCTCTCAAGCATTTCCCATTGTAGTGGAGACTGGAATGTGAACTTAAATCCCTCCGTTGTGTATTGTAACATTTCCTTTTACCACATCAACTACTGAATGGTCACAGTACTCGTACCATTTCTTTTTACCACATCAGCTACTGAACCGTCACAGTACTGGTTCGTATTTTGAAACTGACAATTTATTTGTACCTCACTTAAACATTTTGACGTACACACTCACATCGGTATAGTCAGGAGTGGTGCAGTATTAAGTGGCATGGTTTTTTTTTCTTTTTTTTTTTCTTCTTTTCTTTTCAAACTTGCGAATCTGGTATTTGTACGAATTAACGAAGCATGTTCAGTGAAACTCAAGGATAAAACCCCAAGTTGTCTGTCCATTGATGTGAATATTTACATTAAAAACAATATGACCTGCACAACACAAAGATATACGGCAAGCATGATTAGAATGAACACAACAACACCTAACTAGTAACAAAGAGATGTTTTTTCTTCACGTCCGCGTAACTTAGAGTTTCAATCCTCTTTCAAGACAAACTTGGTATCCTTTTGTGAGCGTGAAATTAAAATACTGAATAAACTTAAGCGCTTTGCTATAGACTATGGCCTAGATAATTTCATCAACAAACTAAACAACATAAATACCGTCACAACAATAGAAAGCCCGAAATCGTCTATTAAAAAAGAAATGCGTTTAGAAAAATAATTAAAGATTAACGATGGCTAATCAATAAAACCGAATTAAAGAAAGGCAAAGGCATTTGTATATAGGCCTTTCACTTTGATATTGTATGCGGATGTAATCTGCCATGTATTAACGGCTTGAAAAAAAAATGGCATACGCAAAGAGAAACTTCAATTCAAGGAAAATACACATATCAAAACAAAACATGGAGTTTACTATCCACATACGGGTAAGCAGCTAAAACAATCCATAAAATTTACTATCCAATATCACAATATTTACCATTCACACACGGGGAAGCAGACAAAACAAATTATACAATTTACTATCCACACACAGGTAAGCAGCTAAAACAAACTATATAATTTACTATCCAATTAAACATCATCTACCATCCACACACACACGGGGATGCAGCTAAAACAAACCACATAATTTACTATCCAATATCACACCATCTACCATCCACACACACGGGAAGCAGCCAAAACAAAACATACAATGTACTATCCACACACGGGGAAGCAGCCAAACAATCCACACAATTTACTATCGAATATCACACCATCTATATTCCACATACACGGAGAAGCAGCCAAACAAACCACATCCAATACCACACCATCTACCATCCACAGATACACGGGGAAGCAGCCAAACAAACCACATAATCTACTATCCAATATCACACAATCTATCATCCACACACAGGAAGCAGCCAAAACAAACCACATAATTTACAATCCAATATCATACAATCTTCACTACACACACGGGTAAGCAGCTAAAACAAAGCAAATAATCTACTATCCAACATCACACAATCTATCATCCACATGCGGGAAGCAGGGAAAACTAACCACATATTCTACAATTCAATATCATACAATCTACCATCCACACGCCGGTAAGCAGCCAAAATAAACCACTTAATCTACTATCTAATATCACACAAACTATCATCCACACACGGAAAGCAGCCAAACTAAAACATACAATTTACTATCCACACACCGGTAAGCAGCCAAAACAAACCACTTAATCTACTATCAAAAATCACACCTTCTACTATGCACACACGGGAAGCAGCCAAATAAAACATACAATTTATGCTCCACCCAAAACAAACCACATAATCTATTATCCAATATCGTCCACACACGGGAAGCCGCCAAAACGAATCACATAAACTACTATGCAATATCACACAATCGATCGTCCATACACGGGAAACAGCCAAAATAAAACTTACAATTTACTATACACACGGGAAGCAGCCAAAATAAAATATACAATTTTCTATCCACACACCAGTAAGCAGCCAATACAAACCACTTAATCTCCTATAAAAGAAATCACACAATCTTCTATCCACACGGGAAGCAGAAAAATAAAACATAGAATTTACTATCCACACACGGGAAGCAGACAAAACAAACCACATAATCTACAATCCAATATCACACCATCTACCATCCACACACCGGTAAGCAGCCCAAAAAAACCATACAATTTACTATCCCCACACGGGGAAGCAGCCAAAACAAACCACTCACTCTACTATCCAAAGTCACACAATCTACCATTCACACAAGGGCAGCAGCCAAAACAAACCACATAATTTACTATCCACACACGGGAAGCAGAGAAAATAAACATACAATTTACTATCCACCTATCCACACACGGGAAGGAGCCAAAACAAACCACATAATCTACTATCCAATACCACACAATCTATTATCCACACACGGGAAGCAGCCAAAATAAAACATACAATTTACTATCCACACACCAGTAAGCAGCCAATACAAACCACTTAATCTCCTATAAAAAAAAACACACAATCTACTATCCACACACGGGAAGCAGCCAAAAAAAAACCATACAAATTACTATTAACACACGGGAAGCAGCCAAAACAAATTACATATCCAATATCATACAATCTCCCATACACAAACGGGGAAGCAGCCAAAATAAAACATGTAATTTACTATCCACACACGGGAAGCAGCCAAAGCAAACCACATAATCTACAATCCAATATTATACACACACGGGAAGCAGCCATAACAAATCACATAATATACTATCCAATATCATACAATCTCCCATCCACAAACCGGGAAGCAGCCAAAATAAATCATACAATTTACTATCCCCACACGGGAATCAGCCAAAACAAACCACATAAAGAACTATTCAATATCACACCATCTACCATCCACACACCGTTAAGCAGCCAAAATAAAACATACAATTTACTATCCCCACACGGGGAAGCAGCCAAAACAAGCCACTTACTCTACTATCCAAAGTCATACAATCTACTATTCACACACGGGCAGCAGCCAAAACAAACCACATAATTTACTATCCACACACGGGAAGCAGAGAAAATAAAACATACAATTTACTATCCACCTATCCACACACGGGAAGGAGCCAAAACAAACCACATAATCTACTATCCAATACCACACAATCTATCATCCACACACGAGAATCAGCCAAAACTAACCATACAATCTACAATCCAAAATCAAACAATCTTCCATCCACACACCAGTAAGCAGCCAAAACAAACCACTCAATCTACTATCCAAAGTCACACAATCTACCATTCACACACGGGCAGCAGCCAAAACAAACCACATAATTTACTATCCAATATCATACAATCTTCCATCCACACACGAGGAAGCAGCCAAAATAAAACATATAATTTACTATCCACACACGGGAAGCAGAGAAAATAAAACATACAATTTACTATCCACCTATCCACACACGGGAAGGAGCCAAAACAAACCACATAATCTACTATCCAATACCACACAATCTATCATCCACACACGGGAGCAGCCAAAATAAAACATACAATTTTCTATCCACACACCAGTAAGCAGCCAATACAAACCACTTAATCTCCTATAAAAAAAAAACACACAATCTACTATCCACACACGGGAAGCAGCCAAAAAAAACCATACAAATTACTATTAACACACGGGAAGCAGCCAAAACAAATTACATATCCAATATCATACAATCTCCCATACACAAACGGGGAAGCAGCCAAAATAAAACATACAATTTACTATTAACACACGGGAAGCAGCCAAAAAAACCACATAATCTACTATCCAATATCATACAATCTGCCACCGAAAAACGGGGAAGTAGCCAAAATAAAACACAGTTTACTATCCGCACACGGGAAGCAGCCAAAATAAAAAATACAATTTAATATCCACACACGGGAAGCAACCAAAACAAACCACATAATCTACTATCCAATATCACACCATCTACCATCCACACACGGGAAGCAGCCAAAATAAAACATACAATTTTCTATCCACATACCGGTAAGCAGCCAATACAAACCACTTAAACTCCTATAAAGAAAACACACAATCTACTATCCACAGACGGGAAGCATCCAAAATAAAACATACAATTTACTATCCCCACAAGGGGAAGCAGCCGAAAAAAATCAATATAATCTACTATCCAACATCAAACAATCTATCATACGCACACGGGAAGCAGCCAAAACTAACCATACAATCTACAATCCAATATCAAACAATCTTCCATCCACACACCGGTAAGCAGCCAAAAAAAAACCCATTTAATCTACTATCCAAAGTCACACAATCTACCATTCACACACGGGCAGCAGCCAAAACAAGCCACATAATTTACTATCCAATATCATACAATCTTCCATCCACACACGAGAAAGCAGCCAAAATAAAACACAATTTACTATTTCACACACGGGAAGCAGCCAAAACAAACCAGATAATCTACAATTTAATATCATCCACATACGGGAAGCAGCCGAAACAAATCACATAATCTACTATCCAATATCATATGATCTACCATCCACAAAAGGGGAAGCATCCAAAATAAAACCTACAATTTACTATCAACACACGGGAAGCAGCCAAAGCAAACCACATAATCTACTATGCAATATCATCTACCATCCACAAACGGGGAAATAGCCAAAATAAAATATACAATTTACTATCCACACACGGGGAAGCAGCCAAAATAAATCATACAATTTACTATCCCCACACGGGAATCAGCCAAAACAAACCAAATAATCAACTATCCAATATCACACAATCTACTATCCACACACGCAAAGCAGCAAAAGTAAAACATACAGTTTACTATCCACACACGGGAAGCAGCCAAAACAAACCACATAATTTACAATCCAATATTATACACACACGGGAAGCAGCCATAACAAATCACATAATATACTATCCAATATCATACAATCTCCCAGCCACAAACGGGGAAGCAGCCAAAATAAATCATACAATTTACTATCACCACACGGGAATCAGCCAAAACAAACCACATAATCAACTATCCAATATCACACCATCTACCATCCACACACCGGTAAGCAGCCAAAATAAACATACAATTTACTATCCCCACGCGTTGAAACAGTCACAAAAAAATATAATCTACTATCCAAAATCACACAATCTATCATCCACACACACGATCAAGAAGCCAAAACAAAACACAATTTTACTATCCACACACGGGGAAGCAGCTTAATCAAAACGGTTTAGTGATGGAAATGGTTGGATAGTTTGATGTGAGGTATAGAAAGAAGTCAAAGAGCATATATATTTTAAACAAATTTAAAACAAACGACAGACGCATTGATTTCAAAAGACATTTTTTTTTCAAATAAGAAACAACTAACAAAACGATTTTTTTTTCAAATAACAAACATTGATTCCAAGAAGCAGTGTACGAACTACGTACGGTTCAAAAGGTAATAAAGTTCCCAATTATCCATTTTTTGTGTGGCCTTTTTTTTCTTCACAGGTGATGATAAGTCATCAATTCGATCCAGACATTTTGCTTGAAAAGGTCTGTCAGGTAACTGTTTGTTTGCTTCGTCTCCTTAATCTTGGCCAAGAGAGCTTCGATGTGATCAATTTCTCGAGCAAACATTGGAGGAAAGGAATTGTGACGCAAGTCTTTATACCACTGAAGTAACACGGTTTCTTCTGAGATGAGACTCCAAGCTTCGTTCAGATAATCGTCCAATTTTTCTTCTTGATCCATCATCATACATTTATCTTGTTGAATTTGACTGGGATGATCGTTTTGACATCCATAACAATCTTTCTTAATCATGTCCCTCGTTTTATCCTCCAAGTGTTTGGCAAAACAGGTGACTAAATGTTGTTCCTGTTTTTGCCACCTGGACTGCATTATCACTACTTCTTCTTTTTGGTCGTGGGGATTAGCTTTCTCTGCAACCTCCCATTCCATTTCCATTGATTCTCCACTGTTCAAAGAAGGACAAGGGGCTTCAATAGTTTCTAATATTTTATAATGACTTCTCTCAAACTACTGATTTCTATGGTATTATCAAATTCAGCATACATAATGACATTCACCGTTTCTTCAAGAGCCCTTGTAAACTGATGTTCCACACGCAGTTGCCCATATTTTAAAGGATCGAAATGTCCCTCGTCGTTGCCTTGGTCTGGAGTGAAATAAAAAGCCCACAAAGTGTAACCTCCTGCATAGTCGTCGTAGGAAATGCCGTGACTGGTGATGGTTCTTAACTGTCCTGTGGATTCGTACAGCGACATACGATCTCAAGTAATTCTTCTGGATAAAGTCGGGTTCGAAGGGTCGGGTACACACAGTTTTGCCATCGCGACTGACTTCGATTTTGGATACTTTGCAGTGCTTAAACTGGAAAGGATTTTGATCGTGGGTACCGTTGAGGGCTGCATTGATGACGTTACCAATGAATACATGTTTGGGTAACTGTCCTTTGAATAGATGATCTTCGATCTTACATCGGAGTCCATTGGCAATGGTGGAAGTTTTTACTTCCTCTCGTCGTATCGGATCCTTGGCTGTCGTTCTGCTCAAAGTGTGACTGATATAATTTCCCACCTTAGGTTACACTTCACGTATAACCTGGCTTCTTGGATAATGGTTTTATATTCGTTGGCATGAGCAATCAAATGGAAAGCAGTACTGCTACGATTCAGTCTCAAGCGAATATCCACACCGTTCAGCAAATACGTCTCTTGAAACCACATGTTCAAATGCAAACGATCGAACAGTTCTAAACTACATCCTTGCAGCTTTTTCTTTCGACGCTCGTTAAAACCCACATTGTGAGGATCGTCATCTAAGGTCAAGGCTGTGTCGTTAAACTTATCTGCGGTGTCAGGTTTCCATACCACGCAAGCATCTAAATGAGTGTTCTTGGCTTCTTTTCCGTACGTCAAGAGATTTTCGAGGAACGCTCGGTAAGGGTAAGTATTCATGCTACTGCTCACCAGTTTGTTATTCATGTACAAATCCACATCGCTGAACAAGTCGAAGTTCGGGTTGCCCTTTGATTTCAAACTCGATGGGAGCTGAATCAGCCAAGGAGGAGACGGGATAAAACTCAACACATTGGGCTTCTTGCATGGTCATCATAGTGGTTGGCATGGCAAAGAGATCCAGTTCCGACTTGGAAAAGGCACAAGATTCTTGGTGCATCATTATTTCTCAGTCTCTATGATTTGCTTTTAATAATCAAAAATGTCTAAGTCTCGAACGGTTCTTTTTTTCATAGTCTTTCTAACTTTAGAGGTATGCCGACTTTTGGAAGGATGTCTTCGTCGTCGCTTTCTGCCTTGTCCTTGCTGTGTCCTCAGGGAAGGAGGAATGCCAGACTCGATACCGTTCTGTGCATTTATAGGACTTTCTCGTTGACCTAAAATTATTTACCCGTTTGAAGCAAGACATTTTTGCCTGCTCTCAAGAAAGCTTCTTTGGGATTTTGTTTGTCAATGAGAACATTTTGAAGAAATTCTTTGCCGTGAGTCAATGCGGCATCTTTTAAGGCGTGCAATCCTCGTGTCACCATCGGTTCCAAAACAAGGACTACGGAACGAAAGGCTGATTTAAACATATCTCCTAAACCATGTCCTCGTTGTTGAGCGACACCTCGGTACACAGGATATATCAATTTTTAGTTGTTAGAGAATCGTTTTTGAAAATGGAGTTTCACTGTGACTTTCCCTTTGGTAAATGGAATATATTGTTCTAGATCTACTTTTATAGTAATGTTGACACTGTCAAAATACGACTTACTGACAGGCAAATAATGAGGATGTACAAATTTGCGGTGAACATGATAGGTATTTCCACCTTCCTCGTCAGCGATCATGGCAGAATCCACTTTGAAAGGAATGACACGCAGTAACGGTACAGAGGTGTGTCCCACAACGTTGTACTCCACCACATCGGAGTACACAAACATAAAGTTGAGTCCTTGGTTCATTTCTACAGGAAATCGAAAATATTTCGCAAAATCCAAGTTACTGGTTATGGCAGGTATTTTATTTCTTGACCAACCTGAAGTCTCCACCCAAAATATCATACAATGCAGGACAACAGGTAGTGGCCATAATTTTATCCTCTGAAAATTTGATCATTAGTCTAGGAGCCACTTTATGGTACTCAAAAGTAACACTATTTTTGGCTTTCTCCATGGCTTTACCAAACAAAGTATTGAACCTGGTTACAATCGTATTCACTAAATGTTGACCACAAAAATAATAAACGGCACGAATTGTTCACATATAGGTGGACCGTTTAGATTTGGGGTCCTGTGTTTAAATCGGGTCACTGACAGTGATGCGTTCGTCTACGATTTGTTGCAATTGCTCGTCATACACTTCTCCTGAAAAACTATTATGATTTTCGACGATGTTTCTGATTTGTGTAGGGTGTATCATTTCCACTAAAGCCACTTCACAATGAGCATCTTGATCTAAATGAATGACTTGTGGTAATTTAGCCGTGTAACAGCACAACGTGTTGTTAGGAAACACCTACATGGAACAGTTCCTGGGTAACGTTAAGTAAAATTGATTCATAGTGTTGTTCATAATTCCAAAGTTTTCCTGTCCGAGGTGTCATTCAAGGTTAAAGGAGTGTCTTAAAAAGAATTGTGATTGACGGGGTGACTGTCAGGAGAATGACTGACGTTGGGCGCAAGGCTCACAATATTGTTACTGTTGTTCCCGTTCTAAGAGTATTTCATGGAAGGATTAAGAAGAAGATAACCGATGCAACTGTTGAGTAAAATGGTCCATATTATTTTGTCTCTTGTTGAAAACTCAAATTAGCAATGGCTGCACCGATGACACAATACACCACAAAAATTTGACAGAAAAAGACAATGTGGGTTTTAGGGACACGTTCTCCACACCACACCCACAAGGGTTGCTTTTGTAAATCTTGCAGAGAAGAACTGACTGAGGGAGTAGTCGCTGTGGTAGCTGAAGCTGTATTGAAGGGCATGAAGGTCACTTCTTTTTATAGTCGATGACTTGCGAAGCGTCAATCCAAGAATCAAACCTGGGAGGATATCCTTTCCAACGTACTTTGACTTCTTTGACACGCCTTTTACCTACTTTACGGTATCTGCGTTTGAGAATGCTTTCAATGGCGTACACGTCGTCTTCTATTTTATTTTGGTGACACGTTGTAACTCAGGCAAGTAAAACGTTCATTTTAACACTTTTCCATTCATGTCTTCCAGTTTATAGACGGTAGGATGACGATCACGCACTCGTCCAGTAACACAAAACAATTCGCTGGTCCAGTTCCGTAAGTAACCTTTTTCGAAAGTGCGTTTGGTTTTACCAGTGCGAACGCAATCTCCAGGGGTTAACACTCCACCTTTCTTCGGGACAGCCATCGTCCGGGACGTACCACACCGACGCTAAAAAACAGTCACTTTGTTGTCGGCTGTCACATTTTGTGGGTCAATTCCAATGCTTCTATGGTAAGATTGATTGTAGGCTTGGACTAAATGCAGTAAGACGTCGATGTATTTGAGATTGTGTTGATGCGTAAAATATTTCCACATGCGTTCTTTGAAGGTACGTTGAAAACGTTCCACGATGCTAGCTTTGGTTTCAGGATTTTCGGTGGTAAAAAATGAATGTCACGTTTCTTTAATTCTCGTTGGAAAGCTTGGTTCAGAAATTCGGTGCCTTTGTCGGTTTGCCATCGCAGAGGGTGACAACCAATTTTTTTCAACACCAGTTTCAAAGCTCGTACTAGCTCTCCGCTCGATTTGGAAGTCAATGGCACGACCCAGGCAAATTTAGAAAAGACGTCGATCACACAAAACAAATATTTGTAGCCGCGATTGTAGGTGGTTAAATGAGAAACATCAGCTAAATCGGATTGCCATTGATGATCGATGCCTTCCACTTGAGTGCGACTTCTGTGAAATTTTCGTCGAATGGGTTTGTGTAAAGTGTACGTAGATTGTTCTTGTAACTATCGTTGTACTTCAAGTAAACGGAGCGTTTTTAGGCGAGTTTTAGCAGCACGATATAATTTCTGAACACTTCCGTAACCTGCAGGGTAGGCTGCATCGTAGTAAATGATGGCTACCACCTTCTCCATGGTTTTGTTAATAAGGTACCCAGTCTTCGACGATACTGCTTTGGGTGGAGCGAAATGGGGGTTATTTGGAAACGGTGTTACGTGTCTGATGTGCCACAGGAGTAAACGTCGAGGGTACTGGTGGTGGTGGTGGTGGTGGTGGTAGTGGTGGTGGTAGTGGAGGTAATGGGATAGCTTTGGTCTTCTTTTCTTTTCTTACTTCTGTTTTTCTTTCTTTGTTTTTCACTTCTGTCGAATGAGGGGCCATCATCTTTTTAACTCAAGTTTTGAGTTCTTCTCGTTGGGGAGTGGGGGAAGGGGTCAACAAGGAAGCTGCAATCTTACACAGAATGGGATTGGCGGTGTGTGTTTGAAAAATATCATGGGGTTATTCTACCTTGGGTAATGGTGAGGTCACGTCTGTCTTGTCCGCTGTAGAAAGTGATGGCAACGGACTATTCATTAGAGCCTTAAAATCAGCCAGAGTGGGTAGAGCTGTTTGTTCTACAGCTTTCCAATGAAAGAGTTGCAGTCGTTTCAAGAGATGTCCGTTCTGTTGCGATTTTTCGGTTTCGGACAAATCGTGGCGATGCAATAAGGATTGCAATTCATGTTGTAATTGGGATATCTCGCTCAAATGAGGATTGGGTGGTAAATGGGAGGTTCGTTGTTCTTGCCAACGATGGTATTCCATCCATCGTTTGTAAGGGACCAAAGTCAGTTTTCGTCCTTTCATGGGCTTCCAAAGGTTATTTATGAGATCATTGTGCTCCATAGGGCCCTTTTATCTTCTGGAAGGATCATTCATATTTCTACCCATTCCTTGGGGTATCCCTTGGGACATCCCTTGGTTCATCCCTTGTGTCACCCCTTATATCAAACCTGGTATTAAGCCTGTCAACAAAGGAGCAAGAAAGGGTATCAACATCTTTTTCTTTTGACGGACGGGTATTTTCTTTGGGACTATTTGACGAAGAACGTGTCGATGTTTAGCTATGCATTTTTTCTGGTATGGAGACAAAGGTATCGTGCCTTTCAAGACATTCAAATAAGATTCGCACACGGTATCGATGACATCTTTGGAGGCCGTTTCAATGATTTGTTTTCGCATGGGTGGAGAGGCTTTAGACAGGACGGACAACACGTCTCCGTGTTTGGCTAAACGAGGAGGTATTCCTTTCCTATTCTTTCCCTTGTGGGGTGAATAAGAATGTTTTCTGCGAAGTGACATCTTTGCTTGTTCATTCCAGAAATACACTGACGTCAAAGACTTGGTACACACCCTATTTTATCTTCTTTTCTAGCGCTTTGTCAAAAATGTAACGATGTGTTTCCCAAAATCGCCAAAGTTACCTCCTTTTTGGTGACTCTTCTTTTTTTTTAAACGAATGCGTCTTTTTAGGGGATGACGTCGAAGTTTGGCTAAGCGTTTTGTAGGATGACGAGATTATCTTTTTCCTTTTCCTTTTTGGACAGAAGAACGGCGATGGTTGTGGTGTGCACGTTTTTTAGGAGACAGAATTGGCAGAGAAAATTCTGATTCACGTTGTTGTCCTCAAGTCATTTTTATACTGATTATCTTTCCGTCGTATCAACTTCCTGACAGGTACCAAAGGGGTTCGTAACAGACTAAATCGGGACAGTTCTTGTTTGGACAAATCCAGTAAACTCTTTAACATGCCAGATGTTTCTTGGACTTTGACTTTGGGGGCAGGTATTTTGTGAGTAGCTGCTACTGCCGCTAATGTGGAAGAGGGTGTCACCGGTGGAGGAGACGTTTTGGGAGACGCAGATTTCCAATGTTTCATCAAATTAGGAAGATCGGGTGTCAAATATTGGATTTGGCTGGCATCACCCGCAACGGAGAAGTGGAAGAACCTGAGGCTACTGGAAACGCGGTCACTGGTGCTGCAGGTCGTGGTTTGCGAAGTTAAGGTTGCGTCCTGGCCGAAGTACCTCTTTTGCGGGTGACAGCTCTTTTCTGTGGACTTTTCTTTTTCTGTGTTTTGGTTTTGGCACCGTAGTTCTTTTTCTTGGGGGTTCGTTTGGCTTTTTTTTCTGGTGATCTTTGGGAGCATTGGGATCCCATTTTAAAAGGGAACGAATGATGACACCTCCTAGAGAACCGCTACCTCCAGGTTTCAAAATTATTTGCTTTTCGGTTTGAGTGTCGATGCAAGGATCAGCCAGTTGCGTCAAGGCTACTTTGTTTCTGTCAAGAAAACGTTTGGTTTGATTTTGAATGTGAATTATGCCTTGCAGTATCTGACGTGCTGTCACCGTAAAACATCGTAAGACTTCTCTGAGACTGGCTTCTAAGACGTGAGCACATATTTGTGGATTATTTCGCGACTGATACTGAACAAGGCCCGAATCAATTTGATGGGAAGATGAGACTGAAGGGGCGTCATGGTGACGATGTATGAGACAAGGTCAAAATGAACGAGGTTTTTATAGATTTTTTTGTTGTTATTATTGTTATGTCGACGACGAGGACGTGTACACGACAGGTCCTCCGTCTTGGCACCAGTCGTGAAACAAATGGGTACGAAATCGCAAATAATCGGGAGTAGTTGATTTTAAATTCACGAGTAAATAGGCTAGTGGAGTTTGAGTGGCATCATCGTAAGCATGAATCAGCTAAGGTATTCCTAACTGTTTGGCTAAGACTTGCACTTGCGATTTATCTTGAGGACTTTTAAACAAGACCACGTAATGATCATTGAGACTAATGGTACGATGGGCTTTACATTGTTGAAATAAATTTTGTGTAATGTAAATGACACTAGCATTGCGATGATGCCCTCTACGCGTAAAACACAGTTTAATTTCTTCTTCATATTCTCCTAACATGTCGTCAAAAATGACCAAATGAGTTTGACTAGGGTCAGACACGATCCCATCGTCTTCTCTATGAATGTCTTCCACAAACACAATGGAATCACCTTGACTGTCTTGCAAGAGACTGTATGCCGATTGCCACTCTTTGTAACACCACACGATGCGTTGAGGTGAACGATCTATTAAATGATGTTTATGTTCGATCAAACGTTTGACAAATTCGGTTTTGCCTGAACCGCTCGGTCCAGCAATTAACATGTTAAAAGGATGACAAGATACAAGGCCTCCCAACTAGCATGATCTAAGTGTTCGTCAATGACTTTAAATGTCGAGAAGAAAGGAGTAGAAATAGCAGAGTTAGCCATAGTAGTGTATGGTATGGACTATTGACACAAAAACAGACAAGATAAGAGGTTTTTTTACTTTTTGTCAAGACACCTTTAAATCTGAAAACCCTAAAGACAAAAATACATAAAGCCAAATGGATAAGTACGCGAAAAAAATACACATGGTGACGATCAAAGTGGTATATAAACAAGTCTCTGTACAACATTGTTTGGGTAACCAAGGTGTCCTTGAGGTAGTGTGTAATGTTCTTATAGTCTCTACATGGGGTACAATTACATAGGTGTCTTCTCGTAAGGGTGTTTGTGGGATAATGTCCATGACAGTCCTGTCTTGAAAAGAGTGATTGTCCTCGGTGACAGATTCTACTTCTTCTTCTGGCACTGTCACTAACACAGGTTTAAAATAGACCTTTTTCACTCGACAATGAATTCTTTTTTGTCCAAGCCTCAAAACCCCAACTTTTCCAGTCACGTACATCTGCCCAATGAGAGTGTAAATCACAAGCTACACACACATCCTCGTACAATGCTTCCGTACGTAAAAGTTGACGAATCTTTTTTTTCCTGTACAGGTTGAGACGTATCCAGATGAAAGTGTAAGGCTTTTAACAGAACGAGTCTCTCATGGACATTTAAAGGAGTCACCATACTGTCTTTGTAGGTATCGTTCGTAAAATGTCCACAAGGAATCGACCGGTAAACGAAATCACAGAAAGCAAGTCACTAACGCACACACTACACGTTGACCCCAATAGATGGTACACAGTTCTCGTAATAAGTGTTCGTAATCCTCCACTCTTTGAATGTTCTCATTGATATCCTTCCACGGAATCTGTTTTATCACAAGTGATAAAGATTGTGGCATGGTAGTTATATTTAATTATTCTTTTTTGTCGAAGACCATAAGTGTAAAATCTGCACAGAATTATTTAAAATCTTCTCCAAAAGCGAAAGTGATTAACATAACGTGTAATTTCGGGCCATTGCCATTCAGGGTCACGGTTAAGAAAGATCAAAACATTTTCAGATGTAAACGGTCTAAATTGGAATCTGTGGAAGGTACACTTGATCCAGAGAAATCTGACACGTTGATTGATTTTTGTCACTTTCCTCTTGTGAATTTCACGTCACAAAAGCTCTACAGTCCCCAATTGAGATTTTTCTGTAGCAAGTCCCTGCCAAACTTCCTTGTAGATTTTCTCTTGCAATTGTGTGGTGATCCTTGAATGTTATGTTTAAAGAGGGTTTATATACTGGTCTAGGTTTGTCTCGAAGCCAAACTGGTTTGTTAAACGACATGGTACAGTATTGTCACTTTCAATCACTAAGTCCCTCTAAAGGTAGGTAGTGACAATTCGGAGACCATCGAGCATGTTCCAGGTAAACGGAATCCTTCTGTTCCCACTGGTAAATTGACACACCACAACTGAAACACTTGACTTTATCCCCTTCGTTCAAGTAGAAAAATCCGGCTCTGGCTACTTCTTCAGGAGTTGGTCCAGGTAGATATGTTGGCCAGTTTTCTTTGAAAGTTTGGAATCAACTTTTAAAATTAAAGTATTCAGGCAAGCGCACAGGGAACGAATATTCGTCTTTCTCAAGTTCATTTCGATACAGGTACGGTGAAATTACCAGGAGGTTACTTTGGATTGAATGACATCCGTAGGATAGTAGCCGCATGGTCTCACGCGGAGATGGCATTGCTTTCGCATCAAGAGTGATTGAGAAGGTACTGTGACGTTAGGACACGTACGTACTCCAGAAGTATGCTTCTCGACTACGACGTCTCATTCTCTATGTCACTTTCACTTTGTTGCTGACCACGATGTCTACCAACAACTGTATTTCTTTATTTGATTTTTAAAAAAATATAAAATACTAGATCCATTTTTTAAAATAATCTAATCTTATTTGACAGCAGCGACAACGACTTCTACTCTTACCACAGTTGCTACACCTACAAAGAGGATCCTTCCCGGGACCAAAGTATGAAACAGCGCAAGTAAGTTGTGAAGTTTAGTGAATCTATATAAACAACAACTGTCAAGCCTGCTATGTTTCAATTCTGTTTGTGATAATAATTTATGATATTCCACATTATCCCAAGTGGAAGGTTACAAACCGTACAAAAGTTATATGACTTTAGCTTTTGACACTTACACATACTTCTTTCTATCGTGTGATTAGTAGATTTGCGTTCTAGCTTCTGCCTGTGTGTGAATTGTATGGTTTGATTTGATATGTGTATTTTCCTTGAATAGTGTTTAGGTGTGATCCCAAAAATAAAAAGAAGGAACAAATCTGAAAAAGTCAGTTTGAATTGAGGTTTCTCTTTGCGTATACCTTATTTCAAGCTGTTAATATATGGCAGATTACATCCGCATACAATATCAAAGTGAAAGGCCTATATACAAATGTCATTGTCTTTCTTTAATTCGGTTTCATTGCTTAGCCATCGTTAATATTTAATTATTTTTTTAACGCATTTCTTTTTTAATAGACGATTTCGGGTTTTCTATTGTTGTAACGGTATTTATGTTGTTTAGTTTGTTGATGAAATTATCTATACTATAGTCTAGTTTCTTCAGTATTTTAATTTCACGCTCACAAAAGGATACCAAGTTTGTCTTGAAAGAGGATTGAAACTCTAAGTTACGCGGACGTGAAGAAAAACATCTCTGTTACTGCAGTTAGGTGTTGTTGTGTTCATTCTAATTATGCTTGCCGTATATCTTTGTGTTTTGCAGGTCATATTGTTTCTTATGTAAATATTCGCATCAATAGACAGACAGCTTGAGGTTTTATCCTTGAGGTTCACTGAACTTGTTTCATTAATTCGTAAAAATCCCAGATTCACAAGTTTGAAAAGAAAAGAAGAAAAAAAAAGAAAAAAAAACCCATGCCACTTAATACTGCACCACTCCTGACTATACCGATGTGTGTACGTCAAAATGTTTAAGTGAGATACAAATAAATTGTCAGTTTCAAAATGCGAACCAGTACCGTGACCGTTCAGTAGCTGATGTGGTAAAAAGAAATGTTACAATACACAACGGAGGAAATTAAGTTCACATTCCAGTCTACACTACAATGGGAACAACTTGAGTGCGTATTTATTATTTTGCCATACTACCTTCGTACAAAACATTGCATCACTCATCATAAACGATTTCATTGCCTAGACTAATTTTCTTACCGCGTTCACTTTGAATTGACTTCAGTAGCTCTTCACCTAGTTTCGATATAGGTCGTGTTTCACCGCTAGATTATTTATATAAAAAAAGAAGTAAAACTAAAGCAAGAACAATCGTACCCTGGGCGATACCACGGAAATTATGTCAATTTTACAATTTTAGAGTCAAATATATCACAGTGTATTTGGAGTAACTATTTTGTGAGAACATTTCAGTCTTATTTGACATCGATTCACTCTGGTGATATTTTAAAATCGTGGACGTTTCCTATGGAATTGATTTTCTAAGTGGGATGTGTGTTTCTTTGAATTGAACTAAGAGAAAATATACCACAAAAGCAAGCGTAAGTGTCCTGATTCTTTTTAAAAGTAGATATAACATAGTCTCTCTCTCTCTCTCTCTCTCTCTCTCTCTCTCTCTCTCTCTCTCTCTCTCTCTCTCTCTCTCTCTCTCTCTCCGTCGTAATACGTTTGATTGAAATCCTAATAGTAGATGTTTCCGTTTGAAGATACCTCTCCAAAATTTTAATCAGTAGGCACCATAATTTTTGTTTGTTATGTAATTTGTTTTTCAAACGCTTCACACTTACAAATAGTCAATCAGTAATCAGTAAATCGTTGGATGAAATAAAATCTTGAGTTGACAAAATTGTACAATTCAGTTATCAGTGCTTTATCTTTATTTTTGGCACTGCAATGTATCATGAAAATTTTTTTAAGCATGAGATCTACCGTTTTTTAGAAAGGAAACAAACACAAAACTATTTCAAGAATGACGCTAGTGATCTTGCACTGTATAACCCTGCTTATGGCTAACTTTGAAATAAAAATATATCTATATATCTATCCCTTAGTCTTGCCGACCATTGGGGCACCACTGATGACCTGACAAACAGCTTCCTCCATTCCAATCTGTTCTCTGATACTCTCACTGTGTCACTGACCTTCAGTCCTGTCCACTCTGAGATGTTATCCTCCCATCTTTTCCTCTGTCTTCCTCTCCGTCGCCCTCCCTGCACAGCACCTTGCATGATTGTCTTAGCAAGCCCTGTTGATCGTGTGACATGTACATACCAGAACCAAAACACACGTTCGGAAGAATTGTAACAATGTAACAATAATTGACGCGAGTGACATTGCACTTTATGACCCTGCCTATGATTAACTTTGAATTTCAAATCAAAACACACATCTTAGACTGTCGAAAGAAGAAATCATATTTTGGTGCTGCTTTTTTCCCTTTGATTTAGATTTGTTACAACTTGGCAATATTGTTTGTAGCGTGTGCTGAGAAACACAGGACATCCCATAAATTTGAAATATGTCAGTGGACAATAAATATCATACTACCTTTTTATTAAATTGATGAATGAATGAAAAGAATGAACATATTTCACATAGAATGTATGATGTTCTTGATTATCCTTGTTTTGTTTTCCTTTCCTTCTGTGTGTGTAGGAGATTGTGTGATTTTATTTTCCTTCCCTTCTGTTTTGATATGAGATTGTGTGGTTTCCCTTGACGCTATACAAACCCACCAAGTTAAATTTCCCCTTGTCGCTATAGTGTCCCACGCACTTTGTCGCTAGAGTGTCCCACGACCTTTTTGACTGGGATTTCCATTGTCGCTATAAATCTTGTCGCTAGTGTCCCACGACCTTTGTCGCTAGAGTGTCCCACGACCTTTTTGACGAATTTCCATTGTCGCTATAAATCTTGTCGCTAGAGTGTCCCAAGCCCTTTTTGACTGGATTTCCCATAGTCGCTAGAGTGTCCCATATTACTACTAATCATATTTATAGACGTTAATGTGCTTCGGGGAGCATGTACATTCATCTCAGAATCCTATATTTGGATAATCTTGGTATAAATGCAAGTGTTTATATTGTGAAATGTAACCCCACTTGTCTTTATTCAAAAATAGTAATGTGACTGTATTCATTTTATTTAAAAATGTCTATGCACAACATGAGACTTCAAATTTCTAAGCACAATATAAGCAAATGTGGTCAATTATATTTCCAACATATATTTTTGCATCAAATGAGACTTCCGGATATCGATTATGTAAGGAATAGAAACAGAAAGAAACAAATGCAATGTTCGCGCATTATGATCAATTTATTATGTCATATGATCATAACATGACCAAAAATGTACAGTTATGTGCAAAGGAGATTTTGATGTTTGCAACACTCCAACATGTTGTAATCTTATAGATCCCTGTCCAGCGGTGTTTAATGGCGGTTACGTAGAACCATCCTGTAGGAGACTCCCTGGACATTTGTGTACCTTCTACTGTAACCCAGAGTTTGTTAAGAGAGGCTATCGGCTGACTTGTGGGAACAATGGAACGTGGATTCAAGATACAAATTTAATTTGCGTAAAAGGAGGTATAATATATTATCTGATAGCAACAGATTTGCAAATTTAAAGCCACCAATACAAAGAAATAAATTAAAATATTGTGAATGGATATATATATATATATATATATATATATATATATATATATATATATATATATATATATATATATATATATATATATATATATATATATATATATATATATATATATATATATATAGACAGTAGTAGTATTAAGAACAATGGAACTAACATTATATTGACAGCTGATAGGAAAGAACACACATAATTGCAATATACAAACTGTTGTGTATCTTTGATTTAATAAAATTGTTTTTTAGTTTTATAGTGTTACTTTATTAAATTGCATGCTGTTGCAATATAATATTGTTTATTGGACTTGATTTTTGTATTTTTCGACGTAAACATCTCATAAAAGAAACATTGTATCTAATACTGTCCTAGTTCCAGACCTTATTGCAAATCAGTTTAAGTTTTAGTGAACACCTTTTCGATTTTCTTAAATTCTTTCTAAGAGTAAGAATTGTTAATTTCAGTAAAGGTCATACCTGTACGACATGATACTTATCAAATAACAAACTTCCATTTCTAGAAGGTTCCTCCATGTAGTTTGCGTCTTAGACTTCTTTCTAGTGTTTTTGAGGAAAAAATATTCAGTCGTGTTTTTTACACTTGAAAAGTCAGGTTGTTTTATGTTGTGTCCTGTTTGGGCTAATTGTTTTATTTTCTTCACATTTTTGCATTTCAAGTGATTATTTCACATGGAAATACTATTGTTCTAAATTAGTTCTTGGACAAGGACATTTCTTGAAATTTATACCGAAGTAAAACAACAAAATCTTCTTTTTACAAACATTTGACTGACTTAATTTCTTGATACACTGAGGTGATTACCATTTAATTAAAGATGGATGGCATAGGATTCCTTCTCGAGTTACAACACTTACTCTTTAGAACACATCAAGGATTTTTAAAAAATCTGATCTAATGGAAACAAAATACAACCAAATACGCCGATTCCTAACGTTCTATGGATATTGTGCTGGTTACTATTATTATGGTCATTGCTCTTATTACAAAATATAATATTTCCGGGATATAATCTACGGTTGTGCTACTCTACATGAACACACTCGTGACCAATGTTCCTTCTTTTGTAGGACATTACCAACTACGCTGCTATTTTCATTCTCTATGTCTAAACCAATTAGGCGCCATGTGGTACATTTTTTTAACGTTCTTACAAATAGCAATATAATCTTATGTGATTTCAACTCTCTTTCACGTTCGTGTCTAGCCTCTGTCTAATGTTTGCCTTTCACAAAGATTCAGTGAGAGCAAACAGCGAAGCGGACAGTTAAAACCTCGTTTTGAACTTTGTCATCAGGGTATATAAATTGTGCTCACAATATATTACAAAAAGTCTTGATTCCTGTATTTTGAGGGAATCTGATAAAAACAATATAAATTTTTCATTCTGTTAATATAAATATATTCATAAACCCTACTGTTTTTCAAGAAGCCTGTGCATGCATCTCAGAATCCTATATTTGAATAATCTTGGTATTAATGTGAAATTTAACCTCACTTGTTATTATACTAAAATAGTAATATGATTATATTAATTTTATTTAAAAATATATCTATGCACAACATGGGACAGTTCAAATTTCAATGCGCAAAATAAGCAAATGTGGTCAATTATAGTTCCAACATACATTATTGCATCAAGTAAGAATATATATATATATATATACATATATATATATATATATATATATATATATATATATATATATATATATATATATATATATAATGTCATGTGATCATAACGGAACTAAGAATGTAATGTGCAAAGAAGATTTTGTTGCATGCATAACACCAGCATGTTTTGATCTTATAGATCCATGTCCAGATGTGTTTAATGGTGGTTACATCGAACCATCCTGTAGCAGAGTCCCTGGAGATTCGTGTACCTTCTACTGCAACCCAGGGTTTGTTCAGAAAGGCAATTTTCTGACTTGTGGAAACGACGGAAACTGGATTTCAGATACAAATTCAATTTGCATACAATCAGGTATAATATATCAACTGATAGCAACACATTTACACATATATAGCCACCAATACACAAGAAATAAATTACAAAAGTGTGCAAAGGAATTTAGGGAATTATAAAGAGAAACCAATCTGAAGATAAACGATTTTATCTAGATGAAAAGCAAGAACAGAAAATTTGGTTACATCATCTAGACATGGTGGAAAGCATCTTGAATGCTATACAGTCGTTTATCTCATTCTGCTTCAATTTATGAGAGTACCCAAAATAGAATATACAAAATGTGAATATATTTAATTTTTGAAAACAAAATAGTATCTTTAAGTCATTGTGAATTATTAGCTTAGATGTGATGATCTAAACGCTTCTAAAATGACACAACATTTTCTGAGTGATCATTCAGATCGAAAAATTCATATAAATATGCTAGTTCTGTTTGGTTTTGAAGCGATCATTCAAGTTGATCAATTCGCATAAATATCATAGTTCGGTGTGGTTTTCTAGTGATCATTTAGATCGATAAATTCAAATTAATATGATAGGTCCCTTTGGTTTTCTAGTGATCATTCAGGTCGATAAATTCATGTAAATATGATAGTTCCCTGTGGTATTGTAGATACCATTCAGGTCGATAATTTCATATAAATATGATAGTTCGGTGTAGTTTTCCAGTGATCATTCAGGTCGATAAATTCATGTAAACATGATAGTTTGGTGTGGTTTTGTAATGATCATTCAGATCATACATTCATATAAATATGATAGTTCCCTGTGGTTTTGTAGCGATCATTCAGGTCGATAAATTCTTGTAAATATGACAGTTCCTTGTGGTTTTGTAGCGATCATTCAGGTCGATAAATACATGTCAACATGATAGTTCGGTGTGGTTTTGTAGTTATCATTCAGATCGATAAATTCATATAAATAATAGTTCCCTGTGGTTTTGTAGTGATCATGCAGGTCGATTCCCAGTGGTTTTGTAGTCATCATTCAGGTCCATAACTTCATAAAAATACGATAGTTCCCTATGGTTTCGTGGTGATCATTCAGTTCGATAAGTTCATGTAAATATGATAGTTCCGTATGGTTCTAAACAAGCAAAATCATCAAAATCATTTTATATAAACATTCGATCAAACAAACTGATTTATTTAAATACGACAGGTAGGAATTACCATCTCCAGTCTTTGGTATTTACCAAGTATAAACCTTATTCATCTTCTAAATATGTCAAATACGTTGAATCAGTGTACCAGTGGATGAGAGGCAATTAGATTCGTATAATGATATAAAATAAAGGCTTTATTTAGTTTGGATTGGTATGAACTGAGCTCAAGCTTTTATACCTGTGGTATGTTTAAATTCATTCGTTATATTACATACTGCTACCTGCAATGAAACATCAGATAGAAGTAATACAAAGGACTTTTTTCCTTAGCGTTCCGCATTGCGCCTCGGGCGTGCGTCTTATCTCTGGAAAATACAACCACTGAAGACGGAAGTAGTAATACTACGAACAATGGAACTAACATTATATTGAGAGCTGATAGGAAAGCACACACATAACTGCAATATACGTGTTGTTAAGTATATTTGACTTAATATAATTGTTACTGACAGCTTTAGTCAACACCTTTTTGATTTTCTTTAATTCTTTCTAAGAGTAAGAATTGTTAAACTAAGTCTAGGTCATACCTGTACGGCGTGATACTTATCATGTAACAAACTTCCATTTCTAGAAGGTTGCCTCCATCCGGGCATCTATTTTGCGTCTTAGACTTATTACTAATGTTTTGAGAAATAATATTCAGTCGTGCTTTCACATTTGAAATGTCAAGATGTTTTATGTTGTGTCCTGTTTCGGCTAGTTATCGTATTTTCTTTAAATTGTTATTTTTCAAGTGATTGTTTTCCCTGGAAATGCCACTGCTCTAAATTAATTCCTGCACAAGGACTTTTCCCGAATTTTATACAGAATTAAAGAACTGGATTAATATTTTGTTTGATTGAACAAGAGACTGTTGACTCTTCAGCACTTCGCATGTTACAACAGACGTCATCGTCTTCCATTTTTTATTTCGTCGGGATTCGAACTCAATTTCATAAAGGACTTTTCCTACTGGGACTTCTATTGTTTTAATTCTTGGATTAATTCAGGATTTGATGATGGGGTGCTCGTCTTGAGATATATGAAATTTAGCTAAATTATTTCAGAAAACATTGTTTATAAAATTGAAATTCCCTTTCGTTTTGAGGATTTAAAGTCCATCCCATATATTATTTCACATTTTAGAAATCTTTAGTAAAATCAACAGACTTTCTTACAATGAAATCAATTTTGGAGACCTTTCTTTCAAATCCTACACAGGAAAAGTTAGACCTTTAAAGAAAACAACATGAATTTCTTCAAATTGCCAGAAAATATGATCTTTCTGAGGCAAAAGCTTCTTTAACGAATAAAGAAATAAAAATTAGTTTGGTCCAGTATTTGGACAAATGAATGTTTTGCATAAACGTGATTTGGTTTTGATTAGTACGTCTCTATTAGATTCTAACATAAAAAAGGAAATAAAATAAAAATATAAAATGGAATTATAGTCAAGAACTGGAACTTCGGAAAAATAGTGAAGAAAAACAAACTGCAATTTCAGTTACGGAAAGAAGAAAAACAAATGCAGTTGCAGTTAGAGAAATTAGAAAACAAATGTTAAGACAGAGGAGAAAGAGAAAAAACAAATGCAGTTAAAAGCATAGAGCAAAACAAATTCCCTTGGCATCCGTCCGTCTACGTGAGACGATGTCGTAGCTCCATATTCAGCTGTTCCTTCTTTCTGTCTCTCTTTTTATCATGTTTTATATTCCTGTCATCCTCAGCTTTGCTAAGTCCCTGCCTGACATCTAAGCGCCAGATGGGACGGTCATTACCAAAGCTCCCCCAGTTGTTTACATCGATTTTGGCCGTCTTCATATCCCTCTTGCAAAGAATTTTGTAGCGCAGGCGGGGACGTCCAATCGGTCGTGTACCTTCTGCTAGTTCCCCATACAACAGGTCCTTAGGAATGCGGTCTGGGTCCATTCTCATAACATGGCCGAGCCAGAGAAGGCGCCTCTCACTGAGATTGGAGTACATTCCGTTGATGTTGGCGCGTTCTAAACTTGTGTTGGGTACTTTGTCCTGCCACTTGATGTGCATAATGCGCCGCAGACATTTCAGGTGGAAGATGTTGAGTTGTCTCTCGTGACTTTCATAGGTGGTCCATGTTTTGCTGCTGTAGGAGAGAGCTGCGCACGCAGGCTTGGTAGACACGCAGTTTGGTCTTCTCGGTGAGGTTGGGGTTGTTCCATACCCTCTGGTTTAGCCTGGCCATCACTGCAGCTGCCTCGGCAATCTTAGCATTCACCTCATAATCAATTGAGAGTGCGCTGAAGATGTTGAACCCGAGGTATGTGAAGTTCTCGACAACTTCCAAGTTGTATCCATCAATGGTGACAGAGGGAGAGGAGTCTGCATCTTCCGCCATGACGTTTGTTTTGTTCAAGCCGATGGTCAGTCCAAATTCCTTGCAAACGTTGGAGAGGCGGCATATCAGCTGTTGCAGTCCATCTTCCGTGTGGGATGTCAAGGCTGCATCATCGGCAATAAGCAATTCACGGACGAGTACCTTTATGATTTTAGTCCTAGCACGGAGACGGGCAATGTTGAACAGACTTCCGTCAGCTCTGGTTCGGATGTACACTCCATCGCTGAAGCCCTTGAAGGCGTACTGGAGAAGCACGGAGAAAAATATGACGAACAGCGTCGGAGCAAGCAGACAGCATTGTTTGATTCCGCCGATTACTCAGAAGGCTTCTGATGTTGCGCCATTGAAGCACATTGTGCTGTGCATGTTCTCGTGGAATGACACGAGGACAGCAAGTAGACATGGGGGGAAGCGAATCTTCTGCAGGATTCTGAAGAGTCCACTCCGACTGACCAGTTCAAATGCATCTGCTACTCATGATACTTCTCCTGAAGCTGACGTAGTGAGACGATCATGTCTACAGTTGACCTGCCGGCTCGAAATCCATACTGGGACTCTGGTGGGTAGACGCGGGAGGATAGGATCTGCAAGAGCATCAAGGCAACACGGGAGAAAGCCTTTCCGACAACACTGAGGATGGAGATGCCCCAGTAGTTGTTGCAGTCGCTATGGTCTCCCTTGTTCTTATACAAAGTGATGATGTTGGCATCACGCATGTCCTGTGGGTTGTATCCCTGTTCCCAGCAGAGGCAGATGAGTATGTGTAGTGGCTGGAGCTGCGCTGGTTTCCCACTCTTGAGGACTTCAGGCGGAATGTCGTCGCTTCCAGGAGCCTTTCCACAGGCAAGGCAGTGTATGGCTTTTCCGAGCTCTTCCAGGGTTGGCTGTGTGTCTAGCTCCTCCATGACAGTCAGGTCTGGAATGGCATCCAGGGCAGTGTCAGTGACGTTGTTTTGTGTTGCATATAGCTCGAGATAGTGTTCAACCCATCCCTGCAGTTGTTTGCCCTGGTCTGTGATGTCTTCACCTATATTGTACTTGAGGGGGACGGTCTTTGAGATGGAAGGGCCTATCGCCTTCTTGATGCCCTCATACATTCCTCTTGCATCCCCCGTGTCGGCAGCTGTCTGTATACTGTTGCAAAGGTTAAGCCAGTAGATGTTATCACAGTAGCGGGCAGTCTTCTGTGCGCTGTTCCTTGTATTCCTGAGTGCTTGCAATGTTCTTGGACTAGGTACAGCCTTATATGCCAGGATGGCTTTCCTCTTTGCCTCAGTCAAGTACTCCATCTCCTCCCAGTTTGCCTCATACCAGTCGGCATTTGTCCGTTCCCTCTTCCCGTAAGCTATGATGGCTGAGTTGTATACAAAGTCACAGAGATAGGGCCACTTGGAGTCAATGGTGTCATCAGGTATCACTTTGGTGAGAGCTTCCTGCACTATGCTGATGAACTGGTGTGTTTTCTCTGGGTTACTTGCACAGCAGGTATTGATGCGAGAGTGACCCTTCTTCTTGGCAAGGTGCAGCTTCTTGGGTAATATTCGCACCTTAGTGACCACAAGGGAATGGTCAATGTCGCTGAAAGTTTCGTATTTCTTCTTTGAGTCTTTTGTGGTGCGGAGTTTTGTGGCCCACTTGTCGAGATGCTTCTCTAAGCTCCACGCACCCAGTGAAGCGGACAGGCCATGGTAAGCAGCACCTTACTGACTGGGGGCTGCTCAGCGTAAGGCGGGCGGTAGCTGTCCAGTGATACATGATGATCACTCCCACCGTCGGATGTTAACCCTGGCGCCAAGCTCTACGCCAATCGAGCTTTGGCTCAGAACCGGTAAACTGCTACATCTCTTGTTGTGCCGACGCCATACGACGACGCTGGAGTGTCCTCTCCAGTGGAGTTACGAAGAGTGGGCAGGGTGGTATGGATAATCAGCTGTTGCCCATGCAGCAGATCCTCCCCTCTCCACGCAGCTGGTGGGCCCAACGAAATGACAAATGTCGATACAGCTTGGCACCAACGGCGTCGCAGAAGTTGCCGGAATGACATTGAGGTCAATGTCAGACCGCCTTAGGGACTCCGTCTCCGGATTTTTGTTGGGCTTTACTCCTTTAGCCTTTCACATGAGTGTGTATAACCGCAAGGCAGCAGAGGTTTGGAATCAGAGTTTTCCTTCTCCTAGATGAGCTACTATCCAAGGTTTACGAGTACAATCTACCCGAAGCAACTGGTTTCAAGGCAACAGTGGCCCGCCTTCACCCCTTTTCCTGTTGGTGGATAACGCGGTCCTCCGGACTTCAAATCTAAGTCACTCGTGAAGGCCAGGAGCTGGATTTTAGTTGAGAGAGGCGATCAGAGACGCAAGCTGTATGGGGGCTTTCTGGAGTGGTGCGCTTGTCTCCCACTCTCTCCCCGGCAATGTCAACCTTCGACCACAAGCGAGTGAGACAAATACAGTAAAAGAAAGAACAAATGCAGTTAAAGAAAGGCAAATGAGAGAAGGAACAGAGGGAACACTTATTTAGAATTAATGAAACAGAGCTGGCAAGTGAAATATACGTTGCTATTTCACATGCAAATCCGAGTTTTGATGTTACTATGAATTCTAGATTAGTGCTTCTTTTAGAGAAAACGAAGTAGACACATGTTTCTTTATTTGAAAAAGTTTTTAAAAAATTTGAAATGGCCAAGGGAGTATATATATATATATATATATATATATATATATATATATATATATATATATATATATACAATAGGTACACGTAGGAAGAGATAAAGATTTATGATCAAGTTTTTTAATACAACTTTTAGAACTCAAACGTCTGATAAACTTGATCATAAATCTCCATCTCTTACTACGTGTACCTATTGTAAGAAGAAAGGACACGTTATTTCTGATTGCTACAAATTGACAAATAAGCAACAGAATCAAGATATACCTATTCCAAATTCTCCTATTTTGAATATATCAAGGACACTGTCAAGTATTGAAACTAATACTTTGTTGGCCCTAATAAATCAGACTGAATTATTAACCTTTCATACCATAGAGTTCTATATCACTCTTGGATTTTCAGCAAATCCCATCCCTATTAACATTTTAAAGGACACATAATCTTCCCAGTCTTTTATTGTCAGCTACTTTACCTTTTTCAGTAAAGCCGTCTTCTAATGAAAGTATTCTTATTCAAGGAGCAGAGTGTGGCTTTGTTAATGTTCCTCTCCATTGTGCAAATTTGTAATCAGACTTAGTTTCAGGACTCGGGATAGTCGAAACAGTGTGTTTCTTACCCTTTGAGGGCATTCATTTATTACTAGGCAACGACCTAGCTGTCGATAATATTGTGGTGATTCCACTATTAACTTATAATCATTGTTTGGATAAGAAAATCAATCCTATTGAAAGAGATTTCCCTGAATTATGCCAAGCATTTGCAATTAGAAGAGCTATGGCATGGAAAGCCCTTGAGAACGATGTTGATCAAAAACGTATTCCTTTAGCGGACACATGTATTCGTCAGGGTTTTGATGAGGTCACTCACTCCTGGTTTGGATCAATCAGAAGGTATTGATCACAGTGATCCTCTTTTAACTACTCACTCCCTTTATTCTAATCAGGGCGATAAAAGACAATAACTTGTCGTTGAACAGGAAAAAGATCCTTAAATTTCATGTTTGTTTCAATGGGCTATTAATGAAAATGAAGCAAATGAAGTACCTGTCTGTTATTTTATCAAATATGTGATTCGATTCATGAGCACATAGTGACCTACCGAGGTACCTGCTCTTCATGGGTGGTCAGTGAACTATCAAACTGTAGTTCCAAAATCATACAGATTTAAAATACTAAGTCTCTCCCATTTGACTGGTCATTTAGGGATTAATAAGACTTTTGTCACAAGATCTTGAGTCGCTTTTATTTACCAACAATTAAAAGTGATGTTTGAAAATGCTGCATATCTTGTTATAATTGTTAATTGGTAGAACCACCCAATCAGAAGATACCTAAGGCTCATCAGCAACCTATTTCTGCATTTGACGAACCATTTAGCAGACAAAGTAGATTGTGTTGGTCCCTTACCTAAGACCAAGTCAGTTAATCAATACTTGTTGACCATAATGTGTGCGTTAACATGGTTCCCAGAAGCAATTCCTTCGAGGAATATTAAAACTAAAATATTAGTAAAAGCTTTGATCCAGTTTATTACTCAGTTGGGCCTTCCATAATCTATCCAATTTATTGACAACTCTTTCCGCTGTCTTTGTTAGGATCTCTTAAAATAAAATAAATAATTGTGTACAATAACATATCAACTTTATTAGACCACTTCATATCAATATGACATTACAGAGAGGTCTCCCTTGTATGTGAATAATGGAAAACAACAAGATCTTTTTTTTTTACTAACATTTGACTGACTTAGTTTCTTGATACACTGAGGTGCTCAACATTTAATTAAAGATGGATGGCATGGGATTCCTTCTCCAGACGTATAATCCATACCTCCCTTTTCATCTAGGACGGTATACGGACCTTTCCACTTTAACACTAACTTGTTTTATCAGTCGGAAGTAAAACAAAAATTCTGTCCCCCCTTTTGAATTTTCTATCGCGCGCTTTTGAATTTTAATACCAAGCTGTGCGACTGCTAGCTTGCCTTAACGTTTCATGGGTTATTGCACAAGTCTGTCTCAACTTCTCCTTCAAATCAAGCTAATGAACCTACCATATACGAGACCCTTACCGTTTTTGGTAAATCCCTTTTACGCTTCGGACACGCGCTAGACATATGACCCTATTCTCCACAACTGAAACATTGTTTTTTCTGTCTATCCTGACTAATAGATCCCATCTGATCTGATCTGCCTATTTCCCCCTTTCGGTTTTCTGGAAATTCCTCCCGAAACTACTCCTATCTGAATTCACCTGCTTCCTCTCCTTAGGACCCCTCGTGTCCCAGGCTACCACATTCAGAACTCCTCCGTGTGCGTCATCGAATATATCTGCCTGTTTAGCCATTTCACTAGCCCGATGGATAGTTTCTCTTTTAAGAATCGGACTAGTTCCTTACTACATACTGTTAGCACTTGATCTCTGATGAGAAAATCACATACTTCATCGTAAGTCTTTGCGACTCCTCCACAAGCTAACCAGTGGACTAGGTAATTATATATCCTATATACAAACTAATCGAAGCTTTCTCCCTTTTCTGGCTTGCTAAATCGGAATTTTTCCTTAAAACCCTTTTCAGTAAGCTCAAACCTTTTCAGCAATGCATCCTTCAACAAATCGGAATTAGCTGCCTCTGCGCTCGGTATCTTTGAGTATACTTCTAAAGCCCTGCCTTTCAGTGCAATGCCCAATCTTCTTTTTTGAGATATTGCGCAGTATCATATCTTTCGAATCTTAACAGATAACTATCCAAGTCATCCTTATTTTCTTCGAATGCTGGAAGTTGTGGTTTACTAAATTTACCCAGTTGCGATACCCTATCGTTCTCCAGTCTAGACCGTTCTAAATCTATCTTTTCTCTTTCAATACGCTCGCTTAGCTCTAATTTCTCGCGCTCTGTTCCCCACTCCGCGTGGGCAATCAATTCAATCTTCTCTTTTTCAATACGCGCGCTTAGTTATAGTTATCGCGCTCTTCCTGAATTCACTTCTGGTCGCATTGAAACCTTTCTTTTTCGGCCTCTCGTTCTTCGGCGCGTCTCTCTCTTTCTCTATTTTGTTCCTCCCTAATATACTGTTGTAAGGTTTCGCCATCATATCCCAATTGCTTACCAAACTCTACCATTTCGCTAGTGGACGACATGTTTTCAAATAAAACTACGTTCTAAAACAATCGTCAATAAAATAACTGCTTCTCTGAAGGAAAATGAAGTTCAGCTTCGTTACAATCTAAAAAAATATTATTTCTCAAAAACCTTTCAGTCTCAAAGGCTTTCCCCGACACAGTTGGATGTGCAAACTCAATGTAACAATCCAAACGTTTTCTCGGATAGAAAGTACAATCCCATCGCTGCCACCAAAATTGTAACTTAATCGAGCCGACACCCTTTGAGACTGGGCACGGTTTTAAGAAATAACAAACACGTTCTTGAGTGACAATGAAAATATATTAAACACTCACACTAATGACACTAATGACACGATACTAAACGCAAGAGACATATAATATGAATACAAAACAAATAGGAAATTGGATTTGACTACTATTTCAAACTCATATAGTAAATACTTGTTGCAAACTTCATATAGTCAAATACTTGTTGCGAACTTCATGTAGTCAGACACTACTGTCATTACAAAATTAATGTGGTCAAACACTACTGTTATTACAAAATTCATGTAGTTATACACTACTGTTATTACAAAATACGTGTAGTCAAACACTACTGTTATCACAAAGTCGATATTACCACATGTTTATCTCCGTGTTGACTCGGCCTGCTTTCCGGTCACTCTTCCCTCCAGACTTGTACCTACACGTTGGCACTTAACTGGTGGTTTATCCTCGTAATGGTGCACCAGACATCCTCATATTCACACGCTCATCCGGCTATTCATACCCAGTGAGTCAACTCTTTGGATCAAACTAAGTAAAAATGGCACCTGCCCCGACAGCTAAATTCATTCAGAGCTTCCCTCTAGTGGCTGTGACCTTCAAGATTTCTACACGATATACATAGTCGTGCGCATTGATACATAACTTGCACGTGCTGCGCAAGCGATAAAGGCGTCACGCGATACAAAGAAAGATTATATTTATTTAAAAAATATTATGGCGCGCGAAACAAGACGCCTTGATAATAATAAAAAGTACGGTGGTCTAACTAGGACATATCGGGCATGTTGTAACATACACATATGCAGAACACATATAGCTCCTTCTCCCTTGCATTGAACGAGCTCCAGGTATTGGACAAGGTCCCTGTACCTGCACGCATCAAGTCGATATAAAACATCCACTAGTACATGACAACTCGTCTGAAGGAGTTTAAATACGCGTGCATATTCAGGTTCTTTGGGACATCTGATTAGTGACATGTTAGATCGGTTTCTTCATAGACCGGATGCTAATACTCAAGATCCACCCTTGTATACCACGAATTTGCATCAGATCACCTCTCCATTATTTGCCATCTAGACATATCATCCCCTAACCCTCCACCTTCATTTGCTAGTAAAAGAAACATCCGTATGACAAATAGAACCAAACTAATATATGACATCCAAGCAAATTCAACAGCAGAACAACTCGATAACTGTCTGCGTTTATTGCTTGACAAAACATTCTCCAGCCACCAAGTGCAGAATAATAATTCACACGTGTTCTACGTGGTATAGCAGTGTTAAGTACCAGCTTCGTACTTCTAAAAGATACAGCCGTAAAGCGGAGAGTCTTTGGCTTTCCACCAGATTCGCTATACATAAAGAAAAAAAAATGAAGCCGCTAAGAAGAACGTCACAAACATAGTCAATTTAGCCTAATTATTCCACTTGTAAAGATCTTTTCGAGATAACTAACAAATTAATGTCAAGGGAACAAATGTACACCACTTCCAACTACATTGTCCCTCTCGACCTTCTGGACCTGTTTGCAAATTTCTTCCCTGACAAGGTACAAACTATTGGAGATGAACTTGACAACACAATTTCAATTTACTCATCAACACCATATAATTACAATACATAATTTCAGCCACAATCGTTATCAGCGTTTGAACCCATTTTGTATGGATTTAGTAAGGATAAGAAAAATGTGAACTTGATCCAATTCCAGATATATATATATATATATATATATATATATATATATATATATATATATATATATATATATATATATATATATATATATATATATATATATTTATATATATATATATATATCCGGGGAATTCCCATCATTTTTCACAACTGCCATTGTAAAGCCTCAGCTGAAGTAACCAACACTCGACCATATCGATTTCAAGAACTACTCCCCAGCTTCTAATCTCCAGTTCGTATAGAAAAAGCAATCCGTGAAAAAGTTGTTCTAACCCAACTTGTATCTCATCTGAATTCAAACAGTCTTTTAGCAATACACAGTCTGCATATTGCTCTTGCCACAGTACTGAAACTACTCTTATAAAATTAGTTAAAATCTTCTCTACATTGGATAGCGCAAATAGTATAGTCCTCACTATCCTTGATTTGTCTGCAGCATTTGACATTTTAGACCATGATATATTACTTCACCGTCTTCAACATGTATTTGGCATTCACAATACTGCCTTGTTGCGTTCAAGTCCTACTTAGTTAACAGGACAAATTCTATCTGCATATCGAGTACACTCCAGCTAAGTAGTGGTGTTCTACATGGGTCTGTTCTTGGACCTATTCTCTTCATTCTATATACTCAGCCGCTATCAAGCGTCAAAGATCATCAACCAGTGTCCGACCAATTATATGCTGATAACACCCAAAAATACAAGTTGATGCTGCCATCCAAGGAGTAGATACATGTATGTTTGATGTGAAATTATGGATGACATGTAACAGGCTTTCAGATGAATAGTGATAAAACCTCAAACAATAAATATCAGCAACACCAACATTAAATTCAGTCAGTACGAAACCTAGGTGTTACTCTACACAGTACTATCACATTGCACCGTCATGTCATGAACATACTCAAGCCTGCATATCTTGAGCTGAGAAATATCAGGTCCATTAGCAAATATATTTCAGTTCATGCCACTAAAACACTGGTGTGTTCATTAGTACTTTCAAGACTGAACTATTGTAATTCAATTATGTCTGGTTCTTCTCAATATCTACTTCAAAAAGTTCAAAACACAGCTTCTCGGTTCATCCTTAGATTACCAAGTTCAGAGCACACCTCCTCGCTGCTCTGTACCCTTCACTTGCTATCCATTTGATACAGAATCGAACACAAAATGTTTTCACTGTGCTACATTTCACGGACAGACTATAGTCCAACATACCTATCTGGCCTCATACATGTGTACACACTAGCAAGATACTTACGCTCCTCTTCTCACAATCGTATTCTCATTATTCCCACTATGACAACTATATTTTGCATGCCAGTTCCCAGCAATGTTCAACAACTTGGCCATTGAAACTAGACACAAAGACACAATGATCCCTATCAAGAGTGCTCTTAAAACACAACTTTTTTGACTGCAAGAACAAACTTAAAGACAAGAATTTTTCCTACCGTAAATATTTTCTGCATTTTTTATGTTTTTTAATTTCATTATGTTTGCTTTTGGTTTTTTTAAAAAAAAAAATTTTAGTTCTATCAGTATAGATGTTGTAAAACGCTTAGAGCTTCTAAAAGTCAGGCGCTATACAAAGTCCTCATTATTATTATTATTATTATTATTATTATTATTATTATTATTATTATTATTATTATTATTATTATTATTATTGTTGTTGTTATTATTATTATTATTGTTGTTGTTGTTGTTGTTGTTGTAGACCAGTACTTTCTCGGAAGTCATGAAACACCGAACAGCATTTGTATTCCAAGAAATTAAATATAGCTCCTATAGGCAGCGGTTATGTGTGATAAATTATATTTCTATCATAAAGCTACGTTTGAAGAATCCTTGTTTGACAATTAGAGTGTGTATATCTTGAGACACCCTGACTTTAATTTATATTTAAACAGTAAGATGATTACAGTAATCAAAGACTATTGTTCTATCGAATCTCGGTAATTGTAAATTACAAGAACAAAAACAGGCATGAGTATTTTCAGTTATGGATCTAGTTCAATTTCTGAGTCACATGATATATGAAATTGGCAATGGAAAGAGTAGATGCAAAATCTATAATTAAATATAAGGACCTTTTGGATAAAAATGCTTATGTTGCGATTTCAAAAATTATATTTACTGAACCTAGACATATATATATATATATATATATATATATATATATATATATATATATATATATATATATATATATATATATATATATATATATATATATATATATATATATATATATATATATATATATATATATATATATATATATATATATATATATATATATATATATATGTATATATATACCCTTTCCAGTCGAACATACGTCTTCATACAGTGGTCAAGCAAATGTAGCAGTTATTGTGGGAGTCACTACGCCAATTGTGATGATCATTATAATTATAGTTTGCATCTTGGTATGGAAAGCAAAGCGGTAAGGCAAATATCCTTGAAAATATACCACCATCATCATAATCCTCATTTAAATTATTATCATTATAGTTTTTATTGTCATCATTATAAAGATAATGAAAATGCCATCATCTGTATCATATCATCCTCAATATTATTCGACTTTTCGTTATTCTTCTTCTTTCTCATTCTTCTTATTAATAAGTATTTATTTATTTAATAATAAGACCATTATTATTATTATTATTATTATTATTATTATTATTATTATTATTTATTAGTATTATTAATTATTTATTATTATTATTAATATTATTGTTATTGTTATTATTATTATTAGTAGTAGTAGTAGTAGTAGTAGTATTAATTATTTATTATTATTATTATTATTATTATTAATATTATTGTTATCATTATTATTAGTATTATCATTATTATTATTATTATTATTATTATTATTATTATTATTATTACAGGATACACGTTTAATACACAAACGAGAGAGATATAATGACGAAGATAAAGTGACGCATAACTAAAGAAATTTGTTCTGATAGTTTAGATTCTTATTTTTTTTATTTTAGTGTCCAGTGTACGAAAATCACAAAGTGTGCTAGGTCGAGCGAGCGAGAAATTTGTTCTGATAGTTTAGATTCTTAATTGTGTTATTTTAAGATCCAGTGTACGAAAATCACAAAGAGTGCCAGGTCATGCGGGCGATACTTGTTTGAGACCAAGAGAGAATCGTGACCAGAACGTTACAACCCTCCGACAACAGCCAGATGCAGATGGCATTAACAGTGTATCATCGTTTGAATCTCCTTCATATAATGGTATTTACGTCCATTCATTTGAACAACGGATCCCTTCAATCTCCAGCAGTTGCAAGTATCCTGAACCTCCCCCGTCGTACAGAGAGACCCAAATTGTAACTAACGAAGCCCCTCCCACCTACACAGAGGTAGTCAGGGACCCTACAAGATTTAGTTTATATATCTGAATTATTGTGTTACATGGACAACAACAGTGAAAATCAAATATATTTTATTTTTGTATCGATGTATCTTTGCATAAGCATATTCATTCACAGCAAAACTTGTAAATATGTTTGGCAGATTTCCTTTACCCTCAATTTACCGCCATACCTTTGCATGCCGTTTCCTCTGTATGTTATAATTGAAATAAACATTTGACCTTATTCAACTTTTCATTGAAAGCGCCCATATTAAATACTAATTCAACCTAGTAGGCATAATATCTTTGACAGATTTGGTGTTTTGACAGTGATACAGTCTACATTTCAGATGTTAAATTCACTTCTAATTCATTTCTTTACAGTGTTTTAATATAGTAAAAACAGTTTGAATTGTGTTTATCATCAATTTCTAAGCAACATATCCATAAATCCATTATTTTAATTCAGATGTGATGAGTCAACAATAAATAAAAACTTTTGATATGTTTTTGTCCAATATTGATTATCTATACGACTTATCTAACTATCAATGTTTCAGTGGAAGTCTCCTTGTGATCCAGCAGTTGTATTGTAACCGTCTTTTTTGTACATCTGCTAAAACATATGGTTATAATGGTATCCGTCCGTCTGTCCGCTGTCAGTTTCGTTCACTTCAAGTTGTCCATCGTTTAACGTTGTGGATGGTTAGCAAATAAGAAGTTTTTCGGGTTCAAAGGTCAAGGTCACTGCAACCGAACATTTTTTTCAGGTCACATACCTCAAGCAAATATTGCGGATGGATTCAGCATGGGGCAAATTAAAACTCCATCGAATTTTGGGGAATCAAAACGTCCCCGTGGTTCAACACGATTCTTCGACACATTTTAGATGTGACGACAAACGTCGACTTTTAAAAGTACTTACTTTTTAACATTTTTTTTAGAAATTTACTAAGCGATGCATCAAAGCAAAAACACCAATCAAAGTTTTATGTACCAGAACCAAATTAAGCCAAAGAAAAGTAAAATGATTCCATGAAACTTTCGATAAGAGCGTTAACAAATGAATATCTACCTTTTTTCTATCCCCTAGACTGTATTGCGTATTTATACACACCACGCATGTAGCCCACAAAATTTCAGAAAAAATCTTGAAACTACTAAAGAAGAGAAACGATGACGTACTTCTTCATACTTTTTCGTTTCTCAAAACAAACCACTGAAAATGTTGGTGGGTTTTTTTGTACCAGTTGATCCCGAAATTATTGGATAGGAAACGCTGACACCATACTGCGCATTTACACCAAAAACTAATGTAGTTAAAAGTTTCAGTTATTTAATTCAAATCAATAAAACAGGAGATGCGATAATAAGAGTTTTCATGCTACGATGCTTTTCAAACTACCCGATTTTTATTTTTCAAAGTAAAACAAGCAACAAAGCAAAGAAAAACCGATAGCATAGTTACAGTGAAACCCTCCAGGCAGCTACCACTTTACTTATTAAAGTATCAACAATTATTATAAACCTGTGTATCAAATATGAAATTATTTGTGCAATATTTGTCATAATTCCTATATTTTCATGTGTGAAAAATACTTATATTTTTACATGTCGAACATTCAAGATTTCCCATAATGCCATGCGACTCTTCATTCCGTGCCCTTATACAAGTCATATTTGCACCAAGAAAAGCTAGCATTTTGGGAGCTTCAGAAATCAAAGGAAACTATTTCCTTTAAGGCGTGATGTGTGTTGTTTTGCATCATCATCGTCATCATTACCAGTCTCTTGTCCAAGTGTGGTCGTTGAAGCACTGTGCTGCTGAACATCTGACCAGTTCACTCCACTTGTCTCGATCATGTGCCAATTCCTGTGTCTCCGCAAAACGTTTCCTGGTCCATTCTGTGATGTTGTCACTCCACTTTGTTCTCTGTCTACCTCTTGTTTTGCATCAGATATTAAACTCCTCACTGTTTACTTCTTTGTAAATGTGCGACCCTTTAACAGCCTTGACAACAACATAAAATATCCTGTCTGCTACATCGTTCAATTGGTCAGATAGAGTAAAATAGTTTCCATAATATCAAATAGTTAAATTATCGCAACATCTTAAGTTATTTTAAACCTACCGTTCTCGCTAATCGCTGATATTATCAGCGAAAGGTACGAAAAGATGTGGGTACTGAAAAATGAATTTAATCTTAAAAGCATCGATAAAAGTTTGGTATCTATTAAAAGAACCAAAATATGACATTTTAACTTGTGACTTCCCCACTCGTTACAATATCACAAGTTTGTGCTGCACGTTAAAGTATACCCGGTATTAACTGGGGGGGGGGACATATTTTCTATTTATATGGCATTATATCAAGGAATCTACCCCAAATGAGGCATGGAAAAAAGTAAAATAAAAATTAAGTCAGAGATACCTACTGATGTATCTGTATATAGTTTGCGTCGTCTAAATATAATAGGGTCGAAGATATTTGCAGGAAACAAATAATGGCACAAAATAATCAATCGACCATGAAAATCAGCTTATTGTCGCCTACTTCTAGCATTAATGACTTTGAGATGCAAACAAGAGTCAAAAAAACATGCCACATTATGAAATTATAAGATAATACATCGAAATTTCTAGGTACTTTCACCAGGATAAATCAAGCCACTTGGCCGCAATGCTCAATCGTGCTTTACAGCTTATGTAGCAAATTTCCCCTTTTTATATCCTCTCAGAACTTTGCTATACGTTTCCTGTATGTGCCCCTATTTATGGACCTGACAAGAAATTTATGAAGGTGTGACTTTTTACTGACATATAATCAAACAGTTATCATGTGTTATTTTGCTCGGTGTTATCTAAATGGCTACGTTTCTAATCTAATTTACATCTTCTGTGACATGATATTCGTTGGAGCGGATCGCTCACCTGCCCTAAACAATCAATCAACTTTAAATGGTACAATAAATATTGCATTACAAAATGAAACTGTCTTCCCTGTCTCTCAGAACAGTATTATTTAGTGCAATATCTTGTCATTTGTATGTTAGATTAGTTTTTATCTTTTTTGCCATATTTGGGTGGGGGGAGTTGAATTGTTATTTTGGGGGACTGTTGTTATTTCATTACTCTCATTTATGAACTAAGTACATGCATATTGAATGTACTAATGTCTTATTTTGTAAGATAGAATGACGATGGATTTATTTTTACCTCCTTTACGTGATTTCATTTGTTTGTTGGTTGTTTTTGTTTTGTTTTGTTTGGAGTTTTGTTAAAGGGGTGGGAGTAAGTTTTGTTGTTATTATTATTGTTTGGGGTTATTTATCCCGATAAGCCTAATTTGGTATCCATCGGAATATCACTATTGTTATAAACCTTTAAGCTATCCTTCACGTCACGGCAAAATTGAACATGCTCAACATAAAAACACATTTAGTCACTATCACTCTTGAATAGTCTATTTCTATCACAGTGAATCAGTATCAGTTTTAAGTAGTCTCGTTCTATCATAATGAATCAGTCAGTCCTGAGTAGACTCGTTTAATCGCATCGAATCAGTATCAGTTTTAAGTTCTATCACAATGAATCATCAGTCAGTCCTGACTAGACTCATTTTATCACATTGAAACATACTCAGTCTAGAGTAGTCACATTCTATAAGTTAGTTTGTTTTCCATCTTGCAAAATGCATACGTTAACCAAGTAGTTGTAAATCAGTCCTAAATTCGAGTTGCTAATTTTATTTTCTTTGGGGGGAGGGTTAGCAATTAGAACCCAGTCGTCGTCAGTCCATGTATCCAAGCAAACGCAATATATTTCTGGCACTTGAAAATTTATTTTCATCTTTTTATATTTAACAGTCGTTTACTTTCTACAATTTCCCTTCTGTTTACCGAACAAAGCATGGTCCATCAATTTGTAATCAGTGTTTCAAGAAATTCCAGATTTACGGAAATGCTATTTGAAATTTAGTTTAACATACATACAAACTTACTGCAGGAGTTTCGTATATCAAGCATGTCGGTTTAAACACATATACCTTTATTATAGTATGCAATTAGTAATGCCTCTTTAACGACTATATTCATAGTATAATAAAGTTATATATCTTCTGATCTGATAGCACATAACATTAGATAAGTATGATGGTCTTTCTTTTTACTTCATGGTTACTTGCCACGATCATAAAGGTTAATAAGGTTCAATCCTATGCACTTTTCATGCATAAAGCTAACTTTCATAACAGTGGAATACTGCAGAAAACGCCGGGGTGTTGGAAGGTTCATATATGTCTTGGTAATAAATCAAATTAAAAATTCGCCCTTAAGTGTCATTTTTTCTATTGGTGACACTGGCTTTTAATGAAAAAAAAATGCATTTTTGTTTGCATTTTTATTGAATCTTATCTCTATCACCAACAAAATCTAACGTGTTGTTCTTGTTTTTTTTTTTTGTTTGTTTTTTTTTTTGTGTTATTGTTCTTGCTTTTTCTTTTTCTTGTTTCGTTTTCTTGTTGTCGCTGCTGTTTCTTTTCTTCTTTGTTTATTCAGTTTGTTTGTTGTTGTTTTCTATATTTTTTCACACACACACACACACACACACACACACACACTAAGAGCATACGTTTCGTCGCCTAAGCGGTGAATGGCTGACAATGTGGTCACATAACAAAGCAGTGGAGTATGCAGAGTTGTCAACTGTCACATGAACCACACATGCATACGATACACTGCACTGGTGTAACTGTGATTCAACTTTCGTGATTATAATCCAGATATGATCAGATGTCATCATGAACCTGAATATGTTCTCTATATATGTACGCGTATTTTAAATCTTGGAGCTCTTTCAATGCAATGCGGAAGGAGCTATAATTGTTCTGCATGTGTTTCAACTTTGGTGTGGTGACATCAATAAGGATAGAATGGCTTAGTAATAACTTTAAAAAATAACTTTTCTGGTTTGGAGGGTAAAAAACTACAGTAAATTGTATACAAACCTTGGAGGCAATATTTTTAAACCTACATTGCACATCTCACATCTATGTAATCTACAACGTGTAGATGATTTTGGATAATTTATATTCCGCCCCCGAATTCCACACAAGTAAGTATTATAAGCTACTAAGCATTTATTTACCGTAATGTGCTCATTACGCAATGTTAATATGTACTCACTGCTTTCAAATGCTCGTCAACTATGATTTTAAACAGACGTTTCCTATGTATTGATTTATGACTAATACGACGTTCAATCATACATTGGATGTGAATCATATTTTTTGTCTGACATTATGGCAGAGAGCAGAGGGTTTTTTGTTATTGTTCAGTAATAAATAATAATAAATATTGATTTTCTATCAAGGCTTGAAACTATTCGGTATGCTTTCTTAACTGGCTTGGCATATCATGAAAAGTAAACTGTGCTACTAGAACCTACATTTGTTTTGCATACAACCTGTCTAAAGTTACAATTGGGATTAAAAGATCGATTGATTAGGAAGTACTTAGACTGAAGGAATTCTCGGAATAGTTTCTCAAGCCTTCAAATTCCAGGTAATAATTAATTTAAAACGTTAGACCCTCGAACGGTGAGTCGGATGAACATTTTACTTCCTTCTGTGTTGTACACATTACTCAACATCCACTTGTACTCACTGTTTTGAAATACTCATCAAATATGAATTTAAGCAAATATGTTTTATGCGTTTGTAAATTGAAGAGAAGAGTAGTATAATATGATTATACACTTTGTATAATACAATTATACACTTTGAAGGACGTGTTGTCTGGCATATATGTTACTTCTGTTATAGTCAAATACGTCACCTTTTCATATGATAGTGTCCAATGGGAGGGTAAAAATCTATTCATGGCTAAGGTAGTTTTTAGACCTAGGAATAACCTGTCAAGCCTTGAAACTCCAGCGAGTGTTTAATCTGGAATTATCCACACTCCTCCCAGCCCTTTCTATTTTGGAGAGAGAGAGAGAGAGAGAGAGGGAGAGAGAGAGAGAGAGCAAAGCGCAAAGTCATTCTAGAGGCTTTCTTTCTCTCGCTCAAAACAAGTTTCCGTTAAACTTGCCTCTATGACGACAACGTCACGAGCAAAACTGCTGATCATTGTCTTTCTGACCCTGTCCCCCCTCCCCTACTGAGAGCCGATTTTATCCTATCCGTCCCAGCATTTGTAGTGAGTTCTTCCACAAACAAAATATAGTGAAGTACATCTAAGCACTCGCGGCAACTTATACGGGCAACTCAATGTACAAACAGCAACATGTAACTCGCCATGCACTGCCATTTTGACTGTACACTTATCACTGCATTAAAAATAAGGTTTACATAGACATCAGCTTACTTTAAAAGTTCAAGAGACACAAACGCCGTGCTCCAGTCACTCAAAATATAGCATCACTCATCAACATTAATCAGATCAATCTTGAGAAACCAAATTTGATTTTACCACTAATATTCACTGGACACTGAAGACCTTTTATTTTAGTAGTAGTAGTAGTAGTACTAGTATTGTTGTTCAGACACTGATCGCCGTAGTAATTAAAAGAACCCAAATGGACCGATTTGACCTAGCATACACACTTTATGTTAAGGACCGCAAGGAACTGTCAAACCCAAATTAACTTGCGGTTATCATTTAATACAACTTTTTACCTGCATAACTTTATTTATTGTTCTTACATGACTGTGTAAATTAACCTGGTTTAACGCATGCAGTACTTGCATCCATCAGTACTCAAACGTCGGAATTCAACGTGCTGTTAATTACCGCCATAAAAATTGCATATGTTGTATGAGAACGGGCTTTTTTTGTATTCAGAAGAAAAGAAAAGAAGAAGATAAAAACATTTGTGATGATATTAGGATATTAGGTACACCATATTGCAAGCTAGATTTTTACCATAACCTAGTTGGTTTCTTTTCTTCTCGTGTTTAACCAAAATTCATCACCTTAAACAAAGCAAGAATTTTTTTCACGCATTAAGCATTTTTTTTTATTATTTTTTAAAATTTTATTTGTATTATTATTATTATTCATTATCATCTATATCTAAATTGAAAAACAAGAGCTCTTATAAAAGTAAAGTCAGTGTTGTTGATGACAAGCCTATCGCCACCCAATAATGTGTATCACCAATAAGCCATCGTTTACTTACCTTTCCCTGGAAATGACATACATTGAGGACATGCCAATCAAATCATGTTCTTGATTTGTTTGTTTTGGTTTTAACGTCATTTCTAAACTCCAGTGTGTGTGTGTGTGTGTGTGTGTGTATATATATATATATATATATATATATATATATATATATATATATATACCCGGTGCAAGAGTATTTTGCGCCCTAGGCAAACCTTCCACTTTGCGCCACCCCAACCCCACTCCCCGGCGGGGCATTATGTATTATAAACTGACATTCATAATATAACACAATTGTTTTTCCTTTCATTATTTAGTCTATATATTTAATGATAATAAACAAATAAACAACAGTAGTTCGTTTTTTGGCGCACCCAAAATATTGGCACCATAGGCGGCCGCCTAGTTCGCATATTGGGTTAAACCGGCCTTGCATACGTATCATATACAACAACTCGCAGCATGCTACACTATGAGGGGGGATAATGGAGAAAATCTGCCTTCATTAAATATTCGTACATTCAGATATGCAAATGTATCCTCTAAAAACGATGGTTTTGATTGGTTGTACAATACATTCCTCAGAAACAATCCCATAAACCATCAATTCTACTTCCTGCTTCCGCTTGAACCAAAAATTCGTGCGAACGCTGTTCAAATTTGAGCGATAACTATTAATAATTGCTGCATCTTAGTTACCATATTCTCGATTCTTATATATTTAAAAATTGTAGACATATATGTAATTATAATTAATCACGCTTTGATTTATTTTACAGTTTATCATAGTGCGCAAATTTAACAAACTAGTTTGTATAGAGCAGTCACGTTACCAACTGCCAGACCAATTTGAATTTTCGTTTCAGTCCTTGTAAGTTTTATCAATTTGACTTTATTTTCTATTTTTTGTTAATATTGGCTGAATTTATTTGATATTGTACATGCATTGCTAAGTTTTTTTGTTCATTTATATGTATTAGTGTTTAAATTTGATTACTACTTAAGTAAGAAGTTTAGTTTTCATATTCACATACTAGTTAAGGTATTGGAACTGATAGCGTGAAGAATATATTAGAAAGTATTTTATTAGTTATATTCATTTGATACGTTTTTACCACAAGATAGTAGTTTCTTTTCTGAAGTGTTTATGATTAACTTCCATTTTATTACACTTAATCTGGTGTGAAAAATATAATTTAGTGTTTATGTAATTTATATTTTCGTTTCAGAAAGACAGTTACTTCTTTTAAATAGTGGATATTCATTTCATATTCATTGTATATTTTGCATAGCTGACGCATACTTGTCAGAATGTCGAGGAGCATTTTCGTTGCAGGTATTTCCAATCTGAAGCAACTCGGTTGTCTTCTGAATCTTCCCAACTTATTCCTGTTGACTATTCCTGGTGCGAAATTGGTTGGAGATATCACCAATTTTAAATCCAAAGTGTTATATGCTTGTCCGAGCCCAAAAACCTGACCTGCTGATTTTTCACATAGGTTCGAATGATGTTGGAAAAGATGTTAGCATATTTACAAGGTATTTTTGCTTGTAAATTTGACTTTGAAAACATTTATTATTTGTGCCCAATATTTGCAGCATAACTATTATAAATTTCTATATTATATTTAATTTATTATATTGATCTTACAGATTACAACTGGCTAGTGATGAATTCAAATATTCTCTGTAATTATAATATGACCAGCATAATTTTAAATAACAAATTTACATGTTTAACATCCATATTGACTACTCGTCATACAGTCTAAGACATTGACCCTGATATTTATGTTTTGGGGTCGAGGTTTTATTGCCTAATTAATTGTGCTTGTGTAGCATGTTTTGATGTCACCTAGCATCATATTAAGAAGTCAGATTTAAGAAATATGTCTAACTTTATGCAGCCCGTATTGATGCTTTTCTACAAATTAAAGTCACAATGATTTAGCGAGATTGTTCTTACTCTGATGCCTTTTTTCTAATAAATTCAGATTCTCACACAATCATGTGGACTTGATTTCAAGTTATGTTGGTCTACATTTCATTTGCCTGAAATGTGATTTATGCCGGGAATGCCATAATCAGGTTAAGTTGAAGTATGTTTCTTTAACAAAATGAATAAAAACAACGAAGTATTGAAGAAAGTGTTTCAGTAGCTTCATTTAATTCAAGATTATTGTCACAATTTTAACTGATTTTGGTATTCTCAGCTTCCAGCAATCTACATTTATTAACTAATAATCCACCAAATGCCACAAATAAACAGGCTTAACATCAGGAGGAGGGTAACATTAATTTGGTAATACATATTGCACTTTATGACAATACAATTTGTACATTGCTACAACAAAAATGAAGTGTGTGGATTGTTCCGAAATCTTGCCATATGATGTCAAAATGGGATATTTATTTTTGCTTAGAGCTTGAGAGTTGAACAAAATAACCCTGGTAGCAGATGTTTTTAAATTTTGTATCATTTTCTTTATATTTCCCAAATGGCAGCAGTTACTGTGGTGGTGAATTTCTGAAATTTTCAGTTTTATTAGTCATGTTTTGTTTGCATTTTAGTTAATTCTTTTTGTGCACTTCTTGCTTTCATTTGTTACAGAGACTTTATTCGTCAGCTGCTGGAAATTAATCCCACGATGCTGGTCACTGTTTGTGGAATTCTGCCTCGAATCACCAGTAACTTTAAATCTTTTCATTGGAACTCTACTGTTTTACCAGACTTACAAAGAGGATGTACTGCACTAAATGATGTCATTATGAGCTTAAGCCGAGAATGTGATAAGTGCCATTTTATTGACTATAAGGTCGTGGATTCAAACCACAACTGAGTCATATCAAACACTTCAAAAAATGGTAATAACAGCTGCCTTGCTTGGTGCTCAGTATTAAGAGGTTAGTGTTAGGACTGGTCGGCCTGGTGTCAGGATAATGTGCCTGGGTGGAAGATGATGCTGCGTGTCTGGGGAATGATAAACCAGTGCTAGACATCACTATAAGCTGCCACTGCAGACATTATAGTGATATGACTTAAATTGTTTTAAAGCTATGTTAAAAATCTAAAACACATACTGTAATATACAGGCAAATGTACATTTATATGGACATGTTATTCGTAAAACTTGAACAGTACTGATTGTTATTGTCACCAGATATGGATTTGCACTGACAAAGTTATCATTCAACTTAATGCATCCACTGAACAGACTTCTGATGTTAATGATCAGCTGACTGTAAAATATCAATATGATTACCATCAAGATTGTAAAATGTCTGTTTTAGGAGATTTTTGGATGGATTTTGGTACGTATAGGATATGGGAAGATATGGACCAGTATATAGACCCAGCTAAGTCTTTACAACTACTACGGTAACATACATTTGAGTGATGAAGCTGTATAATGTATATTTATCATTTAAGTAGACAAAAAAGGGTCTTAAAACTTGTGTAGTTATGTCACAAAATTTATGAGACTCAGTCAATTCAGTTTTTGATTTAAAATGATTAAAATTCGAATTATTTGTTTCCTTTTGTTTAGATTTTTTCTGTTGTCTACTATACATGAGTGCTTTGATATTTCAGGTCATAAAGTCTGCAATCAGCAAGTAAGTTAATAAAAACAATGACCCTCAAGATATAAGTTAAGTCTGTTGTTGTCATTTGTATTAAAATGAATTTATTTTCCACTATAAATCAGATGGCTGTGGGAAACAAACAATAAACAGACGTTATGTAAAGACCTAGTTGTAAAAGGGGAGTTACTCTGATATTGCAGTAAGACCAGCAACAAAAAAAGTAATCTGATAATGGCATATACTTGTATTAATGTTGGAAATTTAATGTATCATTGTCTTGCACAAAGTGTAATCAACTTGAAAAATGGATGCTACTTATATGGCACTCATTATGCCACCTGTGCCCTACAGCAACATAAACTTATAAGAAAGAATTAAAAGAAATGTGTTTGTAAATAACCACCCACAATGACTGGAGTTGCTCTGTGATTGTTGCTGAGAATGAACAATCAATATGAGGATGAAAGTATATATCAACCTAAGACTGTTTGAACAACAACCGGTGTTCCAATGAAAAGTAATAAATTCTGTATAATGCAGCTTTCAAGTCAACACCTGTTAAATGCAAAAGCCACCAAAAAAACGACATTAACATGCTCCACATTTTGATTCTTATTTGCTAACAAAGATTAGATTTCCTAGTCATTGACCATCACAGTAATCATATGATCTAACTCTTGTATAACATTATCAGACAACAAACTGGCTAAACATTTTGTTAAAGTGATAGAAATTTTAAGAAGATATTGATTCTACCTAAGAACATAGGTTAAGGATATTATTTTGAAACAGTAGTATTCATGGGTTTATTTATCAAATAGTGTACGCGTCAGCAATACTGACATTTTCCCAAAATAAACTGGTGATTTAGAACTAGTAACCTATGGTCATGTGGTACATATAAGTACACAATATGTAGTGCAATAGATAAAATAAATACCGAAATGTTAAAAAATATCGAGATACCACATAACCAGTATCGTCGGAAGCTAGGCCAAACCATATTGGTTTTTCCACAGGGGCTCGTATCGTTACTTACAACTCACCTGTCATACATATACTATAATACGATATTTATGTTGTCGAAATATCTAAAATGGGGAGGCAAGGGTCAGAGGAAACTCGGACTAATGTACTATATAATAACTAAAATATAGCACATGCATGACAGGTCCATTGTAAACAACGATACGAGCCCCTGTGAGTTTTTCAAATTTTTTTTTATCAGTCCTCGAAAATTATTAACGGTAATAAACGTAGAAGTGTTTTAATCGGAAATAAATGTAATTGCCAGTACCCAAATAAAATGTAAATTATTTCTTAGTAACGCTGTCATTATACATACTAATACGAGTACTGCCGTGTAGACAAAATAATGCGATCTTATTACTACAACACGAAAACTGATAACGGTCATAAATGGGTATGAGGCGTACTGTTTCATTTAATTTAAGTTCTAATTTCAAAACGGGTCTATTAAAAAGTATAAACGTACAAAGAATTCATAGATACGGTTATAATAATAATAATAATAATAATAATAATAATAATAATAATAATAATAATAAAACTAAAACTACTAGCGAAATAACCTTGCAATTCAACCAATCGACGAAAATTTATAACGCCACCAATGGCGGTCTAATTTCAAATAGAACTTAAATTTTTTTAAAAATAAACAAAATAAAATGTAATTACCAGCGCTGAAATGAAACGTACAATGCATTATTAGTAACGGTTCAAGTATATACACTACCGGTCTGATAAGATAATATTAAATTTCCAGCAGCATAAGTCTCAACGTCAATGTTATTTTCTATAAACCACAATGTCCAATGAAAACCATCGTTTCAACAAAGACATTTGCATATTTGCATATTTAATGAAGACAGAATTTCTCCATTATCCCAAGTGCTATGCTTATTTTAAAGTTTAACATTCACGATTAGTGACAATCCTAACATCCAACACAACTGACGAGTCAACGTACCCCAAGTTTCAATATTTCTAGTGTAACCCAGCATGTGTGTGTGTGTGTGTGTGTGTGTGTGTGTGTGTGTTGAGAGTGTATCAATTCTCTATTTCACATGATTCGCTCATTAGTAATACTATTCGGCAGAAATGCAGTGTATAAAAATGCCTTAATTGTCGTTAATCACCTATCATCGTCTAGATCCTGAAGTTAATATCACATATCCGGTTAGCATATATGATAGAAACAGTATCTAGAGAAAAAGAAGCATCCTGCTTTGAAATAATGTTGAATTCATCAATCGAAATTTATTTCATGCAATATACATATTCACATCCTGTAAAAATGAATACAAAAATACAACCATTCACTTCCGAAACTATCATTTTGCTAGCATGTGATGGAAAAGCCGAGGAAGCTTAAACTGGTAGATTGTATTTCTTATGAGGCGCAGTAGCGAACAAAAAAGTAGGTCTGCAATGAACGTTGCAGTTGACACTTCGATGATATATTACAGAGCGGTGGCTGAAAGTTTAATTGTGTCAGGCATCCTGGAAAGGTATGCGGATGTTGAAAGTTTCATTTCGCTCGTCTAAAACATGTACAATTAAATTCAGTCATTGAAATTCTGTTGCACAGAATTTGAAAATAATATACTGAGTTTAAAACATATATTCGTTTAAAACTCAATTTGCCAAAGTTCAGCCAAGTAGACCGAATTATATATAGCTTGTGTTTCATGTTCACATTTCTGAATGTGAATTTCTGAATTTCTGAATCACGGTACAATCTTTATGCTAATTTGTCATTGTAAGCTTATAAACTTTATTCCATATGTTTATAAATACACTTTGTGTATTTTGTTAGTTTTGTAGATGGATATTTTACGTTCTAAAGAGTAAAAACATAATTGGTATCCTCTGATTGGTGATAACACGATTTTAGTGAACGCAGTCCTTTGACTCGCAGGCATGTTGGCTAATTGCCAAAAGAATTGTTTCACGCATGATATCAAACAGTACACATACAATAACCAATAAATGTAGATATTTTTTTATATATCGATTTTAATACCAATAAATACATCTAAGATCTAGATTTGGCGTTTCTGAAAAACATCGTTATTGGCAGGAAAAAGTAAATAAACTGACAGTTCCTTTTTAAAGCTTTTCGATGATTCCGATGATAAAAGAAGCAAATATTGTTGGTTGAATTGCTTCAATAGAACCGCAGAGAGAGAGAGAGAGAGAGAGAGAGAGAGAGAGAGAGAGAGAGAGAGAGAGAGAGAGAAGAAGAGAGAGAGAGAGAGAGAGAGAGAGAGAGAGAGAGAGAGAGACATGGGGGAGGGGTTGTAAGATAGACATATAGGAGATCGGGTTGGATAATGAAATGGATCGATATATCTTAACAAAAGTGATAATTCTTTGGCGTGGTTTTTATTCATTCATATATATTGATCATCTTACATGTTTTAGGGATATAAAGATCCGAGAAATAAACAAAAACAAAATAGATATGATGTGCTTTACATTTACGTTGGAAAATGAGACAGGTAAAATATTTAGCATGCTTTGAATACACGCTATCGTGAACGAAAGCTTCTTAGACTTTAGATAGAGTTATACTAAATGAAAGTTTAGACAGGTAAATAACAACTTAGACGTTATTAAATAGATCTTAAATATAGTGAGCACATACACATTACCAATTTTCTGTATTTCACTTGAGATGACAAGAAAATTTAAAATATTTCCATCTTAAGAGTACATGCTACCGTGACAAAATATACCTTTGAAAAGAAATATTAAACCTAGGTAAAGTATACCCATCTTGCCCTTGGTTAAAATTAACTTCAAGAGAGTGAGACAAATGAGCTGAATAGGCTTCGTTTATCGTGGAAATGTTCCAGGAAGGAATAATCGCAACGTCTTTTTACGTGTTTTGCCAAAACAACTATGACGTTGTCACATAAATGTAGCCCGCGATCTTTAACCTATATAACAGTTACTGTATTCCATTTGAATAGGTATTGTTATTTAGTTATCTTTTAAAACGATCTGACACGAGATCAGTCATTTCAAACTGTACAATAACTCCTCGTTGGACAGGACATTTCAGTTAAAAGTTTATATTTTAAAGAGGTAATTTTGGCGATATACAAAATGCAGCTCGGTCACCTGATGAATGAGATTATTAAAATCTACTCTGTGTGTGTGTGTGTGTGTGTGTGTGTGTGTGTGTGTGTGACACTCGTGAATCAATCCACTCACCCATATAACGAATCAGGTATCCTTTGTGACCAGTGTTTTATACTTGATTTACAAATACACATCTGTAATAGGCACTTTTTATACCGTTATAAATACACATCTGTAATAGCCTGTTTTTTATACTTGATTTACAAATACACATCTGTAATAGCCTCTGTTTTATACTGTTACAAATACACATCTGTAATAGCCTCTGTTTTATACTGTTACAAATACACATCTGTAATAAACTATTTATTATAACTTTACAAATACACATCTATAATAAACTCTTATTATACCTTTACAAAAACACATCAGTAATAGCCTCTTTTTTCAGTATTAACGTTGTATGTATGGAATGTTTAATATCAGAATTAATTTTATCAATAAACCGAATTCAATGTCTTTCACCAAAATGAGGTTACCAAGTGGCCACGTGCCTATGCTGATTACAATCATTAATTCATGAGAAATTATGGAAATTAATTTAGGTTTTGATATGTATATCCTAATATATTCGTTTTACTTACCGTCTTTGTACATCTGCAATCATTCGTAATAAACACAAACATTACTTAGCTAATTATTTATATCATCGTGACGACGTTGCTATACTATACTATGCTATACTATGCTATTCTATGATTATATTATATTATATTATATTATATTATATTATATTATATTATATTATATTATATTATATTATATTATATTATATTATATTATATTATATTATATTATATTATATCATATCATATCATATCATATCATATCATATCATATCATATCATATCATATCATATCATATCATATCATACCATACCATACCATACCATACCATACCATACCATACCATACCATATTATATTATATTATATTATGGAACGACTTAACTAAATGGTTAGCGTTCTGGATTTTCTGTCAGTAGGACAATTTCATCAGCCAGGTCGGCTGTTGTGGAGGTTTAGGGGCATGACAATTCATTCCCATTTCTCTGCCAGGAAGCACTCTTGTATGCATCGAGGTGCCGTGACACATCAATCAATCAAGCAAGACCATTTGGTAACAGTCCAGAAGTCATGTTAAATGGAATTGTAAACCAGCTTGGGAGTTCCTTCCACTAACTGAATGATTAATTATAAGTCAGTAAGTGATTCTATACCATAATTTGAGTACATGTATCTTGCCTATAGAATATGAAGGTCTTGTATTTCTCTCACTCGTCTTTACCCACCCCACCCCACCGCCGATTATGTGAGTCTTGTTACAATCACCTGAGTTGCTTATTTCAATGTGTTTAAAGTCGGATCAATACAAAAGTAGCAGCCCATTTCATTATTGCTATCCAATCTGAGGATGGTGATGGGGGAGTTAAATGGTTCATTTATTGGTGTCGATAACGTTTGGTAACAAAGGTAGTGGAAGATTCTGGCAAATCCTCGATAAGAACCACCTGACACACGGGGCGATACTGGCAATCTTTCTTACATACCCACTTTGGCTGAGCCTGAGACTCGAACCCACGAGCATAATTTTTGTAATAATCATTCATCACAGCTATTGACTAACTGGTTAATGTGATGGACTCGCAACACAACGGTCGCAAGTTCGAATCACGTAAAGACCAGTCAGACTCGGCTGCTGGGCAAGGTATTTTACTCCTTTTACTTCGGACCGACATAACCTTTCAGGTGTTAATGTACCGTTCAATACTGAAAATAGAAACAAACCACTATTCCCCACCCAGAGTACTTTAAAGGGGGGCTTTTAAAATTATAAAACTAAAGCTATTGTTTTGCTTAATATTTCTATACACGTTGACATGAACAGCAATATCTAAATATAGATATAAATACATGTGCTAGAAACGTTTTCATCTATTAGATTTCGACAAGGCTACAACGTTTGTACATGTAAATGGTTAGTTTAATTTGATTTCACTAAATCTGATTTATCTATAAATTGGATGCTTTATGTAATATCCCATATTAACTCAATAGTTTGGTTCAAAATATGTTTCGATTGTTTTAATGCTGATAAAAACAAGTCTTATAACCCAAATTAAAAGATTCACTAATTTTGACAGGATCCATGGGTTTACTGGGAGAAAAAGCTTTAGTCGTGACAATTGCTTGCACCGTACATTACTCATTAATAGACTGGTTTATTGTTGATTGCTGATAATTCTGAAAATAACATTGTTTACTACTGAACAAATGGTCGTTAACAAAACCTTTGACGTGTAGCATGTTCATTTTTAAAGTTTGGCTCAAGTTTCTAAAACAGGACGTAAAATCCCAAGTCCGGTTGGTTCATCAAGTACATGTACGTAGCAGTACGAAATATAATCACTATGTTTCTATATATCTAAGGATTTTTAACCTCGGTTATCAACACATTCAACAGAACATATTCTACGAACTGAGTTCTGCCATTATATGAGGAAAATAGTCTATTATAATGATCTATTAAAAGAAATTGTCTGGTATATTGCTTTGATTTTTGTCTTAGGAACTTCTCTGCATGACATTTATTATTTCATGCTATGAGTGTCTCTCTCTCTCTCTCTCTCTCTCTCTCTCTCTCTCAACAAAAAAGACGAAATAAAAATAAAAAACAGACAAGCTTTAATATAATTGTTAATCGAGATGAGATTGTCACAAACCTATATTAAAGGTACATTTGAGAAAGAATTTACAATAGTCCTTACTAATATGTGATGTTGTCGATAAAATATGCAATTGCACGCACAAACATCACAACACAGCACACACACACACACACACACACACACACACACACACACACGCACCTACACACAACTCTTCAAGATTGGACGGTAATAAGAAAAACACAGAAATCTCAATTTAAAAATCAAACAGAAACAGAAGAAGAAAAAAATTTCATCAAAAAAATCAAAAAGGGTTTGTACATTTTTAAACTATGAGGCTTGGACTCTGGTAGCCGAATTACAACGAAGAATCCAGGCACTTGAAATGAAATGATATTGAACAATTCTTGGCATCTTTTACATGGACATAAAATATATTTCTATTATTGTTAAAAACAGAAACTTTTTATCAAGTGAATAACTTTGTTGGCTTTTATTGATGTCTGTCACAGCTTGTATCACATACTCTCGTTGTAATATGCAGTTGAGGTTTCCTATACACGAGTAATACATTTGCTACGAAATGCTCTCCAAATTGGTTATTTAGATAGGTAGAATATTTTGCGTACAACAAAGTAAGCTGGGCACTGTATTAAACATAATTAAGCTTATTATCGATTGAGAAAGATTTGGAAAACATTCGAATTTTGCTCCATGTAATGCCGTTTAGTGTGTTTGATCATAGAAAAGCTTTGTTTTATTGAAAATACATTCCTATTTCATCTCCATGCTTCTCGGTCGCAATTAACAATTATGTCAATAATGCACGTTTTCATGTTGTGATGCACAAGGAGAAGATTCTAGCACAGAAACATACACGTCCAAGCCAGGTTTGAGATTACGTTTAGACCTCCAATCTGCAAGGGTAAATGCATGTTCTCCTAGCTCCGTTTTCGTGTGTTTGCCATATTGTTTATAGGACACACGGTACTAATTATACGGAAGAGCTGTGAACCAGTCTAAAGAAATAATAGAGTATATACGGCTTTGGTGATCCATAATTGGTTAATAATGAAAATTAAAATTTTAGTAAAAATATTTTTTGAGAGCTTATCCTATCTGTAATTTTTAAAAAAAATATAGACAAAATTCTATTGATGCAATTGAAGTAAATTTAGAGGCTTCACCTATTAGTACTCAATAATGAAAGTAGCACCTGATTCATTTGGTGCAGAATCAATAACATGTGCTTCCTGTCAATTTATGTCAACATAATGCCGCGGGTCTTATGTTTTTCTACATTTAAAAACTTACATCAAGGTTAGTTGTGCATGGAAAAATATAGGTCTGATCATCAGCACCCAGAAATGTTAAGTTATTGAATTTTGAATATGACAGTGTTTCCATATGTTTACCATTGGAGTTGAATTAGTACCGTGTGTCCTATAGTGGAAGAAACATGGTTTAGTTTCCTCATTATTTAAGTAATATCTGGGACACACACACACACACACATATTATATAATATCAATACATTTTCTAGTATATGTCCATTTAGGAGTTAAAAACGATAGCTTTTACGAATATTCACGCGTTGGTAAGGGGTTGGTGTGACAATAAAAATGGTAATCGTATTATTTGCTTTGTCATGCCTATAATTTTACTGATTCTCTGATGACTTTGAAAATGCATAGATGTTAACTGTTTGCAACTTTATTTTAATAGAATGGGGCCTCAAAAGGTGAAAACATTCATGCACAACCTACGCCTTAGACGCTCTTGTGTTTGTTTCCTAAATTATCCTTGTGTTCTAAGTAGGATCAAGTGTACTCAGGAGGAGATTAGCGCACGCTAGACGGATAATGTTTGCTAGTGTAAGAGATATTAAACAAACGTATCTACATATATAAAAGCTAAAATATAACTAGATAAAATTTCAAACCCGATGGTAAATAAATTGTCACTATTTCACTTCCAGTTAAAACACGATATGCTGTACACATTTCTCCAAAAGCAAACAAAACCTTGGCGTCATTTATTAATATTTAGGTGGTGGTGGCGGTGGATATGCTGGACCAGTGACTCCTGATGTTCCGGTATTAAACGGGGTATAGGGAGGAGGGACTTGCTGATCCGCCGGTGGACCGTATATGACAGGTCCATAGTGGCTTGGATGAGATGAAGGTCCAGGGGCGATAGCCGCAGTAGTAGCTGAAAATAATAATAATAATAATAATAATAATAATAATAATAATAATAATAATAATATCAATAATAATAATTAATAATGCTAATAGTAATAATAAGTACATATATATACACACACACTCAAAGGTATAAACGTCAGAACTGGGGTTCATACCTAGCACAACAGATGCTGAAAGTTATCGAGTTACTTTTATGTTACATCGACTCCGTATGTTGGTGACTTATAACTTACCAGTCACAGTCCTAATCTGTGTAGTGTTCATTGGTAAAACGACAGCTCCTCTATGCTTTCCGGAATTGAGTGCATAAACACAGCAATACACGATGAGAGCAATCACGACTCCAAGCACGATAAGCCCACCGATCACAGCCCCAGCTATAATACCAGGAAGGTTGTTACTAAAATGTAGGAAGTAATAACACATAATTTCTTAAATATAATTAAAAATTAAACTGCGTCGCTTAGATACGTAAGATATAAAGGTCATGAATTCGATTAGTTGTATGGTCCTAACATATCTACAGCACAATAATGATATATACAGGGATATCCGGATTTAACAAATTTCAATCCAAAAATTATATCGTTATATCTGGTATTTGGTTGTAAAACGGTAAAATGGCGCCTAAAATGCAGGATGGTGATTCGCTGCAGCCCTAATAATAATAATAATAAGAAGAAGAAGAAGAAGAAGAAGAATGACCGCCTAAATATCAGTAATAATAATAATAATAATAATAATAATAATAATATTATTATTATTATTATTATTATTATTGTTGTTGTTGTTGTTGTTGTTGTTGAGACAAACATATAAACCTAGCTAATTATTATCCCAAATAATCAGGATATTTAAAATACGTTGCAATATACAAACAAAATTAAGAAACTATCTTTATAAATATATTTTATCCTCATTATTGTATTAATATAGGATTAGGTAACAGCGTTTAACTCATCCAAAACAGACTTGCTTTGGACCAGTAATATATACTGACCGAAGACCTAATAAGTCAGAACACCAAAAGATAGTTTACTTACGTACAACAAACTTCGCTAGAATCACTGTATGAGGATCCGCAACATCCATAATCACAATATGTATATTTATAGCAGTAACTGTAGCTACCGAAGATATCGTAACATCTATACCGATAAGAGCAGTAATCCCCGGCTTCCACAGGAAAAGCTGTATAAAGGAATATACAATTAATGATTGTCACCTCGGAAGTTTCAATTTATCTAGTGTAGCAGAAGTATTTTCACGTGGACGCTCATTAATGATCTGATTCTTGTATTAAAATTCATCCCTTTGCATATGTCGCGCGCGCGCACGTGTGTGTAAGCGCGCGCTTGTGAGTGTTCTTCGGTTGTTCGATTCCCCATTTCAAAACTTAGTTCATGAGCAAAATATTTTCAGCCGATAACCAGATTATAACATTGCCTTAGAAGTAGTTCGAACTTTAAGCGTACGTGACAAGCAATAATATCGTAATTGGCCATTGTCTCATTTCTCAGATTTCGACAATCAATTGAATTTCTCATCAAACTGTAATATTTTTAAGATATGGGTATATTTGTCAGTGAGGTGTTTCCGGCCTCTGCTGTTCTTGAGATTAATGCATATACATCTCCTATAGTTACTTCACAGTACCTAGCTATTTGAAAACAAATGTTCAGCCAGGAAGCAGAGCTAGCCCTTGATGTTCATTAGCCTTTTCCGTCAAGTCAAAGAAAGTATGAAGCTTCGAGTGTAACTCGACGCCATTCTGAACTACTTTCGTTGACATGGAACAATACGGCGTTGGAAGGAGACAAAATCACAATAGGAAAATTATCGAACTTTGCTTTCGCAATATAAGGACATACATCACAATTAATTTTACTATATGTTCTCTACATAAATTTCTCAATACTGACCTTTCCACTGTGTGACAATCTATACAAATCATATGTTCATCTAAAATACCCCCAAAGATGACTTCACGGTGAAGTTCTTGGCACAGGTAGACCAGAATTTTTATTTTTTTGAGAGGCTACACTGTAAACAGAGCAGCATGTAAATATAACACAGATTTCACTTTTGGATCATCACCAAGGCGTTATTACTCAATGTACACTTCGCCGAAATACACAGAAAACCACTCTCTAAGCTCAAATTCTCAGGAATAAACAAGTACCTTTAAATCCCTATCAAAAATGCATCAATATAGCTCTTCTATTGTCACCAAAATGAGATAGTAAAATATATTCTAAAAATAGACTAGAACTACATTCGTGAATACTGAACTGGAAATACTGTGATGCGACTCCATGAGTGATGCACTCCACCTGAGGCGAATCACTAAACACATCAACTTGATATGTATTCCTACAACTACTTCCGATGTTATTTCACAAGATATGTTATGACAGCAATGGCCATCTTTGTTCCGGTTGTGACTTTGTCTCCTTCTACCATGTGAACCAAAGTAGTTCAAAATATAGTTCTCAATGACGACCAATTACATCTGCGGTTTCTTACTCGATTAAATGGAAAAGGCTGACATTCTTCCAATTGTGGTCGATCCGTGTGATTGAAGCTGTATATGTAGTCACCGTTATGGATCATTACCGTCTCACCTCTGTCTGCGTGGGCTCGAGCCTTAGGCTAAGCCAATGGGTACGCGAGAAAGCTTGCCGGTAGCTTCTTGATGGTCGGTGGTTGTTTCCTTTTTTTATTCCGGGTTCTTCCTCCACCATTGACACTGGCCGATCTGTATAGCCTATCTTGTGCTGAAAAATGGCGTTAACCCTACAACAACAATCTCTCATGAAGATAGAAATATAAACGATAAAAAGGACGATATGTTTTTCAATATCATTTTCCAAATGCTTTTATAATATATGAGATCACACTAAGGACTAAAACAAATTAGATGTCATTTAACTGATCTCAGATAATCAAATGTAGCGAAATGCATTACTGCTGATCTGTAACTTAAATGCAGGAGGTATGACAGGAAAATGTAAGTTATGTTTCGTTATGTTTTAGCAATAAAATCTGTTTTACCTACCTTTAAGAACAACAATCAAACCAAGAATATAGCCAAAAATATACATCTTGTTGGTTGCAGTTTTGTCAAAGAATGTGCTGTGCTACATTAAAAAAAAACCTGTACCGGTATATGTTTCTTTTTTCTTGGAAATTAACCAGGAAGGTATATATGTTGTGGTAACGTAAAGACCGTTATCTCTAATCAGTACAACACTTATTTCATGCCCTTGTTCATTCTAAAAGACAAGGACGTCATTACCATTTATTTCTTATTGGGGGCGGGACTTGACGGGCTTGTTAATTTTCTTAGATCTAAAGTTCGCTCAACTACGGCGAAATGTAGAATTTTCCTTTCTTGGACAGGATATTTGAGACTACAAGTTTAAATTGTAAGAAGGTGCTTTTCGCGATAAATGATAAGCTACTCAGAATACATACATACATACATACATACATACATACATACATACATACATACATACATACATACATACATACATACATACATACATACATACATATTTGGCAATTGTAAAACCGCATGAGTAGATGGTTAGCGTTTCGGATTCAATATCAGTAGCCTTCCCAGACCAGCCTGGGTCGAGAGTCCGCTCCGGTGGTCAAGTGGTTAGAGCGTCCGCCTCATATGCGGGAGGTCGTGGGTTCGATCTTCGGCTAAGTCATACAAAAGACTTACAAAAATGGTACTAACAGCTGCCTCGCTTGGCACTCAGCATTAAGAGAGGTTAGTGTTAGGACTGGTTGGCCTGGTTTCAGGATAATGTGACTGGGTGGGACATCATGCTACATGCCTGCAACATGATGCCCCAGTGCTAGGCATCACTATAAACTGCCACACTGAAGACATCATAGCAATATGGCTGAAATATTATTAAAGCTACGTTAAAATTCCAAATCTCTCTCTCTCTCTCTCTCTCTCTCTCTCTCTCTCTCTCTCTCTCTCTCTCACACACACACACACACACACACACACACACACACACACACTAAAAGGTTTACTACAGATACATGGAGCTTGACGATTCATCAGGTGAGTTGTTTGCTTAAGTTCTTGCACAACGTACATGCGCAGATCATCATCACATTCATTCAATCTGATGCTCTAAACAGCTCGCATGTCCTTTTGAAAAAGTGGTTGGTACTTTTTATTTTATTTTAATGACTTACCATCTTAAAACTACATACTGTCACGCTCTTCTCATGTTGTAGCTAAATATACAAACTTCGAAATGAAAACCTTTGTCATCAAACTTTGATATTTAGGCGAGAAGTATTTGTAAAAATTTATTTCTAAACTTATCTCGCCGTGCACATCTCGCCTTTTTTATTTTATTTTTGAAACACAGGCGCTTACCTCTTAGTAGATCATTGACTAGCTCCGTAACAAAGATGCTCTAAATTACCTTTTAAATGGTGTTTTTCCAGTCTTATTTATAATGAACATTATATGCCAGTATAATGTTATATTTTCGCCTGAATTTTAGCTTTTGCTGTGGATAACTGTCTTGTGTGTGCATAAAAAAATAAACTTTGAGCTAATTACGGCTGTACCCTACATTTTTCAAAAGACAACCCATAAACCCATGGGACGAATCGTTGATTTACTTTGACCTTCTAATGTATAAGATAAAATTGGTCATTGCGATCGGACAGTTTGCTAAATAGGTCAGTTCAATGGAATACAAAACATGGTCTTGCTTCGTGTCAATGCACTCTAGCGCATGCGAAATAGGATTGACAGTGTGTCACGGACAACGCGACACAAACATAATCATTATTATCACGACGTCTACTAACATCTGTAGCCAAGCGGATCAGAAACACCCTGGTCTCTCTTAGTTCTTGTCAATTTACTTTGCAAAATACAGGGAAACATATTTAATATAGTTGACTTCCCATGATATGCCTGGAAATTTTTAATACTCGCCACTTTCTCAGTTAAAATTTTTCACTCGAATAGTTTATAAAAGATAGAAGTAAACGTTTGTGACGTTCCTCTTATAAATACGACCCAGTACAGTATTAATTACGTGTACTACTCTTGTTATTGACTTTAACGCTTTACTCTATGAGAACAAAAATTAGGGCTTGCCAGCTTTAGTCGCAATTTTAACTTCTACGAGTGTAAAGAAAATCAATGTCTCTGTGTAAAATTGGAATTTCTTTGATAGTACAGAGATAGAAGACAACTCTCTTTGCCGATGTCACTCTCCTTTGTATAGAGTGCACAGATATAAGACAACTCTCCTTTGCCGATGCCACTCTGGCTTGTTTAGATTGCAGAGAGATAAAACAGCTTTCTTGTGATGATGTGTTTAGAGTGCACATACAGACGACAGGTCCCCTTTGACGATGCCACTCTCAGGTATCACGGTACCAATTGTTTTTCCATAGACCTCAATGCTAATTGTTTTTGAAATAAATATAATTTCTATTCTATTTCAGCATGCATGTTACACACTGTCATAGATAACAATGTTAGATTGTCAATTTGACAATGACACAACCAGGTGCTCCATTGCATATAAGAGAGATAACTCTGCTGGAACTAAACAGGGGTATGATTTATCTAATCACAATATACTTATTTTCAGTCATGTGTATCCCATTTTCAGAAAATCATTTTAAAAAATATGATCTATATAGGAATTAGCATAAATTTACATGTTGCCAAGAGGCTAAACTTTTTTTAAGCCTAACAGAAAGTACAACTCTTACATAATCCACCAATCATTGCAAGTGTTGTTGTTTATTTCTGAATGCAAGATTCCCAAAACCTTAAGCTCTACCCACCTGGATTTGCGCAATTGGAACCGTTATACCCTCACTTGTATAGAGCGCGGAGGGATAAGACATCTTTCTTTTTCTGATGCTGCGTTCCCTTGTATAGCTCCCCTTTGCCGATGCCACTCTCACACTTGTATAGAGTGCAGAGACAGACGATAGTTCCCTTTGTCGATTCAACTCTTACTTTTATAGAATGCAGAGATTTTATTTTTTATTTTTAAAATCGTCCTTGCAGATGCTGCTATCATTTGTAGTTGCAACATTTTGTTACCCATTGACATAATTTTCTGATGTTTGAACAGTCGAGGCGAAATAATTAGCTCTGGGGAGTAAGTGCCTTTATATTTGCAGAAATACTGCATATACATGTATGTGAAGTTTTGGGTGGGTTTGATACTAGTATTCCTTATCTGAATATTGAATCCACTGTCCGCAGAGACAAGAAATTTCTGTAGGAAAGGAAACGGGCATTTTTGAACTTGCGCAAAAATGTATACAATTCTCTGATGCAATCTCGCCGGTGTAAACTTTGAGAAAACGAATTTTCTCACATGAGGAATAAGTTACTGTCAAGGTGTTAACCTCCATATTAACTTCTCATATGGACATCCGTGGGATACTCAAAGATACTTTAGTACAGAGAGGACAAAACTGTGTTTTTCACATATGGATGCTAACTAAGAAACATACCAACGATAAGTTGTTATTAACCTCGATAACTCAAACGCGTTTAGAACGCATCGTCAAAACAAACGAACAAGCATGTTAGATCTTACAAAATTCATTTACCTCCAATGACCGCTTAAAAACTGGTAAATTCATTTGATAATCACTGTCAGTTATTTCCTCAATGTATCGTTCATCAGCTCTTCGACTATTAGTAGTAAAGAAATCGAAATATGATCTTAAAAATTCAATAGTATTTGCTGCGAGAAAATGAGATTTTATATCGCACTGTACAGGAAAACTAGATAGCTAGTGTGGAAAAAATGCACAGCTAGTGTGGAAAAAAAGAATTTATAGTTAGTGTGGTTACAACGAAAACATAGTTAATGTGGGAAAAAAGGCTTACTTAATGTGTAAAAAAAAAACGCTTAGATAGTGTGTAAAATAATGCGTAGTTAGTGTGGAAAAAAGAATTCATAATTAAAGTGGTAAAAAGAATTCATAATTAATGTTGAATAAATAATTCATAGTTAATATGGAATAAAGAATTCATAGATAATGTGGAGAAGAATAATTCATAGATAATGTGGAGAAAAAGAATTCATAGTTAAAGTAGAATAAAGAATTCATAGTTAATATGGAGAAAAAGAATTCATAGTTAATATGGAGAAAAAAAAATTCATAGGTAATGTGGAAAAAAGAATTCATCGTTAATTTGGAGAAAAAGAATTCATAGGTAATGTGGACAAAAAGAATTCATAGATGAAGGGAGAAAAATTCATATTTAAAATAGAAAACAAGAATACATAGTTAATGTGGAGAAATATAATTCATAGGTAAAGTGGAGAAAAAGAATTCATAGTTAATGTGGAAAAAAAAATTCATAGGTAAATTGGAGATAAAGAATTCATAGTCAAAATAGAAAACAAGAATACATAGTTAATGTGGAGAAAAAGAATTCATAGTTAATGTGGAGAAAAAGAATTCATAGGTAAAGTGGAGAAAAAGAATTCATAGTTAAAATAGAAAACAAGAATACATAGTTAATGTGGAGAAAAATAATTCATAGGTAAAGTGGAGAAAAAAAATTCATAGTTAATGTGGAGAAAAAGAATTCATAGTTAAAATAGAAAACAAGAATACATAGTTAATGTGGATAAAAAGAATTCATAGTTAATGTGGAGAAAAAGAATTCATAGTTAATGTGGAGAAAAAGAATTCATAGTTAATGTGGAAAAAATAATTCATAGGTAAATTGGAGAAAAAGAATTCATAGTTAATGTGGAGAAAAAGAATTCATAGTTAAAATAGAAAACAAGAATACATAGTTAATGTGGACAAAAAGAATTCATAGTTAATGTGGAGAAAAAGAATTCATAGTTAATGTGGATAAAAAGAATTCATAGTTAATGTGGAGAAAAAGAATTCATAGTTAATGTGGAGAAAAAGAATTCATAGTTAATTTGGACAAAAAAAATTCATAGTTAATATGGACAATAAGAATTCATATATGAAGAGAGAAAAAGAATTCATAGTTAAATTGGAGAAAAAGAATTCATAGTTAATGTGGAGATAAAGAATTCATAGTTAAATTGGAGAAAAAAATTCATAGTTAATCTGTAAAAAAGAATTCATAGTTAAAGTGGAAAAAAAAGAATTCATAGTTCAAGTGGAAAAAAAGAATATATAGTTAATGCGGAGAAAAAGAATTCATAGTTGAAGCGGAATAAAGAATTCATAGTTAATGTGTAAAAAAAATAATTAATTAAAGTGGAAAAAAGAATTCATAGTTAATGGAGGAAAAAAGAATTCATAGTTAATGTGGAAAAAAGAAGGCATAACTAGCGTGGAATGAAATACTGCATAACTGCTTTATAAAAGAGAATGCATAAATAGTGTGCAAAAAATAAAATAATGCTTAGCTAGTGTGCAAAATAATTCATAAATAATGTGGAAAAAGAGAAGGCATAACTAGCGTAGGAAAAAGACTGCATAACAACTGTAGAAAAATAATGCCTCGATATGTGTATCAAAATTAACACATAGAGTGAAAATAATTCATAGCTAATGCGAGCAAAGAATACATATCTATTGTGGAAAAAGCATGCATGGTGCGGAAATGGAATGACTAGATTGGAAAAGATTGCATAGCTATTGTGGAAAGAATATGTATCTACTGTGGAAAAAGAAAACATAACAAGTCTCGAAAAAAGGATACTTCCACTTTAATTGTTTGTCCTTCAAAGTAATCGTATTAATAATGATATACAGTGTATATATTAACGGGACATCCCTAGTTTAAATGAAATTCAGAAATAAACCAAAAGAAATAAAATACGAAAATAAATAAAGAAATAAATATCATATACGAAACAATGACATGAAGGGCCTAGGTCTGACAATCTCTTTGGGTTGCAGCTTGAGAGCTCAAGAGAAAAGGAAAACCCTTCTCCTGATTTGAGAAGACACAACTACAAAAGAGGAAAGGAGGCCCGGACAGGGAGAATGAAAAACGACGAATCAACAGAGGGAGCTAACAACTACCCCGATCCGACAGACATTAGAGAGCCTCTGACATAGTACCAGTCTAAGAACCCTCCTCCGCCTCTGGGAACAGCGCCACCACCACCCCAGCACCGCCAGTGGGTACAACTCAAAAAGGGGGCCAAATTACAAAATAATAAATAATACCAAGTAGGAAAATTAATAACTGGTTAGTGTCATCCTAGTTACAGTATATGGCTTACTGTTCCTCAAGTCAGAATTAATATTTTCTAAAATAAATCATTACCAAATTGGGAGAAAAAAAAACTACTAGAACATTTTTAGTGTTTACCAAATAAAATGTTAGTTATTATTAGAAAATGTTACTACAATTATAATATATAACATAGACACTGTCGGGTACACTAGGTAAATTGTAGGGGAATTTCAATAACCTTGACTCAGCCCCAAATAAACATATGTACATCCGTTAATAATGATCTTGATAATAAACCATATTCACAGAGAATATCTTAGCTACGAAGTGGCTGTTTTTAGAGAAAAAAAAGTTTAACAAATGAAATAATTCAGGTCAAATATAAAATAAACTTAATGTTGGTCTAGGTTATGTCCAACATGCAATTGACATTGCAAAAGCATATAATGAAGTTAAAAAAATAAACTTTAAAAATCTAACAAAAACTATGCCAATTAAATTTACACTTACACACAACTGAATGTATGAAACCGCCCGACATTAGATAACTGGGCTTAATTTGATCGATAGTACATTTATGATTTTTTAGAAAGTTGCCGCTTACGTTCAGGGACTCCAGCTATCCTTCTCTTCCTTTTCCATGTCCAGACATGCATATTGGACTCAGTGCAATACTGACAGCGTTTAGCGTGAGGCTCTTTAACCCACTCAACGTAAAACTTTAATTCCTGAGGTACGTGCTTGCACCCAGTCAGGGTGTCGTCTGGCGTGTAGCTCCAATCCCACCTCAGTTAAGAAGCATGATGTGCATGTAGAAATGTGACAAGTGGTGGCACTCGTTTGCCTACCATTTTACAAGAATTTAAGAAGACTGCCGTGCAGCCATTAATAAGCCGCAGAATGACAATTGGCCATATGCGATTTAGATCCATGCATCATTATGATGATGATGTCATGCCTAGTCTAAAGCTAATACACAAGCAACCTACACGTTGAAGAAACTCAGCTAGAGATGGAATCGAAGCTTCAATTCAAGCCATGTTGACAAAACAAGTTTTCCTTGCGAGTAACGAGTAATGAGTACATGTATTACATTAAAAAGTACACGTCAAATGTTCGCATTTTAAACTGCACTTGTTCAGGACTATAAACTTAAGGCAAGGCACTTGCCAACCAAGACTTATTAGACCAGTTTGATCCATCAGGAAAATCAATTAAAAGTGCTAATCAGAATGAAGCTATTCTTTCCTAGGACCCTTTATTCATGATGCAAGAAGATATAAAAAAAAGCTCCATGAACATAGGTCTTTACATTGCATAGAGGGAGGGACTCCATGCCGATGCAAGAAGGTCCATTCTGTAGCTTATCTTGGAGGAATCAAACGACTACAGAAACCAGATAGTTGCCCCCCACCCCATGCTGCAGGATAAAGGACAACCCCAGGTACAACAGCAAAAGTGACATACGTAGACTCCAGAGATACTATGCCCCCACCGCTCTACTGAGGTATCATGGTCAGCGACACCTCTACCCACTACAACAGCAACAGCTAAAATAACGACTGTGCCGAGGAAGGGACTTACAATGCCTGTATAGTCTGCGACAACAACACAACATGGGGCAAGACAGGGAAGGGATGGTGATAAAAGAAGAGACAAGAACAGAAGGAAACAATGCATAAGGGGTCTCTAGAAGTAAAGAATCAGATAATTGGAGAGTGATTCACAGCAGAAAATTATTCCTTTTGTTGATACCATAATTGGTCAGCCTTTTGATGAGACCTCTTTAGCTCGTAATATTGGTCACGATAATGTGATTGCATACGCGCTCTCACTATATGGATGTACAATACTGTTTTATTGTATGAATATTGTGTCTACTTCATTAGACTTATTCATGTGTATTTTTAAAGATTATAGTCTCATAAATATGTTCAACTAATACGTAAATGATAGCTTTATTGCATCGCTATGAGATGTTTTATTTATATTGAATTTTTATTATGACCTTTGTCCATGACTGGAGTTTGATAAACGGAGTTTTTCCTACCTTTATTGTGTCATAATAATAAGTTGTAAACACAACGTTTACTAAGCTTTAAATTCAATGCTAAATCTTGTTTAGTGAAATGTTCGTTTGGAAATTCGGGTTTCCCAGAAGACCACAAAGTTAGACAAGTATTAATTTCTGTTATGAACTATTCCTTGGGAAACCACGATAAGAGTTTATAACTGCATTCATATATAATTTGGAAACAATTAATTTTTTTAATTATTCATTGGAACTACAAAATGCTTGTTAACGTTTTGGACTGAAACACTTCTTTGTGATGATTGAAATCTCGTTCGAAGACATTCAAGACATAGTATATCCTGAGATTCACAAATATTGGTATATCAAGACATTCAAGACCGTTGGTAAATCAGTATATTAAAGACTATTGGTACATCAGGACCTTCAAGACTACTGGAATTCATCCAGAAAATTCTATAGTTTAGGACTTGATATGCAACAGGTAGGTTTATTTGGGATTTAATTCACTATGTTTTACTTTAAATTTTCACTTTGTATCTCAGAGAAATAATTCATTTTTTTTTATTTTATTAAAATTTGTTTGTGTCGATTCTTTAAATTACATGTTTTAAGGTTATTTCAACAATTATGCAAATTATAACATTTCCTGAACTCTACAACCATCAGTCCACAGGACACTTAGAGGTGCTTAAAGTTCCCAACCCCACAAATGATGATGACTTCCCCATTCTCAAAGAAGAGGTGGAGTCAGCAATAAAAGCACTGAAGAATGGAAAGGCAGCTGGAGTAGACAACATCCCAATATGTGGGTGTGGGATGGGGAATCAGTGATAAAACTACTAACAAAAATCTGCGACAAGATCTAGCAGACATGTGAATGGCCAACAGTGGACCCAGTCATTCATTATAACACTCTGCAAAAATGCTATCTCCAGCTGTGCCAAAATTACAAAACTATCAGTTTGACCAGCAATGCTAGTAAGGTGATGCTGAAGCTCATCTTGAACAGACTGAAACCACAAACAGAAGAAATAATCGCTAAAGGACAGGTAGGATTCTGGAGTGGAAGAAGCATAATAGAACAAATATTCAATATCGGGGTTCTGTTTGAAAAGTATTCGCAAAATCAACAATACATATATCATGTGTTCATAGATTTCAAAAAGGCCTTTGACAGTGCGTGACATGAGAAATCGTGAGCCACAATGAAGCAGTACAACATGGGTCAAAAGTTCGGCAAGGTTACTGTAGAGGTTCCCCTTTATTTAGGTTGGGTGGAGTGCTCCCAATATTATTTAAACTATTACAGAAGACCCACCCTGGCTCGTTTTGTAACGAATTGAAGTAGTGATAGAGAGATGCAAAGCTCCGAGCCCCCAGTCAGCGGTGCCGACAGTTAAATTAATGAATACACAAAATGTGAAATTCAAATAACAACAATTTAATATAATTCAATAACAGTCATCTCTCAAATAAAATTCCAATTCAAACCCGATTACTTGTCTTTCACTCGACCAAGTGACGGTCTATTTCATCATCTGACTTAGTGTGATAGATTTTTCTCCTGCCCTGTATTCCTACTCATCTGTATGATCATTATCTGGACTGGTAATCCGATTCCCTTCAGTCCACCTAACTTCTGCCTCCGTTCTTCCCTTTCTTTTGTCTCCCAGAGACTCGGGCCAACTGTACTGAGGTAGTTCCCTCTATATATTTAAGCTTGCGGTTATAATGTTGGCCACGCCTTGAACAATTCATATAATTATCAGACACTGCCCCCTCCCAACAGTCTGTAAAAGATTGTTTTACTACCCCCACTTGATGTTCCTTTGATCTTAACACAGAATTCCACTACTTACCTGTGAACAATGTTATGGCAATGCTACGTAACTGGCTTTGGCAAAAATAACGTGCGCGTTACTAGTTTTATGGCCATGTCAATTAACTGGCTTGACACCTCATTGCTTACCGAATTGACTTTCATACATATTTACGGCGCGAAATTATTAGCCTCAGGGGCTAATATATGCATGTTAAAATCTGGTTAATCCTTACAACGTGACAGCTACCAGTGCAGTAATTGCTCAAGGTTCTGTAGCGGGCTATTTCCCTACAACAGCAGAGTACGTTAATGCTGTCTCCTGTCATCCACGCTTTTCAGCATCTACTTAAAGCGCATAATGAGCAAAGCCCTGGAAAACCACTGTGTGGCGGTCAGCATTGGAGGGCCTAACACCAACAACCTCCGCTAAGCAGACAACAGTGATGGGCTGGCAGGTAGTAAAGACCAACTTACCATCTTCGTGAAGAACCTGGATGAATCATCTTCCAGATTTGACATGGAGATAAGCCCCGAGAAGACAAAGCTAGTGGCAAACCAATCTCAGCCAAGATTAAAGACAGAAACTGGAAACAGCGAGCCAGTTTAAATATCTTGGTTCCATAATCACTGAAGAGGGATCAAGAGCAAAAATTTTGTCACGAGCAGCACAAACAACGGCAGCTATGTCAAGGCTAAGACCCATCTGGAGAGACAAGAATATATATCTGAAAACTAAAATCTGACTATTGAGAGCACTAGTCATCTCAATCTTTTCGTATTCATGTGAGGCCTGAAAACGTTCAAGTACTAGCAATGGGTAAAATACATTCAGCACTAAGCAATAATATTAACACTGATTTATTATAGTTTCATAGTCGTTATACCATTACGAGTGGATCAACGATTGTCAAAAGAAAAATACACAGGCATGGTAAGTACGATGGGATGAAATTTCCATGCAGGGGTTGCATGCATGTTTGTATTACTTAACGACCACTATCACTTGATGAGCCTAAGTTTCACAATGTTGGAATCAGTGAATAGTTACAATCTACTTCATGTCAAAAATGTGTACTTCGTGTAAAAACTGATATTTACAGCAGTGCAACAAAATTGAAAGTACAGTATATCATCTACGCAGAAAATTTCCGCCACGTTCTTGAGGTTCGTCAAACACAAAGCAAGTTTCTGCACAAGTTCCATACGGTTTAAATAAAACTGTATGAAGATGCGACGGGCAAACAGAGACCCCATTGTTGTATTGTGGCCAGGACTTGTTTGAGGACACCGACAACAGACAGCTATCCTCTCCACAAATATGACTTTACTAGCGATAACATTTGCGAGTTTTCCAAGTCGATCCACCACTAATAAAAATATACGTGACCTGTGCCACATTTACTTTAGTTGCAAAATTACCGAAAGAAAACAAAACTCCCTGTGGCGATTCGTAACCTGCAAGGGCATTATAGCCATTTAATAAAGCAATGATTCTCCGCAGCATCAAAGGTACCAGACAGTGTACACCCTACAACTTGGAAACATATATGACATTTAGGTTGAGTTTGCTGCATTTCTTTGACTTGTTACAGTGTCTGAATTTGAGCCTGGATAAGCTATTCTGTAAACTTTACAATGATTGTTTTACAATCGCTCGACGATACAGTACCACTAACCTTGACTGCATAACAACAAAAGGTGTGTATCTCTACAAGTACATGGGGTAATATGATAAGTTTACTGAAATTCTGATACCGTGGATCGAAGAATTAAATTCATCGTTGTCGTGCTACGGTGTTTCCGCTAACAACTCTGATAATGCAAAATCTGGTACGCGACTGGTCGTCAAAACCTTGATTACTATTGTAATCTGTATTGAAATCAGATGTCCTTCTTCTTTCAGACTATCGTGATATAGCCATGAGTTTGCACCTGCTGTCACTGAGAAAGGCTTTGGATATGCTGCTGTAGAAAGGCGAGATTCAGTTGGAATTACTCACCGATATAAATCACCATCTGTTGATTGAACGTGGTATCCGCAGTGGGATTTCTATAGCAAGCTATGAATTTGCACGCGCGAACATTCCAAATATAGATGGGTATCACCACCCTGTCCCAAATAGTTACATCAACTTAATCGGATAGGCAATGATGCAGCACATGCTTGTTGGCTAATTTCAGTAAATTGATTCGATGAGAGTAAATATTTTCAAGCACGACAGTACCCGTGACATCGGATACTTTGATGAAGTCTACCTGGAGATTCAGGACGAGCTTTCACAGCAGCCACAATAATTATCCGTTAACACCTGAAGCACTATCAGGATTTGATGTTCCTGTATAAGATCATGAATTCTGCTGAAAGCAAGTAAACAGACTGTACTATTCTATCCCCAAATCTTAGACTGAAAAAAATTACGTAGTTCACGTTCATAATTAACAATTATATCTGCGGTTAAGCATACCTGCGTTCCAGATCCAACGAGCGTTACAGTTTAGACTATCTGCATTTATCCAAGCGAATAAGTATCTGCGTACAAAGGCCACGAACGAGTTTTTAGAAAGACTTCGTCAAACTCATGAACAATGCTGTGTTCGACAAGACTATAGAGAATCTTCTGAAACGCATTCGAACCAACCTTGTCCATGATAGTGTACAAGACAAGCTGCTTAGACTTATTACTGACCCGATCTTTGAGTATTGAAATATATTTTATGGTGAACTCATTGCTGCACACTAATAATAATAAAACGATCGAAGCTGAAGCTGACAAAGTCTATCTACGTTGATGCGACAGTGCTGAATTTACCCCAACCGATCACGTACGAGTGTTATTATTACAAGATCAAACCGCGGTGCGGCTACAACAATACTATACTCGGATACCGATTAGTTATTGGTGAATATTACCATACACGATCAGCACACGGACATGAGTAAGAAATTGCTGGTAAATGAATTTGACTATCCGAAAAATCAACCACTGTCCAGCAAGCCTACAAAATGTGGGACTGCGCCCCAAAATATATTGAATCGTGACCGGTGGCTTACGAAACGTTTAAAAAGCAAAATGTGTTTCAGATTTCATTGTGCAAAACGATCTTCGGCACTACATGTATGTGGAAAGTATTCTGAAGCGACGTGAATTCGCAGACGCAGCATATATGATTCGGTTAAAGAAAGGATTGGTTCGTACCATTACACTAAGATGAGTTTGTCGCCTTATGATACCAAAATGGTGAATATTCACTGATGGTATCTCATCTCCACGCGTGTAGGCATTATGCGATAGCGCGCCAAGGACGTTCGTATACGGTAGTTCCGTATCAGCGGAAACAACTTGCAATTCTTCCAGCACGAATATTCTGCTTGTTAGATGGACCTCATAGCATGCACCAAATGAAAACATTTTGTCTCGGAGTATCAATTCGATCCAAGAAATGTGAATGCATAAATGGACTATTTATCCACCTTCTAAATACCCTGGTACATAAAGGTAGAGGACGAAATTGTTTCTGAGTGGGGCACAACGGTTGTGGTTGTGAAATATTTTGTATGTACCGTTGAATGTTCTATGCCGAACCACCTCAGCAGAGTATATGACAATTGTACATTTAGTTTTATTATTTAGTGCTTGTATGACTGACGGAAATTGTGTTACCCAATCGGATGATAGCTGGGCTTCAACAATTCCGGCGCGTACTGATGTTCGAATAACCATTCCTCAGGTGTGCGGTTGAAACGTTGTACAATGACTTGATCGCAATATATCTTAGAATATCCCATGCAACCCTGGGCCTTTTCTTTTGTTAAAAATGCAGTAACTGCTCAGAGAACATTTTTCCCGGATTGACTTGTAATGATTGTGGCCATGTGAGCTGTGAAAGTGTGTAAACACTTTTAAATGCATTTGTGACGCTTGCTATATCTTTGGGTGTCAATGACTCAGCACATTTGTATCTGCTGGCAACATCTACAATATTTAGCATGTAATTGTATGTACACAAATGACTTTGTCGTTCACGTACCTCGTCATTTAAAGAAACAAAAGATCAGCTTCATGAATATTTTGGGGCGTTTTGACAAACAATCCACGAGAAATATTTCTTGGTGCTGCAAAGTAAATTGCCACAGCGCTTCTTGTTTGGCCAACTATGCACGAACAATAATGTTTGTAACCTTTGTGATGTTTCTAAATTTTAAACGGCAGCTTCACCTTTGAAATAATCACGGGGACTGCAGTAGATCGAAACTAGTTTCACGTTTGTTTTATTATTTATTATTTATTAGTATGTGGTTTACCTTTAGTGGCCATCTTAGCCTTCATAACTCCTTTGATGGTCCATCTAGTCATTCCTTAAATGAAAGCATGATTCATCGCGTTTAGGTTACAGATGAGATATATGTCTGCAAGTTGGCGCGCACGAATATAATTTGAGGCCATCTAAACATGGTCATCTCGGTAACGTACAGCATTAACACTATTTACGGGTGTTTCTCGGTAAGTTGTTAAAACCAAGTCGTATCCAACAGTGCACCAGGGCTGCAATAATTGTCTCCAGGTCCCGGATACAGCCAGATGTGCTTTTCACCTAGGTAATTAACTCGATGATGTTTCAGCTGGCCTCGCTAAGGAAGTAGTGACTTCACCGCCGACAATTTTTAACGGAATTTTGTGTTTTACGGTAAAGGTTCTTACGAACGTGAAGTTCTTTGCTTCACGTCTAACACATGTCCCGTGAACGCTGCTCTGTCACTACGTGCTTGAATCCGCATTGGATTTGCAGTGAAGAGATATTATTTATTTATTATCGTGTGCAGTGCATGCCCAAGCAATTAACAGCACCATCATCTGCAGTCCACGGGGGACCTTTGTGAGTGGGCAGCTGTTCATAATGTGTGACACGGTCTCAACGCACCAAAGCACGAGATCTTGGCGTTTCAAGATTCTATTCTGGTTAAAGATCAAACGTTTAATACAATAATATGATCGGCTAGGAATGACTGAGGTTCCTTTGCGGATTAACGGCCATCATAACCCACAGACAAAATATTGCTTACCTTCGCAGACAATCAAATCGCATGTGCATATCACAAAACTATACTAGTACACTGGGCGGTAGTCGAAACATTTACTCAGATCTGCAGATATCCCAGCACGATTTTGCGTGTGTTGTACCCGATTAATAACTATTTTCGGGAACGCCTGTGCATTGATGTGATTCTCTCCGATACATTTGTTGTGAGAGGGCACATGTGGACGAATTTTAGTACTTGATGCGCCTATAGAAAATTTGAAATTAAACGTGTTACGTTTTCTAATAATAGTGTCCTATCACGAAGGTAAGGTTAGTCTTAGCTGAAAGCACTGCGCGAGATTAAAGAGCGCAGTATGAAACAATTGCGAAGTTACACTGAGGCTTTCTAGGGTAAACTTAACTGGAATTATTTCCACGTAGTCAACTCAAACACATCTTAATCAAGTGCATGCGGCCAAGCGAGAAAACACCTTAGATAAATTAAAAATTGTCAAAGTCAGAGGTGGAACAAAATGCAAAATACTGAAAGAATATTTCCATTACTCGCGTACATACATACATACATACATACATACATACATACATACATACATACATACATACATACATACATACATACATACATACATACATACATGCAACCGACTAAGACTTTATTACAGGAGAAAACTATAGGGGTATATTATCTTAGAGCACAAAGGACAGAAGGACGGATGAAAATGTGTAGGAATGCTTTTTGGATTATATATATATATATATATATATATATATATATATATATATATATATATAGAGAGAGAGAGAGAGAGAGAGAGAGAGAGAGAGAGAGAGAGAGAGAGAGAATCTCACAGCATGTAAGCTTATGTCTGGAGACATATCTATAGACAGAAACCAAATCACATCGTGCTATATCAATCGAGATACATCTATCAAGGTTGAGGTGTCTGAATTTAGATATTTCCAACTTACTTAAGATGCATTTCACAACATATATCCATCTACAATAGCTATAACTATACATATTTACTAGAATACATCGAGATATTTCAATCCAAATACAACTATCTATGTCGATGTTCTTCAATTCAGCAATTTCAATTCAATTTGGTCCCGTAGTTTCCATCCAATCAGCGTGGTCGCAGTTGATAGGAAACTGGGTGCTGCTCGAAAATTGCCCGTGCAGATGAAGTCAATTATTTCCTTCCACCATTTTCGGTCCCGCGTGGCATTTTCTCTGGCATGTGCCGAGGTGATGCCATAGTTCGCCAGGTCTTTTTCCACTTGTTTGATCCAGGTTTTCTTTGGTGCATTTTTTGAGACCTTCCAGGTTTCCGGTCTGGTGCGCCACAGGGCTTGATACGGTAGACGCCTCTCTTCCATTCGGCAGACATGACCAATCCAGCGAAGTCTAGCACGTCTAATCAGTGATTCCACTGTCGGTTGGTGAGAGCATCGGGCCCGGATTTCCACGTTTGGGATTCTGTGCAGAAGGTTTACTCCCAGTATTCGTCTGAGGCAGCGCATTTGAAATACCTCCAGCTTCTTGAGGTCCGTGTCTAGGAGGACCCACGTCTCTGCTCCATATAGAAGTATTGGGAGGATGAGAGTGCGGTATAGACGCACTTTGGTCACCACCGAAAGGGCCTTTTTTCTCCATATGCACCAAGCTAGTGACCCGAACGCAGACGTTGCCAGTCCCAGACAATGCGAGATGTCGGTGGAGGCCGCTATTGATCTGCTTCGGATTATGGACCCCAGGTATTTAAATTCCTCTACTTGCTTAAGATAGACTCCGTTAAGGCAGACGATCACTGGGGTGTTGTCCGATGTCATTACAACTGTTTTGGCGGTGTTGATCTTTAACAAAAATCTAGCGGCTTTATCGGCGATTTCTTGCAGAATATCTGTTGCTTCGGCTTCGTCCTCAGTGAGAAATGCACTATCGTCCGCGAACATTAGATCTGTGGCATGTTCATCGAACCCTGTCCCAAAAGTGATCCCTCTACGTCCCAGGAATACCTTGCGCATGACACAATCGACCACGATGTTAAAGAGGCTAGGTGAGAGCACGCATCCCTGACGGACGCCCATTTTCACTGAGAAATCCTTCGTGTTTGCTCCTTGGATTCGAACTTGACTGGTTGACCCGTCATAGGTGTTGTTAAGTAGCCGAATGTATTTTGGCGGGTATCCATCCACTTCCAGGGCTTTCCACAAGGCCGGGCGATGGACGCTGTCCATGAACACCATGATTGTGCGTTTTCCACACCGAATTCTTTCCTCGAGGATTTGACGGAGCGTGAAGATCTGATCTCAGCAGCTTCTTACAGGTCGAAAACGGCCTGTTCCTCTCGTGCCGCTTCCTCCCGCCGTTTGAGTACCCTTCTATGGATGATCTTCATAAATACTTTGCCAAGTATGGAGAGCAGGCTGATGCTCCGATAGTTCTTACAGTCCGTTTTGTCTCCTTTCTTGAAGATTGGTACGATGATGGCTTTCTTCCATGCTGTTGGTACCGCTTCCAATCGCCATATCAATCTCAGCAGGGCGTGTAATCTTTCGACGATGATCTCTCCGCCGTATTTCAAGGCTTCTAGTGTCACTTCATCAATGCCCGGCGCCTTGTTACTCTTCAGGTCTAAGATGGCAGTCCGTATTTCCTTCATAGACGGTTCGGACTCATCGACTAGCGCAGATAACTCGTCCATGGCATCCACCGATTCCATCGGTCCAGGTGGGGCATCGTGGTTGAGGAGGGTGCAGAAGAAGTCCTGCCAACGGTCCAAACGTCCTGTGTTGGAGCTGATGAATTTTCCGATCTTGTCTTTGATGTTGTTCTCAAGCGGCCGAGATTTCCCGGATAGTCGTCGAATGGTTGAGTAAATGGTTCGGAATTCGTTCCAGTTGGCTGCCCCTTCCATATCTTTTGCAAGATTTTCCCAATACACGGCTCTATCCTCCTTCAAATGAACTCTGACCAGTTTGTTGAGGCGTCTATATTCCGGTTGGTTATTTAACTTGCATTTCTTCCGTTTATCGATGAGAAACAAGGTCTTTTCGGATATCCGATTTGAACGTGCCGCTTCGTTGATGGACACACCTCTTTGGTACTGTCTGTAATTGCATTCGCAAGCTCGTTTGCAAGACGATCAACTCCCTCCTGCGATTCATCTGCCTCCGATGTAGTAAGGGCTTCAAAACGATTCTTTAGGGTGATCTGGTATTTTTCCCGGACCGCTGGGTCTCTTAAGAGTGCTACGTTCGGTGTTTGCTCCCGTTTGTTAGTGGTTGCTGGACGCTTCAATCTTAGTCGAATCTTGATTCTGACCAGGTGGTGGTCGGACCCATAATCCGCTCCACGCATGGCTCGAACGTCTTGGAGTGATGTTTGGAATCGCCGGGAAATTGCTACATAGTCGATGCACGCCCTGTCCCGTCCATTGTCGATCTCCAGGTTAATTGGTGACGAGGCGGGTGGCGGAATAGCGAATTTCCTATCCTGAGACCGTTGAGTGAAGCGAATGAAAGGAATCGTGTTCCATTGTCGTTGATCGAGCCCACTCCAAAAGGGCCAAGAACATCCGGCCACGCATGGCTGTCGCGCCCGGTGTGGCCATTTAGGTCGCCCAGGAGAATATTGATGTTAAAACGAGGCAGAGAGTCCCAGACCATCTGAAGGTTGTCATAGAATTCGTCTTTGGCCGTTTCTGGACTGACTTCGGTCGGTGAATAAACTACGACCAGATTCGTATTGATGATACCATGCAGAGTGAGAACCGCCATTCGACTAGAGATGGGATGGAATCCAGTGACGTATTTGTTAAAGCTGCTGTCCACCATGAATCCGACACCCTCGATGTGTTTCGTGCCCCCGGAGTAATAGAGCTGGTATTTCGCATTATTTGCCGGAGAAATAACCGTCGTGTTGCCTGACCCGGTCATCCTTAACTCTGTGAGTGCGGCAACAGAGATGTTATAGTTACCGAGTTATTTGGCCACTTGTTCCTGATGTCCAACTGCGTGACCCGTACGGATATTCCATGTTGCCAGCAAGGTAGGCTGCTTAGTCGAAATCGCAGATGATGTCCGACGATCTTGTTGTCGTTTATCTGAAGTTTCTCTTCCCCCTCCATATCACTATCTACGTAGACTGATATATATCTACGTATTTCCATCTACGTGTACATGTATCTATACATATAACAAACTACGTGAAGATAAATCTGACAACATGTAAGCTTATGTCTGGAGACATATCCTTAGACAGAAACCAAATCACATCGTGCTATATCAATCGAGGTACATATATCAACGTTGAGGTGGTTGAATACAGATATTTCCAACTTCGTTAAGATGCATATCTCAACATATATCCATTTACACATAGCTATAACTATACATATTTACTATAATACATCGATATATTTCAATTCCGTCGATTGATTGGATGGAAGGTACTTTCGTTTTGCGTTTGTTATCGGACAGGAAATTTTTTAACAGCTTTGTCTTGTCTTCCTCTACTTTGCATCATGAACTGAACAAACCATTTCGTGTGTGGTTCAGTTACGATGTATAATTTCTAAATGAGCTCCGGTGTGTGTGTCTTGTCTGCCAATTAACGAAAGTTTTTATATTGATCACTGAATCTGCATTATTATTGGTCCAGAGTTTCTTCGAGCCATTTCTTCTTTTTGACTAAAAGACATTCATTTTGAGTCACTGTTTAAGGTTAGTATGCAAACAATGGTACTAACAGCTGCCTCGCTTAGCATTAAGAGGTTCGTGCTAGGACTGGTAATCAATATAATGTGACCGTGTGGGATACGATGCTACATGTTTGTGGCATGATACCCTAGTGCTATACTATAAAATGCCTCACTGCTGACATCGTAGCAATATGACTGAAAAATTGTTAAAGCTACGTTAAAAACAATCCTAAGCACACACACTTATCTGATAACAGTCTGATAACAGATATCTGATAGCAGTATTTTTTATTTCCTGATAACTTCGTAGTCACGTACACATGTTAGGGAGTCATCTTTTTTAATTCTATTTTTATATATCGGTTTTCGACTGACGTTATTTTGTCAAATGTTTTAGGATTGGTTCTTACAAAGCCTGCCCTGCCGTTTGAGTTACCGTGTGGAATTGTTTTTGTTGGAATAATGTCTACGTATTCATGTAAAGCGACGTTTCCCAAAGTTGCGTCAGTTTTTCCTAACGAAGTATAACACTGTCTTCTTAAAACTGGAATCTGTATTGTGCTTTGGACAACGTTCTTTTGCATTCCAGGGCCCAGCAACGTGGAACGAATTGGCCATTTAAATTAGACACAAAGACACACCGACTCATTGAATAGCACTCTTAAAACTCACCTTTTTCAACTGCAAGAACAAACTTAAAGACCTAATAATGTTTCGTACCTTTCATAGTTTCAGCATTTGTTTATGTTTTCTAACTTCATGGTGTTTGCTTTTTTTGTTCCTTTTTTGTAGTCATATCGTTATATATGTTGTAAAGCACTTAGAGCTTCTAAAGATTAGGCGCTATTCAAAGTCCTCATTATTATTATTATTATTATTATTATTATTATTATTAGTAGTAGTAGTAGTAGTAGTAGTAGTAGTAGTAGTAGTAGTAGAAGTAGTAGTAGTAGTAGTAGTAGTAGTAGTAGTAGTAGTAGTAGTATAGAGGTTGTAAAGCGCTTAGAGCTTCTAAAAATTAGACGCTATAGACAAGTCGTCATTATTATTGTTATTTACAGTTTTTAGTACTTTGTCGCATTTTTCTGCATGTTAACCATTAATACAACGGTATTACAGTTTGATTAACACTTGGTTAGTTGGAGTAGTTGTTAAACATGCATACAAAAGCATAACAATAAAACTCTAATGCCAGCGTGTAATGAAACGAATACTGATAAACGTAAAGAATATATTATTTATTAAATTAATGCAAAAAGATACCTAATAATGAAATCAGTTAAAACGGATTCCACTGCCTATTTAATCTATATTTTATTTGAAAACTATATCCATCGTCAGTAAAACGCTGAAAGTTACAGATTATTATTAGTATATATTATTAATATTTCTCAAAACATACTTTAATTTTGGTATTAAAGTTTTAAAACTATGATACAAACTTTGATACCTACCCGATGATCCAGCATTCGTGCTGTCCAAGCAGAATTTTGTGAATTCTGGTTTTGTTTTAGGTTCTAAGTTTTGTAACTACATGTACCTATAAACCTATACATTACCTGCATTAATCGGCTTAATCCATGAGAGTAATTGTCAAAAGTTCAATTTCACTGCTGAAACACGGGCTGCATGTATACGAACTGTGAACATTCCGAAACAGCCGAAACTCTTTAGAAGACAAATTTTCATAATTTGAACGAAGCCGTTGACGGCAAGAGTCACAAAAATACAACGCAATTCAAAGGACATGAACCACAAAGTCAGAACGCAGTTCTTTTCGAAGACGTAATTATGTGCCTTTTCAGAAATAATTGTTCAAGGAAAATTGTCCCGATACTACTGATATATATTAAAATGAAGTTCGGTAAGTTTCTTTATCTTTATATCCCGCTCACACATAAAAAAAAGAAGTAAAAAAGAAAGAAAACAAAAACAAACAAACAAGCAGCACAAATAAAAACAACAACAAATAAAGGATTAGTGAAGACATCAATTAAAGAGCTACAAACATACCGATGCTTAATTTCTCAAATCACATTATTAATAAGATAGATACATCAATAATAACAGGAGTATTTAAAAACTATCAAAGGGGCAGTCGGAACAAAGAGTGGGCATAATGCATTGAGTAAGCAAATATGTGGGGGAAATTATCGGTTGGTATGTCGATTTAAAAACTTGTCATTAACGAGGCGGCTAAAGATTGACAGTTTAAAAAACGGCATATTAACGTCATATGATTAATCAGTCGTGTAGGCAAACTGATACACCGGGCTATTGTAGCCTTAAAAATGATCGGCTGAATACAACGGTAACGACCAGCGCCGGATTAAGCACCCATAGGCAGTCAAACTTTTGGGGCCCCAGACCCACGGTCACGGTCTCATGGGGCCCATAGGCAGTTGCCTACTCTGGCTTATGGGTAATCCGGGACTGGTAATGACACGACGAAGGAATGACTACATTTATTCGTGATTGTTATGATAATCACAGTATGGGGAGAGAAATATTTCGATTATTGGTTTACCTTAATTCCAGTTCAGTAAATTATATAAATAAAAATAAATTATATATATATATATATATATATATATATATATATATATATATATATATATATATATATATATATATATATATATATATATATATATATATATATATATATATATATATATAACCAGGCGGTTTGGCGTGTTTTGGGAGTTGTTTGTAGGCGTTTCAAATGTTTTCTTTGTGGTTGGGGGTAGTTTGGGGTGTTTCGATGGTTCCCAATCGGAGCATCTTCTTTCTTTCCTACAAGAAAGGTAGAGGATACTCCGATTATTTTGTGTTGTTGGAAAAGGGATCGGGATAAAAATGAACTTTATTTAAATAGAAGTCCTAAATTTAATTTCACCGGACTGTAATGGCAAATCTTAACGGAACAGAAAACCATGTTTTTACGAAGGACGATGTTATCGGAAAGGGGGCGACATGTGAGGTTTACAGAGGTATACACAAAGTAAGTCACTTACATTGTTGCAACTTTCACTTTTAAGCTAAAATCTAAATGTCAACTTTATACATTGTAGAAACTTCTCTTGTACAGATTTATAACCTCAATATACTATACATGAAACCAACTGGCGAGGTGGTTTAGATTTACTCATTTACACTCAAATACTGTTCAAATATACAAGCAGGCTAATTTGTTTAATCTGTTATTTTCGGGTGAGTGAGAGAAAACAATTCCGTGAGACGTATCCATACCATACTTGAACTTACTTCATCATTATGTCTTTTGTTGTTGTAGGGTTTAACGCCAACGTTCAGCACTCGATAGACTATACATAGCAGCCAGTATTATTGGTGGAGGAAGAACCAGGGAAAACCCCCGGTAAAAACCACCGACCCACGAGAAGCTACTGGCAAGCTTTCTCACATAACTACATTAACCGAATTTTTAAGACTCGAACCCACGCAGACAGAGGTGAGATGGCAGTGATCCGTAACGGACAGCCCTTTAGATCACTCGGCCCCCTTGTGTATTTTGAAAGACCCTTGAACTTACTGGACTTATAATGTATCATTGTACTTTGACTTATAACTCGAGTCTTGTACTTTACTTGAAGTACATAAACATCAAAACATTATGGAATGCCCTTTAATTTGGAATAATCGTGATGCATCATTATGCCGTTTAACTACAGTCATATGCACATTCAATACAGATACATACCTTACTTGAATTTATGTAAAGATCGGGTCTTTTTGGAATAACCAAGAACTTACTGAACTTATTTTGATGTATAACTAGAGTCTTATGAGTATGAAGTATGAACTTCATTTGTCATGATATTCTTTTGTAGCTGTCATGGACATGCTAATAATTTCTTCAGGCATTTCAACTCACGATTATCTTTTTTTAGTTTGACTTTTATTGTTTATGTAGAGGTGTGACTACAGTTTACTTTTATGTTTTAAATATTTTTTAATTACTAGACATTTAACCAGCCTTTTTTATTTTTTAATTGTAAAGGCCAAAATAATAAAATATATAAGGCTATTTTGTTTTTGTTCATTTTCTTGCCTATTCAGTTTTCACTGATTAATCTTAAATAGTGACAATTAAAATTATTTTCAATTCCCAGATTTATTGCCTGAGGGAAGTGCACATCTCCAGTGCCAAACAGATCTATCTGTACCTCGTTTGGGTTCTAAAAGTTGATATCGGTTAGGGATAAAATGATGTATCTGTGCAGCGTATCAATATGATTCATGATATACAGCTGACAATATGATATATGATATACAGCTGATGATATGTTACATTATATAAGCTGACAATATGTTACATGATATACAGCTGACGATATGATACATGATATATAGCTGACGATATGATACATGATATATAAATGATGATATGATACATGATATCCAGATGATGATATGATACATGATATGCAGCTGATGATATGATACATGATATACAGCTGATGATATGATACAAGATATCCAGATAATAATATGATACATGATACACAGCTGATGATATGATACATAATATCCAGATGATGATATGATACATGATATACAGCTGATGATATGATACATAATATCCAGATGATATGATACATGATACACAGCTGATGATATGATACATGATATCCAGATAATGATATGATACATGATACACAGCTGATGATATGATACATAATATCCAGATGATGATATGATACATGATATAAAGCTGATGATATGATGCATAATATCCAGATAATGATATGATACATGATACACAGCTGATGATATGATACATAATATCCAGATGATGATATGATACATGATATACAGCTGATGATATAATAAATGATATCCAGATGACAATATGATACATGATATACAGCTGACGATATGATACATGATATACAGTTGATGATATGATACATTATAGATACACAAATGAACATTATGCTTTCTTTTTCCATCTTTAGACAGACAGTTGTAGGTGAAGCTATTTTAGATGGTATTGACATACTGGTTGTATTTCTATCATACACATTACAGACAGATATAGATTGAAGCATCTATTGATATGCCATTTGCATCCATTGCAAGATACAGTTGTTCCAAAGTAGTACCTGATTTGGTCAGATTTTTCTCAGATGAATTCTTAATTTAAAGAATAACAAGGTGAATGACTAATAATTATTTATGACTGCTGATGCTTTAAATAACTTGTATGTGGTAAGTATAATTTTATATTGATTCTCCACCTCTTGTATCAGAATGTATATCAATATGGCAAAAGTATGAATGCATTGATATATCGATGAATTGTTTATAAAGTATAATAACCATTATATTACTGAATGAAATGAAAATAATCTATCAGCAAAATTTAACCAATATAGATACACCCCCATAAATGCAGTCATAATGCATACACAGATGCACAAGAAAACAATACAAGAATTTATATACTAAAAATAATAAAAACAACAAATTTAAAACAGTAAAAACATGGTTTTTTTTAGTCATTATCAATTGATAAAATGGTGTATTCTGTGTTTTTCTATTATTTTGTATTTGGTTTAATGTTTAAAAAGAGGAAATAAAGTTCACTAAATTCGAAAAACATAGTTAATCAAATCTAACTACCTGAGGTGAATAAAATAATTAAGAAATTACAACACAATCAGATCTACTTGTAGATTCTTCAAACAGAATAACAAAATTTTAATTCACACAGAATAACAAAATTTTAATTCACACAAAGCTTGTAACCACTTGAAGTTGCCAAGAAACAGGAATCAAAACACACGCAAAGATTATCATGTAGATTCTTCAGTATAGACAAAGTAATAGATTTTCCAACTAATATGATGCACATGAAATCCACACACATCCGTAATATCTGCTCTGAATGAATTCCTTACTTGTGTACCATGCTCATTATTCTCAACCACTCTTCATTTAATTTTTAAATTAATATTTTTACCAATTCTAGTTACATTTTACAGACCATGACCTAATTAAAAGACTTTGACCTTCTGATCAATTGTGTTTGTGTGTGTATATATATATATATATATATATATATATTCCTTAACTCTATATAAAAATTTACCCTTGTTATCAATAAATATCTGAAGTATATACCTCAGTAAAAGAGATTATAATAAGTATGACTCTATGGTCTTAAACTAAGCAATAAAAGTAGTAAAAAACCAACAACTTTTGTAATATTCAACAAAATTTCCATGAATACAAAGTGAAAAGTTAAAAAGAACTTACAGTAATGAAAATATAATCCCAGAATAGTTTTAAAAACTGTACAGTCCCAATGAATAAAGTTTTAATTAGATTCCAGTGGTTTTCAAAATAAGATCCAGCACTGAACGCATTGATGTGCCTGTAGTCTTGAATGTACTACAGTAATGTACCTGAAGAGTAATGAAGTACTAACAGTCTTACAATTAATCACAGTAACATAATCCAATATGTGCTTGTTTGAATTCACTAAAACTCCTAGTTAATGTCACTGACCACAATATTGTTTATGAGCACTTAGTAATTCCTACGGATAAATAATTTGACTCAAATCAAATGTGGAATACAACAATACAAATGATTCTGCTTCAAGATCTTAAAGCATGAATGAATGATTTCTAGACAAGCAAGATTATTAAGCCTTCTACTTGGTCACAATTAGCATTTTCTTGAAATACTATGACTTAATGGAATATTTCCATTCAGGAACAATCTGTTTCTTAACTTATAATAAAGATGTGGTAAACAAAAGGTAGGCTAGTTGTTTTCATGAGTGAATTCCAATGACCTTGATCCAGATCCAAATAAATATATGTACTTCTTTTGATAATGATCTTAATATTTAGCCTCACTCATAGGGAATATATTGATTATGTTTTATTTTTTAAAATACAAAATACAGTATTAAAAAAATCTGTGTCTCGAGTCAGGAACACAGTTAACTTGACTTTTGACAAGGTCAAGTCCAAATTAGAATTATATATAAGATAATCATGGGGAGAAAACTAATAAATCCAAATTTAATATACCGGTACAAAACATTTATGAATTTCTTAACTACTGCCCTTTTTTCTTTTATCAATACACACCATAATAAATGATCAAAAGAGCAATACAATTTTAATACATTTATCTGTAAAATACTCTTTTTGATAATGCAATTTTTTTTATACCCATTAGAATAATTTATCTTACTTGCATAAAAGTTGAAACTAATGTTTTATAAAGTCACATTTTTAGCTCAGGGATCTGCATATCTAATGTTCATAAAATAATGTAATTAAAAGAACCAATACAAAGTGAATTAATACTGAATAGAACATAAAATATAAGGCTGACTTTACATACCTTTGATCTTTAGTTACATAAAAGTGTTATTAAATTGTATATGTGGAATGTAATTAAAGATCTATTCAGAAATCAAGATTTAATGGATTTCATGTATGCTTTAAATTAAATATTTAACTTCATTAATATTTCAAAAATCTTCAAAGGTTAGAATGAAAATAACTTGGTTTACTGATTGGAGATTTTTCACATGCTATTAAAGTTCAGCAATAACAGTAAAGTCTGTTTTAATATTATGTTTCTCATTAATAACTCTTTACACACTATTTATTTACTATGTTTAAATATTAGAATGTGAAGGAAACATTATTTGCTTGAAATATCAAGATCCTGGGTCAATTGTATACTTTACCATTTGATAGTGTTAAAAGTGAAATATCAAGGTCATGGGTCAATTGTATACTTTACCATGTGATAAGTGTTAAAAGTGAAATATCAAGGTCCTGGGTCAATTGTATACTTTACCATTTGATAGTGTTAAAAGTGAAATATCAAGATCCTAGGTCAATTGTATACTTTACCATGTGATAAGTGTTAAAAGTGAAATATCAAGATCCTAGGTCAATTGTATACTTTACCATTTGATAGTGTTAAAAGTGAAATATCAAGATCCTGGGTCAGTTGTATACTTTACCATGTGATAGTGTTAAAAGTGAAATATCAAGGTCCTGGGTCAATTGTATACTTTACCATTTGATAGTGTTAAAAGTGAAATATCAAGATCCTGGGTCAGTTGTATACTTTACCATGTGATAGTGTTAAAAGTGAAATATCAAGGTCCTGGGTCAATTGTATACTTTACCATTGTTAAAACTCAGCCATACTAACCTGATCAATGAAAAGTTTCAAAATGTTTGTCAAAGATATTATGTATACAAATTTTCTTTATTGTAAACACTGAAGAAAAGATCATAGCTTATATTGATTGTTTCTGATGTCGGCTACATATTTGTTATCAACTGCAACTTTTCAGATATTTCTGTGTAATGTATGGTATCAAAAGAACATATATTTGGGGTAGATTTGGGTGTAACCCCACAAAATAGCACCAAGTCAAAATCCCTATAGTAATTAAGTGAGCTTGAAGACGTTTAATGAATCATTGGTCACTAACAACCTCTGTTGGTAAGTTGTTCCCAAAGTAAATCATTCTAAGAATTTCAACTCTTGGGGTGGTCCTTACTTTTGACAGCACTTATTCTGAAGTTTAAGTGAATGCCCTGTCAGAAATAATGTCTTGAACTTATCTTGTCTCTCTTATTTATTATTTTGGATATATCTGTAAGATCATTTCTTCTATACTTCAGTGCAGGTTGAACCTGTAGTTTTCATTATCTTTCAATGTTAAGTCGATCACTTGATTCTTGCACCAGCTTTGTTGATCGTCCAGATGTGGTCTAATAAGACCCTTGTGTAATGGTGGAGGCATTTCTTGTTCCTTGTAATATGTAAACTAAACTACACTTTTGATGAGGACACTTGCAGTTTTCATTCTTCACACACTATACTATCTGTTTTTTAAATTTAAATTCAGTCAAATTTTACACCAAGGTCTGTTTTTTCATCAGTGTCTGTAGACCCTCTAATGCTTTAGAAGATCAAGGTTGATGTTGTTTCCAGTTGGACTTTTAGACTTCAGTCAATGCATGGCTGTTTCCTCCATGTTATCAGACCTAACTAATATCTCAGTCCATTCTTCGATAATTTCCAACAACTGTTAAACCAGTATAACCCTCCTATATTTACATAAAATTTCGAAATTTCTTTTCAGATATTATACATGCATTCATATCAGAAAGATGCATCAAATATGAGGGAGGTATTGAAATAAAGAAAATAATTGGGACTTTAGTCAATGTTACTAGTCTGGTTTAATATTTGTATTGTTTTTTTTTTCCATGTCATCTTCATAAACTGTATCTCATGGTTGTGAGCTAGTTCCCATCATTGAAATTGTGTGTGTGTGTGTGTGTGTGTGTGTGTGTGTTATGGGGCTCAAATACCATTAAATACAATATATACTCCGGCATTAGTCGGACCCAACTACAAACTGCATAGCCCCAGATCTGTCAATGAATAATCTACTAGCTGATTTCATCTATGCAGTTTATTAGGAGCAATCAGTCAAATAATCAACATAGACCTGGGTATGTTGGTATGTAATCACAGATCAGGGTCTGTCTTGTTTGCTGTGGAACCTGACTAATGCATGAGTATATATGTACCTACACAAATTGACTCAGCCACCATCTATGTATTTGTGACTTTAAATACTTCAGTAGGATGCTTTCTGACCACGTCATCAAATGCTGTTCTGGTATAAAATGTTTTGTGGTTTTGAGTCTTTTAAATTAAACTTGTCTCTGTATTTGTAGATAACAGGAGAGACACATGCCTTGAAGATCTTTGAACATAAGATGGGCCATGCATCTACAAGGGAAATTCAAGCGCTTAACCGTCTACAGCATCCCAATATTGTCAAGTTCCTTGGAGAGGAAATTGAGGTACGTATACAAAGTCATGATTCTTACTTATGCCACATTCAGAAACTTCATTTGCAGCTCAAAGCAGTCTACTTTAATATTACTAAACATAAATTATTAAGATAATGTTACTAATTTGTAAATTGCATTATTCATTCAGATTCTGTTTTGACATATATCATTTTATAATTATCACTCTAACCAACTGCTACATAGGTCAGAAGACAATGTTTAGCTACCTTTAGCTAAACATAGTATCTGTGATGGCTGGATATGTGAGATAGTAGTGCTTCTCATAAGGTATTGTGACTGGGTAAGTATTCTTGAAGAAACATTTTACTAGGAAAAATTGGTGTCCTGTTAGCTATTAGTACAAAACCATGTCATCTAAGTCATTATCTCCTCTTGTGTATTTCATTTGAAGGACCTATGTCACGTAAGTCACTGGTATAGACATATGTAGTGTAAACCTGTGTCATTTAAGTCATTAGTATTGACTTATGTCACTTAAGCCATTTATATAGACCTATGTCACCTAAGCCATTAATATAGACCTATTTTGTATAGGTTTGTGTCACCTAAAACATTAGTATCAACCTATGTAGTTCATGTAGACTTATGTCACCCAAGTCATTAGCATAGATCTATGTCACCCAAGTCATTAGCATAGACCTATGTCACCCAAGTCATTAGCATAGACCTATGTCACCCAAGTCATTAGTATAGACCTATGTCACCCAAGTCATTAGCATAGATCTATGTCACCCAAGTCATTAGCATAGATCTATGTCACCCAAGTCATTTGCATAGATCTGTCACCCAAGTCATTAGCATAGACCTATGTCACCCAAGTCATTAGCATAGATCTATGTCACCCAAGTCATTAGCATAGACCTATGTCACCCAAGTCATTAGCATAGACCTATGTCACCCAAGTCATTAGCATAGACCTATGTCACCCAAGTCATTAGCATAGACCTATGTCACCCAAGTCATTAGCATAGACCTATGTCACCCAAGTCATTAGCATAAACCTATGTCACCCAAGTCATTAGCATAGACCTATGTCACCCAAGTCATTAGCATAGAACTATGTCACCCAAGTCATTAGCATAGACGTATGTCACCCAAGTCATTAGCATAGACCTATGTCACCCAAGTCATTAGCATAGACCTATGTCACCCAAGTCATTAGCATAGACCTATGTCACCCAAGTCATTAGCATAGACCTATGTCACCCAAGTCATTAGCATAGACCTATGTCACCCAAGTCATTAGCATAGACCTATGTCACCCAAGTCATTAGCATAGACCTATGTCACCCAAGTCATTAGCATAGATCTATGTCACCCAAGTCATTTGTATAGACCTATGTGTCTTTAGTAATTAATATGGACTTATTTCAACTAAGTCATTATTGTTTATTCTTGTTTATTTCAGTCACAGTCTAAGAGATTGGTGGCAGTTATGGAGTTCTGTGAGAAAAGTTTGTACAGTGTTCTGTGTGAACCAGAAAATGTGTATGGCCTACCAGAGGAAGAATTTTATATATTTTTCAGACATATCGGTATTTATTTCTTGTTACATTAGTATTTTATGCACTGATATTATTTTGCTTGTTTTTTACCTTTTATCTTTGGGGTCCCGAGTGGTCTAAAGCACTCTCCATTATGGATCACTGACATCTCACCTCTGTCTGTATGGGTTTGAGTCTCGGATTTGGTCAATGTGTGTATGTGAGAAAGCTTGCCAGCTGCTTTCGTGGGTCAGTGTTTTTTTTGAAAGGGGGTCTGGGTTCTTCCACTACCAATAATACTAGCCACCATGTATAGCCTATTGTGTGCTGAAAAATACCCTACAACAACAACAACCTTTTATCTTCCATTTTATGTGTATTTAAAGTTTTTAACAACTTTACCACTTCTGCCTTGTAGAGGTACATGTTTGGATTATCATCCCAAATGTTTTATCAGTAATTATAAGCTTATCCAGCTTTAAATCCAAGTGAACTTCTGCCACATGGTCTCTCAACTTTCATCAATTGTCCATTTTATGTCATATGTTCACATTTGTTATTTGCAATTCTGTTTAAACAATTTGTGAGTGATTTGCAAGTCCTCAAGTAAACAGGTTCTATATGCCAAAAGTGTCCAAAAGAAAATGAACTATTCACTGTTTATCTTTAATCAAATACAATACACTTATCATTTAATGTCCAAATTGCTAAGTTATTTGTTTTTAATGGTAATTAATACAATCCATCAAATTCTGGTTGCGCATATGACTGTTCTTGTATTTTACCCCATATTTTCCTGAGGTCATGGTCAATCTGACTTAATGATTTGCTCTCAATATCTTGTATTTCTTGGTTGAGAGGATAAAAAAAGCCTCAGCATGCTAGTGAATTGTAACAATCTTAATGCTAGTGAATTGTAACAATCTTAATGCTAGTGAATTGTAACAATCTTAATGCTAGTGAATTGTAACAATCTTAATGCTAGTGAATTGTAACAATCTTAATGCTAGTGGATTGTAACAATCTTAATGCTAGTGAATTGTAACAATCTTAATGCTAGTGGATTGTAACAATCTTAATGCTAGTGAATTGTAACAATCTTAATGCTAGTGAATTGTAACAATCTTAATGCTAGTGAATTGTAACAATCTTAATGCTAGTGGATTGTAACAATCTTAATGCTAGTGAATTGTAACAATCTTAATGCTAGTGGATTGTAACAATCTTAATGCTAGTGAATTGTAACAATCTTAATGCTAGTGAATTGTAACAATCTTAATGCTAGTGGATTGTAACAATCTTAATGCTAGTGAATTGTAACAATCTTAATGCTAGTGAATTGTAACAATCTTAATGCTAGTGATTTGTAACAATCTTAATGCTAGTGGATTGTAACAATTTTAATGCTAGTGAATTATAACAATCTTAATGCTAGTGAATTGTAACAATCTTAATGCTAGTGAATTGTAACAATCTTAATGCTAGTGGATTGTAACAATCTTAATGCTAGTGAATTGTAACAATCTTAATGCTAGTGAATTGTAACAATCTTAATGCTAGTGGATTGTAACAATCTTAATGCTAGTGAATTGTAACAATCTTAATGCTAGTGAATTGTAACAATCTTAATGCTAGTGGATTGTAACAATCTTAATGCTAGCGAATTGTAATAATATAAATCAAAAAAGTATGAAAGAATGTCTTTCTATTAAATATATTGCTTCCACTCACATTTTATTATCATTATTAACCAAGAGAAAATGTGTTGTCTGCAGTTTTTGCAAGCTTATGCTTCCAATCACATGACGTGACCTTAATGTGGTGCCATTTGTCATGAGTAAAAGCTATGTGTAGCTAATGGAGTTGTGGCATTAGTTCAGTATGTACAAGTTATAATGTGAGCAGAGATATTATGACTAATAAACAAAATGATAAACCCAATCAAACTGAGACAGAAGTGAAACTTCTGATGATGTGGTAGTTTCCAAAATGGTTAAACCAAAGAAAGGAAACAAATACACACTCCCCGGTAAATTAATTAAAAGTGGAAACTTCACAAAGACTGGTAATGGAGGTACATATTATCATAGACTATAACTTTTCCCATGCTGTTATATTATTGGCAGTGCTGTTATAGTAATGCTAGCATTGTTACTGCATTGCCAGTGCTGTTACAGGATTGCCCATGGGCAGTGACTGGAAACTTGAGGTTGCCCTATTTGACCATATACTGGGAGTCGGGCAATTTGATTTGTAAATCACTGTAAATATGTTTTGACAGCGATTTCTCTTGCTTGTCATCTGCCATACAGCTTATACTGAGATGTTTGCTTACTAAAAATGCTAGGAATAAAATCTTCCCTTTCCTTTTCCCATCCTCTGTTTGGAAGAAATCAAAACCAACTAAAAATCAGTTTTAGACAGACATACATTATTCAGTTGAAGTATACAAGGTATTATATTGATATATGAAGCATATACCTAGTTAAGCTTGTGATGACAAAATAAACATAATAATTAGATAAAACAAGAAAGATCAATTCAATTAGCTATCAAACTCTGTTATATTTTTTTTAAGAGACAGATAACATTCTTTTTGGTATTTAAGCAGCACATATTTTGCTTTTACAGTTATTCCATATTTATTAAGCACACATACCTTTATGCATGCACACATTAATCCCATTGGTCATCGGTGTAAATGGTGCAACTTGAACATCTAATATGGCTGCCGCAACAACAGTATTGAAAATCTTTGTATTACCTTAGTGTTGTTCTGATTATCGATTATAATCGATCATCAGTTGGTTGAGCAGATAATCGATTGTGAACTCCATAATTGATTGTGTGTAAAGGGAGACTACTTTTAGGTGTATGTAAAGCACAAAAGTTAGTAAAACTCCCAGCCACTAAAGTTGACCTGAAATTTATTAATTCTCTTCACAAATACAAATATGAAACCTTATGATTCATAATTAGGAACATATAGTCAAATTGTTAAATTGTTGCGTTAGTAAATTTAAACACATTTTGTTGATTTGTTTCAGTTAAATTGAAACATCTTTTGTAGTATTTATAAACAATGACAATCAAGAAAAATATGTCCTTCTATACTTTATATTATAGACACATCACATATGAACGAAAGAATTTTGGATGATTGTAGCAGTATTTCAGTTACATTTGCCACTTCAGCCATAAAAGGTTGCATTCATTTAACAAAGTTGTAGAACAAATATAACACACAATGTAATATTATTGTCAGGTTTAAGCATATGTGACATTAAAAGAGATTATTCCTGTACATTTATAAACATATTGAACTTTTGATCAAAGATGTAACTGTTTAGCAAAAATTCAAATTTGCTCTTAGTAACCGATTATATTCGATCAGTTGGTTAAGGGGAACCGATTATCGATTATGAATTTCTGACCGATTCCCATCACTAATTACGGTACTGTTCCACCTGAATGTATGGTCATCTCAGTATGAGATTTTCACTAAAAGACTACTTATGATGTCAGGTTGGCCCTAAATGAAAATGTTGCTCAGATATTCAGTATTGCCAGCAGGGTGGCCATCTTGAAAATCATCTTGTTGTTACTCTAAAGAAAAGAAATGTCATAATGACATAATGGTATTCACCAGAAATGCTTTTATAAAGTGCTAAATTAAAATGGTGCTGATCTGACATCAGGAAAATCATAAGGAAATCATCTTATAGCTACTCCTTTTACAAGGAAAGTAACTTTACCACAAGGTTTACAAATAAAGAGTTCTTTTGGTATCTGGTTAGTCCAAAATGAAAATTAAATTGACCCTCATTAAGGCAGTATACCATTGTGGCTTTGTTTGAAATATTTTCTCAACTTCTCCTAAACAGATAGTTATATCAGGATGGGGTCTACACTGATATTAAGATGATGCTAAGGAAAATAAGTGCCAATTGTATATCTGATACAATTATCTAATATGGCTGCTATAATGACTGTCTTGAAAATCTTGCAGTCAGTACTCTCTTGGAATGGGTGGTCTTATTGGCTTTGGGTTTCAAAGACTTTTAATTGATGTCTACTGGATCCTAAATAAAAATACTGACAGTCTGACATCCACTGTGTCTATCCTAAATAAAAATACTGACAGTCTGACATCCACTGTGTCTGTCCTAAATAAAAATAATGACAGTCTGACATCCACTGTGTCTATCAGAGCAACCAATATGAACATTTTTTTTATCATTGAAGAATAACAGAGATAGTTTCAACATTCAGCATTAAAAAGGAAGAAATTGTCTTATCTTGAATTCTTCCAAAGACTTTTTGCCCAGTTGAGTATCAGTGACTTTTAGTGACTTTTGTTACTTTTTATCTTAAATATAGGGAAATTTAAAAGCTCATCTGACAAAAATTTAAAATAAAAATGCTTTTAAAGCTTTAGTGTTCAGTGTTTCCCCAAGGTGTGCAAGATTGCGAATGAGAAACCCCCTTGGTGTCAGCACAGAGTCAGATTGAGTAAAAAGCAAACCTTGGTGTAAGAACTGGGAACAAATTCAAAATTTAGGTGTCTCTTACATAGATGATATTTTAAAATAATTTTAAAAATTATCTTTCTAGTGGAGGGGATGAAACACCTCCGTCAGCATGGATTTCTTCACCGAGACATCAAACCTGGGAATATCCTTGTGGCTTTTGAGGAAGATGGCAGGTATGCAGTTTACTTTAACCTTGCAAACTTATTCTCTCCTCTGTAGGCTTTTGGCTGTAGAATAGGCCTATTTTGCCATCACGTCATAAGAGGTGATCAATGGAGGCAGCCTTTTACCCCACGATGAAGTTCGCATTAGAGAAGATCTTAGGTTTTATTTCCTAAAGATTTTGAATCTGTATTTTAAGAATTTTACCTCATCTTTTTCTGTCAGTGTTACGCCTAAACATTTTATAATTGCTAGCAAGCCTTTTAGATTTTAAGTGGACAATTCCCACTAAACTTCATATAAGTGGCAGCTTTTAAATGTAACCTGCTTGTAAATCATGCTGAAGAATTGTTGTTTGAACCATCATTACAAAACAAATCAGGGTCCCGAGTGGTCTAAAGTGCTCACCATTACGAATCACTGCCATCTCACCTCTGCCTGCGTGGGTTCGAGTCTCAGATTCGTCCAATGTGGGTATGTGAGAAAGCTTGCCATTTTCTTCTCGTAGGTTGGTGGTCCTTCCAGGGTTTTTCCCGGGTTCTTCCTCCGCCATTAATACTGGCCACCATGAATAGCCTATTGTGTGCTGAAAAATGGCGTTAAACCCTACAACAACAACAACAACAAAACAAATCTAGACTGGCCTGATTAACAGTATCTCATAATATTTTTATTCCAAAACATCTTACAAATGAACGATGTAAAATCCACATGTTTGTGATCTACATCATCATCATCATCATCATCATCAGTCTCTTGACCTAGTGTGGTCATTGAGGCACTGCGCTGCTGAATATCTGACCAGTTCCCTCTACTTGACTTGATCATGTGCCAATGCCTGTGTCTCTGCATAACTTTTCCTGGTCCATTCTGTGATGTTGTCACTCCACTTTTTTCTCTGTCTACCTCTCCTTCTACCACCTTGGACACTACCCTGCAGTACTGTTGTGGATAGACTGTTGGCTCTAGTGACATGGCCATACCATTTCAATAATGGCCTACTTTGTGCCTGATGGTGTTGCACACTTATTCATTTGTGATGTGATCCATGTAAGAGATGCCAAGGATGGTTCTGTAGCATCTCATTTCAAGTGCCTGAATTCTTCATTGTAATTCTGCTGTCAGGGTCCAGGCCTCACATGAATATAAAAAGATTGAGATGACTAGTGTGCTCAATAGTCTGATTTTAGTTTTCGTACAGTTGTTCTTGTCTCTCCAGATGGGTCTTAGCTTTGACATAGCTGCCGTTGTTTGTGCTGCTCATGACAAAATTTCTGCTCTTGATCCCTCTTCCATGATTATGGAACCAAGATATTTGAATTGGCCCACTGTTTCTAGTTCCTGTCCTCTGACTTTAATCTTGGTTGAGATCTGTTTGCCACTATTTGTCATCAGCTTTGTCTTCTCTGCACTTATCTCCATGTCAAATCTGAAAGATGTTTCATCCAGGTTCTTCACTAAGGTGGCAAGCTCATCTTCACTGCCTGCCAGCCCATCAATTTTGTCTCCAAAGCGTAGGTTGGTGATGTTACGCCCTCCAATGCTGACTGTCCCACGGTGGTTTTCCAGGGCTTCACTCATGATGCACTCTAAGTAGATGTTGAAAAGCGTGGGTGACAAGAGACAGCCTTGCCATACTCCAACTGTTGTCTTGAACCAGTCCCCCACAGAACCTTGAGCAATTACTGCACTGGTAGCCTTGGCGTACAGCTGCTTGATGATGTTGGTCAACTTTTTTTGACCCATGTTGTACTTCTTCATTGTGGCCCACAATGCCTCATGCCACACTCTATGAAAAGCCTTTTTGAAATCAATGAACACATCTACATCTGTGATCTACAGTATCCTTTAAATGTCATTTTCTAATGTTCAGTGACACTTTGATCACACACTGTGAAATCATTTAAAATGTTTCCACAACTGAAGAGGCATCATTATGGCATGATTACTGGGAATTAAAAGTTCAAACATGCATGCACAGTTTATTAAATATATTATTCACCACTGAACAAGTATCAGATACGATACTTGATCCAGTGATTGTAAATTGAGAGAAAAAAGCGGGTGTTGCCTGTGCAGATTAACAGATTAAGGTCAGATACTTTTGGAAAGTTTCTAAATTGCTCAAAAGTAGCCCCCACATTTCACAGAATATAGAACTACTATATATACTTGGATACTGAACATTGATCCCATGCATGGGATCATCAAATGGAAAAATAAACATGATGCTGCCTTAATCTGAAGGCTTATCAGCCGTCATGTGCTGACAGATGACATAGGAATTAACACTTGAAAAGTAGATCTGGTATATGAAAAAGAGAATAATGCATGCAAATCAAATTAACATCTTTATTACATCAACCACAAATAGTGTTTATATGTCAACCACAAATACTGTTTATATGTCAACCACAAATAGTGTTTATATGTCAACCACAAATAGTGTTTATATGTCAACCACAAATAGTGTTTATATGTCAACCACAAATAGTGTTTTTACATCAACCACAAATAGTGTTTTTACATCAACCACAGTGTTTTTACATCAACCACAGTGTTTTTACATCAACCACAGTGTTTTTACATCAACCACAGTGTTTTTACATCAACCACAAATACTGTTTTTACATAACCACAAATACTGTTTTTACATCAATCACAGTGTTTTTACATCAACCACAAATACTGTTTTTACATAACCACAAATACTGTTTTTACATAACCACAAATACTGTGTTTACATCAACCACAGTGTTTTTACATCAACCACAAATACTGTTTTTACATAACCACAAATACTGTTTTTACATCAACCACAGTGTTTTTACATCAACCACAAATACTGTTTTTACATAACCACAAATACTGTTTTTACATCAACCACAAATACTGTTTTTACATAACCACAAATACTGTTTTTACATCAACCACAGTGTTTTTACATCAACCACAAATACTGTTTTTACATAACCACAAATACTGTTTTTACATCAATCACAGTGTTTTTACATCAATCACAGTGTTTTTACATCAACCACAAATACTGTTTTTACATAACCACAAATACTGTTTTTACATCAATCACAGTGTTTTTACATCAACCACAGTGTTTTTACATCAATCACAGTGTTTTTACATAACCACAAATACTGTTTTTACATCAACCACAGTGTTTTTACATCAACCACAAATACTGTTTTTACATAACCACAAATACTGTTTTTACATCAATCACAGTGTTTTTACATCAACCACAGTGTTTTTACATCAACCACAAATACTGTTTTTACATAACCACAAATACTGTTTTTACATCAATCACAGTGTTTTTACATCAACCACAAATACTGTTTTTACATAACCACAAATACTGTTTTTACATAACCACAAATACTGTGTTTACATCAACCACAGTGTTTTTACATCAACCACAAATACTGTTTTTACATAACCACAAATACTGTTTTTACATCAACCACAGTGTTTTTACATCAACCACAAATACTGTTTTTACATAACCACAAATACTGTTTTTACATCAACCACAAATACTGTTTTTACATAACCACAAATACTGTTTTTACATCAACCACAGTGTTTTTACATCAACCACAAATACTGTTTTTACATAACCACAAATACTGTTTTTACATCAATCACAGTGTTTTTACATCAATCACAGTGTTTTTACATCAACCACAAATACTGTTTTTACATAACCACAAATACTGTTTTTACATCAATCACAGTGTTTTTACATCAACCACAGTGTTTTTACATCAATCACAGTGTTTTTACATAACCACAAATACTGTTTTTACATCAACCACAGTGTTTTTACATCAACCACAAATACTGTTTTTACATAACCACAAATACTGTTTTTACATCAACCACAGTGTTTTTACATCAACCACAAATACTGTTTTTACATAACCACAAATACTGTTTTTACATCAATCACAGTGTTTTTACATCAATCACAGTGTTTTTACATCAACCACAAATACTGTTTTTACATAACCACAAATACTGTTTTTACATCAATCACAGTGTTTTTACATCAACCACAGTGTTTTTACATCAATCACAGTGTTTTTACATAACCACAAATACTGTTTTTACATCAACCACAGTGTTTTTACATCAACCACAAATACTGTTTTTACATAACCACAAATACTGTTTTTACATCAACCACAGTGTTTTTACATCAACCACAAATACTGTTTTTACATCAACCACAGTGTTTTTACATCAACCACAAATAGTGTTTATACATTAACAACAAAAAGTGTTTATAGATCGAACACAAATAGGACCTCTCCAATGGCCTAATGGTTAAGAGGTCTGCCACAGATGCGAGAGGTTGTGAGTTTGATCCCCGGCCAAGTCGTACCAAAGTTTTAAAAAAATGGTACTAACAGCTGCTTTGCTTGCACTCAGCATTATGAGGTTAGTGTTAGGACTGGTCAGCCTGGTGTCAGGATAATGTGACTGGGTGGGACATCATGCTACATGTCTGCTACATGATTCCCAAGTGCTAGGCATCACTATAAACTGCTACACTGCAAACATCATAGCAATATAACTGAAATGTTTTTAAAGCTACATTAAAAATCAAAATCACTCACACACACTCAAACTCAAAATAGTGTTTATACATCAAACACAATGTAAAATGCAAATATGTGTTACTCTTTTCTAGCTCAGTTTACAAGTTGTCAGATTTTGGAACAGCTAAACCTGTGATGGAGACAGAGGCATTCCAATCACTTGTAGGAACTGAGGAGTACCTGGTTAGTTCTTAGGCATATTTATTTGTATTAAGGAAATCAGTTTTATATTTCTTCTCAATTTAACTTACTTCTCCCATTGTATCAGTATATTATTTCAAGAATATAATGTATGTAAAACACACCTGGGGTTGTATTCTCAAAACCTTTTGAGCATGTAACACATGATGATACATTCAAACCTTTTAAAACAAATAAAGGCAGAATCACAGAATTGTGACAGTTGATAACTTCAGTTAGATTAAAGGTAGAACCAATCAACTTTCTGATTAGTCTTTACTGGAGTTCTGTCCTATATAACCACATTTAAAACACAGGTCATAGGGTCATCCAAAATCAAATTATTTATGAGATTTTCAACTTTACTTTGATTTTCTTAGTAAAAATGTTTCCTGTCATCTTTTCATTTCTTCTGTTGTAACTTTTCTGACACATTAAAAGAAACTATACTATTTTTATTCTCACTGGGTGTTAACCAATGCTGCTTGATTTTGTTCAGCATCCAGACATATTTAAGGCTGCATTCATTGACAATTATACACCACGGACGTTTGATGTATCTGCTGATTTATGGAGTTTAGGGGCCACAATCTACCATGCTGCCACAGGAAATGTCCCTTTCAGGCCCTTTGGGGGCAGGGAAAATAGGGGAATGATGTAAGTATCATTTCAGTAGTTGCTGCAATTAACTAAGTTCATCTTTGATTTCAGTTGCAACATTTAGGATAAATAAAGGCCTGGAAGAAGGGGGGGGGTACAGCTTATCAATAGGCCAGTGTCTAAACTTGACAGTTTTTAAGTCTTTTTGTTGACTTCTGTAATGGCTGTAAATCTTGGGACATGAAAAAATAATTTGTTCTGTGTTTTATGAATTTTGATGTTCTGACACTTTTCAAACTGTTATAAAGTACTTTGATTGATTTTGTCATTAATATGCATGTGCATATTTTCTGATTTCTCTAACACAAAATTAAATAAAGATAAAATACAGACTTCATAATTTGCGGGCTGGTTGAGTTTACATGGGAGACCAGGTTGAACTATAATGTATATTACACAGTGTAAATCATGCATAATGTCACTTAAATCCTTATTTATTCCCAAATATATTAGATGCAGATTTCGCTTTATTTATTGTTTTGACTAAATTGCATTCTTCCAGTTAATATTTTAGCTAGTTCTTTAATCGCTATTTCATTTATGTTGAATCATGTGCTCACAAGTTACTTATTTTCAGTGATATAAATGATCCTACAAACTGAAGTAATATTTAGGTAAAAACTACACATGTTTAATTGTACAAGACATATAACCAGCATAACTGTTACATGTTCATGAAGAGTGGTAATAATAAAGGCTAAAATTCTCATTATAGATCAACTAATCAATCTATTTTTCTTTTATGAAATAGTCTCTTTTGACTGATTTTTCCATCTTTGTCCATTATAAAATAAAACACATGCTTTGCATTCTGACTGGAAAATTTGGGTTCTTTGTAAAACCTAGACCTGTGTCTACCAGCCATTGCATATATAGTCTCTCTTCCTGAGGTATTCCTATAGAACAAATCAGAGCTAGACTGGTGCAGTATGCTGTGACAGGATTTGCCTCAATTATGCGAAAGATTATATATATATTTACAATAAAGTTTATATTGAACCTGTGTATTGTATGTCATTTCAATCTTTATGTCAACAGTAGCTGAGCAATATACTTCATTTTACACAGGTTTAACATGATTGCACAGAAGGAGTATGGTGTCATATCTGGAGAGCAGAAGTCCTTGAAAGGGAATGTAGTATGGAATAGGGAGCTTCCAGCAACCTGTACTTATTCAAAGTGAGTCATGCACACACAAAAAGCTCCGTATTCACATATACATTTCAAGCAACATTATTTTCTGGATATAAGAAAATGTGGTGGAAACATGGTAATTTCATGAGTGGAATCAGCCAAGAATGAAAATATAAAATGTTTCCATTTACAATTGAAATATTTTTATATCCACAAATTTTTTTTAAAAATATTATTATTATGTAATTCTTTAATAATAAAAATGAGAAAGAAAAAAAATCTACAATTATTTACTGCCTTTAGCACATTGCTCAATCATCTTATTGAAACAAAATGAAGTGTAAGAAAAGACTAGTTTGATACAGAACAACCCGTTACACTTTAAATCACTTGGTTGAATCTGATTCGAACTTTGAATTGTTTTCCAACTTTACAATAGCAGTTATTGATATTTTGTTACGCCTTAGTGAAAAGTGGTCAATCTTACAGAAAAAAATTAGCTGCCTTACTGTGACAGACTCGTCAGGGTAGGCAGGTCTGCATTAGTTCTACATCACAGACAAGGCCAGACATTAGATGGTTTAAACTTGGGTAGGCAGGTCTGCATTAGTTCTACATCACAAACAAGGGCCAGGCATTGGATGGTTTAAACTTAGGTAGGCAGGTCTGCATTAGTTCTACATCACAGACAAGGCCAGACTTTAGATGGTTTAAACTTAGGTAGGCAGGTCTGCATTAATTCTACATCACAGACAAGGCCCAGACATTGAATGGTTTAAACTTAGGTAGGCAGGTCTGCATTAGTTCTACATCACAGACAAGGGCCAGACATTGGATAGTTTGAACTTAGGTAGGCAGGTCTGCATTAATTCTACATCACAGACAAGGCCAGACATTAGATGGTTTAAACTTAGGTAGGCAGGTCTGCATTAATTCTACATCACAGACAAGGGCCAGACATTAGATGGTTTAAACTTAGGTAGGCAGGTCTGCATTAATTCTACATCACAGACAAGGGCCAGACATTGGATAGTTTGAACTTGGGTAGGCAGGTCTGCATTAATTCTACATCACAGACAAGGCCAGACATTAGATGGTTTAAACTTAGGTAGGCAGGTCTGCATTAATTCTACATCACAGACAAGGCCAGACATTAGATGGTTTAAACTTAGGTAGGCAGGTCTGCATTAATTCTACATCACAGACAAGGCCAGACATTAGATGGTTTAAACTTAGGTAGGCAGGTCTGCATTAATTCTACATCACAGACAAGGCCAGACATTAGATGGTTTAAACTTAGGTAGGCAGGTCTGCATTAGTTCTACATCACAGACAAGGGCCAGACATTGGATGGTTTAAACTTAGGTAGGCAGGTCTGCATTAGTTCTACATCACAGACAAGGGCCAGACATTGGATGGTTTGAACTTAGGTAGGCAGGTCTGCATTAGTTCTACATCACAGACAAGGGCCAGACATTGGATGGTTTAAACTTAGGTAGGCAGGTCTGCATTAGTTCTACATCACAGACAAGGGCCAGACATTAGATGGTTTGAACTTAGGTAGGCAGGTCTGCATTAGTTCTACATCACAGACAAGGGCCAGACATTGGATAGTTTGAACTTGGGTAGGCAGGTCTGCATTAGTTCTACATCACAGACAAGGGCAGATATTGGATGGTTTAAACTTGGATAGGCAGGTCTGCATTAGTTCTACATCACAGACAAGGCCAGACATTAGATGGTTTGAACTTGGGTAGGCAGGTCTGCATTAGTTCTACATCATAGACAAGGGCAGATATTAGATGGTTTGAACTTGGGTAGGCAGGTCTGCATTAGTTCTACATCACAGACAAGGGCCAGACATTAGATGGTTTAAACTTAGGACATGGACAAAGCCAATTGATTTGGAGGTCAAAAGGTTAAAGTCACTGTGACGGTAAGAAGAAGTAGTGATTCCTTGACAATTACTTTATTCTACATCACAAGCCTAAAGTAAACTTACGTGATGACTTTCACTTTAAAGTCATGTTGGCATTCAAAACCAAATATTTCAATGATGGGTCTCATTTTTCTAGAATTGATTTCACATACCTTTATTTGGCAGTTGTTCACTTTATTTGGATCCTCATATATCCATATTCCTTTGGAAGATCATTATTTACATGCCATGCAATATACATATGGCAATTCAATATTAAAGTACATTGACATTTTTGGATGGGATCAACCTAAAAATGTGGTCCAGTACAATCCGAATTGAATGTAATGTGCTGTGACGTTACAATGAAAGCTACACATGTTGATAAACAAATTTGTACTGATCTCTATTGTGATGATTAGACTCAACAAGCTCTTTGCTCTTTTCTTAACCCAGTATAGTACCTGATCACCATTGTTAAAGTCCATAGCAATCGATAATTTTCATCTAGAAGTTTCTTATTGACAGTTAAATTGCAGAGCTTTCAATAATTAGGATTGAATAGACATTGATTAAACAGAATTAGTATTAAATTTTAAAGCAACAATTTATATCTCATTTAAGACATGCATGACCATTGTGACTTTTACTTTAAAAGGTTATTGATTTGAGGTCAGACATCAACATTGTGTTCAAATAGATATCCATCATTACACTAATTAAGTTCATTATAAACAAAAATTATTTTTCTTCATATTTGATGAAATGGTAAAAGGAAGATTCGTTATATGCATCAAGACTATCATAATTATGTTTGGCATTAATATATTTTGTTTTAGAGGTTTTCAGTGCATTTTTTTAGACATAATTGGTTATAATATGCCAAGGAAATGGGAGTTCAAGTTCTTTCCCAAAAACATACTGAGACACTGGAAATGACCTGCGCAGGTATCAAACCCGCAACCCTTGGATTATCATCAAACATTCTACCAACTGAGCTACTATGGAAGTAAAACATAGCATATGATAAGTTTTGTTATCTTTAAATAGTTGCATTTGAATGTAATGACTGGAATTTTTAGTGGAAGTAACCTTTCAAGAAATGGTCAACCATTATCATTCTAAGCAACAGCTAAGAAGCTGAACTCAGTAAACTAAACATGTTACTTCTGTTGAATCTGCTTTGATGCTGCTTTTTGTTGAATCTAAGTAAATCATCACTAAAAATAAAAAAAATAAAAAATATATTACTGTAATGATGGTAAGTCTTGGCATTGGAATAATTTTGTGTCCTAGGCCTTGCACATAAAAAATATATTCCATTTTCAGTGTCCAGACATAAACATGTCAAAACAAAATTGCAAAATGTCACACAGCAGTGAATAGCCCTTCTTTAATTACAATGTCAGTAAAATGTTTTAAACTAATATGGTTGTTTTTGTTATTTATTTTTTTGTATTCATATTTTATGATTTCTCAAACATGAAAATTAAAATAAAGGTAGTTGAAGACTTTAATATTTGGGCAACTTTGAGTCCACCAGATGACATGAACTGTATTGTACAGTACATGTATTTTGTAATACATGTATTGTGGTTTATGTCACTTATATCCTTCAGATGCTTGTTTATGTTGTTTTTACCAAATCTCATTGTTTCATTTTGGTTATCATGCACATGAAATTTACTGTTTTCTGTTTATACAATTGATCCTGTAAAGTGATGTAATCTTTATGAAAAGATACATTTTTAATATATATATATATATATATATATATATATATATATATATATATATATATATATATATATATATATATATATATAAAATTAGGCTCAACTGCTCCAATGGCCTTGTGGTTAGAGCGTCCGCCTCAGAAGCGGGAGGTCGTGGGCTCGAGCCTTGGCTGAGTCATACCAAAGACTTCTAAAAATGGTACTAACAGCTACCTCACTTGGCATTGAGCATTAAAAGGTTAGTGATAGGACTGGTTGGCCTGGTGTCAGGATAATACGACTGGGTGGAACATCATGCTACATGTCTGTGGCATGATGCCCCGGTGCTAGACTTAACTATAAACTGCCACACTGCAGACATCATAGTGATATGACTGAAAAATTGTGAAAGCTACATTAAAAATCCCAATCACACACACACATAATTAGGCTCACTGTCACATAACTGTTATATATAAAACAATGCTTCCCTTTACTCTCATTTGTGCTTCAGAGACCCCTAAATTTTTAATTTGACCCCCAGTTTTGATGCCAAAGTTTTTTTTTTTTACTCAGTCTGACCCCCAGTTTGAATCCAAGAAGATTTTTTTACTCCCAGTCTTGCATCTCTAGGGGATACACTGAAAAATGACCATAATATAGGTTAAAAACTCTTAATATAGATCACTTAGATCTGATTTAGTTTTGTTTTAGCTTTACACAAAATCATAATTTTCCACATTATTCATTCCACTTTTCAATTTGTCAATTTACCACAAAAATCTGAGAAAAAAATATTAGTTTCTTTTAGGGACTAATGTAAGATGCAGTAATATTATATTGTGTTACATTACAAATATTAAACTTAGTAACAGAAAAGAGCGAAAACCAGCACATTTTTTACAATTCTACAAAATAATTTCTTTCTCTAGAATACAAAGTGAAAATTTATAAAGAACATAAAGTATTGTAAATTACATCCCAAATAGTCCTAATTAAAAGTAGTATCACAAAAAATAAACATATAGAGTATTCTGAATGAATTCCAGTGAGTGTTCCAAATGAATTACAGTCTTGACTGTGCTGATGTACCAATAGGCTAGAAAATTGTTCACGTTCTAACCCAAAATGTCTTTGGATAAATTCACAGTCATCCCAAAATAATGATTTAGTCTGAAAAGTATCAATGATCACTTTTTATTTTTAAGAATTTGAAAAAGCTACATTATTACTTAGAAATATGTTGTTAGGGCAAATGCCTCAGGTAAATTGTCATTCATATTTCCTCTTTTTTTACCAATTCACTGGCCTAAGTGGTTACAATGTCCACCTCAGATACAGGAGGTTATGGGTTCATACCCTAACCAAATCATGCCATAGACTTATAAAAATCGATTAAGCAGCTGCCAAGCTATATGCTCAGAAAAAATTTGTTAGTGTTAGGACTGGTGTCAAGATAATGTGACTGGGTGGGACATCATGCTCTATGTCTATGGCATGATGCTTCAATGAGAGACATCACTATAAACTGCCACACTGCAGACATCATAGCGATATGACTGAAATTTTGTTAAACCTATGTTAAAATTCCAAATCACACTCACGCTCTTTAGAGAGTGAAACATTGGATTTTTTTATGACCATAGTAAATGTATTTGTAATTTAAAAAGGAATAATAGAAAAATAAGTGTACCATGAATTTGCTTTTCTTTTTCAGATTTTAACTTATCAACAATATCTATCAGAGTTTACTGCTTAATAATAGTTTGGGATTCAAGATTGTGTTGTTTCTGATCAGCATGCAAGCATGGCTCATTTATTTCTAATAAGTGGAGTGTAATTATATTAAGTAAGCCAGCTCAGGGATTATCAAAGTATTGAATAGCCTACATAATCAGTCTTCACAAGATGTTTTATGGTCTGAGAAATCACACAATTACAGTGTACATACCAGATATTCATTAAAAAGCCATCCATGTTTGAGATGAAGAATGTAATAAGCTACTTAGGATACTACTTTTAATTCATGAAAAGATAGTGGACTAACACCACAGCCATTTCTTCCTATCAGATTTTCTGTTCAAAAGTTTCCAAGGAATCATATATTACGTTCTGGAAGAACACATCTGACTATGAAAATTCATGCATTTTGGAACAGTGTTTCAATGTAAAATGCATGACAAGTCTTTCAACAAAGGTAACACCACTCCTGTGGCCTAGTGGTAGAGTGTCCATCAAAAAACTGATAACAACGGTACTGTCAGCTGTCTCGCTTGGTTCTCGGCATTAAGAGCTTAGTGTTAAAACTAGTCATCCTTGTCTCTGGATAATGTGACTGGTTGGGACATCATGATGCATGTCTGTGGCATGATGCCCCATTGCTAGACATCACTGTTAACAGTCACACTACAGACGTTGTAGCGATATGACTGATATTTTTTTAAAGCTACGTTTTAAAAAATGTATCTCATATGCGCTTTTAATTACCCATTGTGGCAATATTGGTGCAAAGAATGTACCTCCAAATTTGAGAACTCCCAGCATACTCAAGGGGGCTTAACTGTTCTATTATGCATGTGCATGTGGTAGGTACATCATTGATGACTTCATTGATATATGCTCTTTAGCATGGGTTCTTATCTCCCGACCTTGACACAAATAATATTTTATTCAGTACACATTGCAGATATTACATCAAATTTGGTAATATCACATGTATCATAATTTAGTGTTTTCTGTACCGTTGACATTGAAAGGCAGCTAAAGATGCAACTAATACAGTGATATTCAGGTAACCATAAAAGTGTTTAGGTGAGTTCACCTTGTAGTGGGGTGTGACAATTATATAATTCTATAGACCACCCCAGTGGCCTGGCGGTTAGAGCATTCACCTTGTATGTGGGAGGTCTCAAGTTCTAATCCTGGCCAAATCATACCAAAGACTTAGAAAAATGGTACTAACAGCTGCCTTGCTAGGCACACAGCATTAAGAGGTTAGTGTTAGGACTGGTCAGCCTGATTTTAGGATAATATGACTGGGTAGGACATGATAATAAATGTCTGTGGCATGATACCCCAGTGTTAGACATACCATAAACTGCCACATTGCAGACATGATAGTGATATGACTGAAAAAAATTGTTAAAGATTGGGCTTAGTTAATACATGTAGTACTGAAAGCACACTTTGTAACGCACAACCAAATTGCCTGATTGAACTTTGTTAATAGTAGTGAATATTACACATTTTATAACACAGCAAATTGACTGAGCTTTGTTAATAGTACTGAATATTACACATTTTATAACACAGCAAATTGACTGCAGACTTTTCATGTTCTTGCTCATATTTAAGTGGGAATTTATAAATTTATCAGTTATTTGTAGAATCATGCATCCTGGAGAAAACATATCCAACCTTACAGTGACTTGGTTATACAGATGCATTTTATGCACCACTGTATACTTTCCATTTAGATGTACTTCTCATATTTGGCAGATGGCTGAAAGAAAGTTTGACAACCATTCTGGCAAAACTGATGGAGAAGGACCTACAACTGGCACACACTTTTGAGACATTCTTTGTGGCAGCAGATGACATTCTGGACAGATGGGTTCTTCATGTTTTTTCGACAACATCTGCTAAAAGCTTCCAGATTTACATGAAGAAAGACAATAAGTATGTCCTTCAATCTGTTCTTGCAATAAAGTTGTAAAGTTTTCACATTATCACTCAGAGTACATCTTTTTTGGCAATAGAGTTGTCAAGCTTTCACATAATTATTAAATTAGAGTACATACTCTTTTTTGCAATGAGTTGTCAAGTTTCTCATAATCATTCAGTTAGAGTACATACTTTCTGCAATAAAGTTGTCAAGTTTTAACATAATCATTCAATTAGAGTACACTCTTAAGTTCATGGAAGTTTTTGTTGTGTGACTGAGTACATAGTGTTGTATGGAGGTATGTTAGTTACAAAAACCTATCTTCATTTTGAACACAAGTCAAGCAAGCATTAAGTGGGTATTCTTTCATCTCGTTGGAATAAGTATACAAGAACACTGTAAAGAGGAAAACAAAAGATTACATGTCCCTGAATAACTGGAACATACAAAGAATAAAAAAAACTTAGAATGCTAATACAGATTTACATTTATGATTTTATTTAATTAATTTCCTAATTAAACTAGACATCTCCTTGAGAAAAGAAGCAAAATATAATAATAGTAACTAGATGCTGATGCTACAAAATTCCTGTCTGTCCAACAACAAAATTTCTTTCTCTCTTTTTCGGTAAATGTTATAAATGAGCCATTTTTTTTATTTTGTGATTTTTATGGCAGATACTCTGATGTCCAGGAGAGTATTTGCTTTGAGACAAATATTCCTGCTGATGATCAGATTCTTTGTTTTGATGAGGGCTATCTGAAGACAATTGTTAGTGAGACTGAACCTGTCCAAAATTATCCCATTACAACCATATCTTCGCCTCTTGTCCTGATACGCAACACAGGACTCACAGACTGTGTACATCATGAAGAAGTTTGTTTCTGGTACAATTCTTCTTTTTTGCCAGGTAATAAAGCATTAAATATAATATTATACTCTTAACCAAATATTATGTATCATTTTAGAAAAGGTAACAGTGTGTTGAGGTCATTTTATACCAGACAAAAGAGCAATAGATATCGTTGTATAGAGGTAATTGCATTACTTATCATTTTGTGCAGCTGACAGAGCATTGTTATTTTATACCAGGTAACAGATCATTTAGTATCATTTTATACCAGGTAACATAGCATTAGATATCATTTTATACCAGGTAACAGATCAATTAGTATCATTTTTATTAGTTAATGGTGCATAAAGTATCATTTTATGCCAGGTAACAGTGCATTGAGTATAATTTTATGCTAGATAACACATCAATTAGTATCATTTTATACCAGGTAACTGCATTTTGTATCATTTTATACCAGGTAACAGATCAGTTAGTATCATTTGTATTAGTTAACGGTGCATAATGTATCATTTTATACCAGATTACAGTGCATTAAGGTTAATTTTATACTATGTAACAGATCAATTAGTATCATTTTATACCAGGTAACAGTGCATTTTGTATCATTTTATAACAGGTAACAGATCAGTTAGTATCATTTGTATCAGTTAACAGTGCATAATGTATCATTTTATACCAGATTACAGTGCATTAAGGTTAATTTTATACTAGGTAACAGATCAGCTAGTATCATTTTATACCAGGTAACAGTGCATTTAGTTTTATATCAGGTAACAGAGCATTTTCATCATTTTAAACCATAGCAGTAAGTGTCATTTTATATAGATAATAGAGCATTTACTATCATTTTATATAGATAATAGAGCATTTACTATCATTTTATATAGATAATAGAGCATTTACTATCATTTTATACTAGGTAACATAGCATTGGATATTTACCTATATGAGTCAGATTTAATTGTTCATAATATAAAGATTAGAAGGGACAGGAACATAATTAACCAGATTAATTTAAATAAAAAAAATTACTATGTTAAATTTACAAAAGAAGAAAGATAGAAATCATATTTATTTTGTATTATGTTATATATATGAAAGTGATTCGTTGATTATTTTATCACTGTCAGAAACTATAATATAGAATTTCAGTTACTTTGTCCTGTCTTTTATTGAAACTGACTAATATTTTGATAACAGGAAACATATTTATTATTGAGACTGACTCGTATTGTGTTAACAGGAAATGTTTTTTTTTTAAACTGACTAATATTGTGGTAACAGGAAATATTATTATTGAAACTGACTTGTATTGTGGTAACAGGAAACATCTCTGTTATGATGCTTAACTGATGTTATGGTAACAGGAAACATGTTTATGATTGAAACCAAATCATATTGTGGTAAGAGGAAACATATCTATTATTGAGACTGATATTTTGGTTACAGGACACATATTATTAATAATGACAGATATTGTGGTAACATGAAACATATATTTTTTAGACGGACTGATATTGTGGTTCCAAGTAACATCTAATATTGAGATTAATATTGTGGGCACCGGAAATATTAATCATATTGATTTAAATACACTGAATATGGACGCTAAACTGATTGATGAGCTAAAAAAAACTAAAAAATTAATAGAATTTATTTTTGTATGCTATTATAAAGAAAAAAATACAATATGGTCCATTTGTGAAATCTATAAAACAACAAGAGTACTGTAGCTATAGTCATCCTATTACATCTAGACTGGCAACTTTGTTACATCAATGTATGTACTGTGTTACATCATAACAGTCATCCTATTATGTCTAGACTCTAGCTACTTTGTTCCATCAATGTATGTACTGTGTTACATGTAGACTCTAGGTGATATATGCAGATGGACACAAGGTTATATCCAGCTAGCTGACATGGTGTTGTAAGATTGTCAAAATATTACCACTGAATATCCCAAGAAATATGTTGTCTTAACATATATGGTAAATACAGTAATACTGCTACAGAGATGAAGTTTACTGATATGCATTAATGTTGTTTGTTAATGTGATAAGATTACCATATTGATACTCCTGACAGCCATGCTGTAGTGATGTTACTTGCTAATGATTCTTTAATACTTTGTTATATCAAAACTCTTGCAGTAATATTACCATATTGATACTCCTGACAGCCGTGCTGTAGCGCCGTTACTTGCTAATGATTCTTTACTACATTGTTACATCAAAACTCTTGCATTAATATTACCATATTTATAAGGTAATTGTTGAGTACCATTGTTTTAATCTCCAAAACCATTAGTAGGTATTATTACTATATAGATGAAGCTTAAAGCCATGCCATAATGTTACTTGCTGCATTTCTACATTGTTAAAGTTGAAATCCTTTTGTAATAATGCTATTCCAAGGAGACTGCATTAAATCTGAAGCTGTCATCACCATTAGAGCTGTACCGATGTCACTTTTTGCCGATTATGCCGATACCGCGTATAGCCGATTATCAAAATTGCCGATACCGATTATGAGACTGATTATTTGATTATCATATTATGTACTCAGGTGTAAGCCGACAAATTTAGAAAACAATAAAGGACTGGAATTGGGGGGGGGGGGGCTTATCCGTGGGCCAATGTCAAAACTTTACAGGTTTTAGGTGTTTTTGTTGTCTATTGTAACGGCAGTACATCTTGGGACAAAAATATCCATGTTCTAAGACATAGGCATGTTAAAAAAGTAACTTTCGGTGACCCGAAAATTATTAAACTTTTATAAAGTACTATTTATTATTGATTTTGTTATTATTTTGCATATGCATATTTTCTGATTTCCACAACACGAAATTACATAAAGGTAAAATACAGCCTTCATAATTCGCGGGTCGGTCGAGTTTACCATGGAGACCATATACTATAATGTACAGTACTTACGCAGTGGAAAGTGTGCATAGCGTCACTTAAATCCTTTTTTATTCCCAAATATATTAGTTGCAGATTATGCTTTATTCGTTGTTTCTTTTTTTTTTTTTTTTTTTTTTTTTGGGAGAGTACTCCTTACCCTGATCTTTGCAGACCATTTTTAAGGTAAGGGCTCTCCCTTGATTTTAGTAGGATGTTATGCTATAATTTGATTGTATGCTATATACATTTTTTTTTTCTTGTTTGTTTTTTTTTATTTTTTTTTTTTATTTTTATTTATTTTTTTTTTATTATTTATTTATTTTTTTTTTTTTTATCATTTTTTTTTTTTTCCAAAATGATTAAATTATGATTTATTCCAGTGTTTCGTCATATGCCAGTTTACATCTTTTTTGTTCTTGTCTTTCCTGTCTTCGTTTTTCTCTTCGTCTTATTATTTGTGGTTTTTCCTTTTCATATTCCTCTCGAGTTCTTCTGCACATTTCTTCTCTCATAATTTTTTCAATTTCGTCATGTAATGCCGTTTTTCTTGTTGTTTGATCTTGGATGGACTCGTTTTCTTCTAATTTCTGTACTGTGATCCTTTTTTCTTTCTTTTTTGATTTATTCTGAATTTCCTGATGTTCTGTCTGTTGTTTTGTCTGTTGTTTTAGTATCTGTTGTTGTGATTGTTTTATCGTTGGACCTATTTCATCTCTCATCATATTTTCCGTTCTTCTTCTTGTTTGATCTGGAGTGGATTTGGTTTCTTCTGCTTTCTGTATTGTGGCCTCCCATTTCTTCTAGGTTTTGACTTTTTTCCCTCCTTTTTGATTGTTTCTGGGTTTCCTGATGTTCCTTCTGTTGTTTTGGTCGCTGTTGCTTTGGCTGTTTTATCCCTGAATCTCTTACTGATGTTTGATTATCAATTCTAATTATGATTTGTTCTTTGTTTATATTTGTAGGGATTGTTTGTTTTATAGCTGATGTCAATTGTTCTGCCTGCCTTGAGTTTGTTGTTGTTATTTGTATATCCGGTATTTCTGGTATTATTTGTGGTCCTCTAATGCATTTTTTGGGTGTATGACCCGTTTTCTCCACATTTATTACATTTCCTGTGGTGTATGCATCCTTTATACCAGGTTGTTACCAGGAAGCCATATATAAAACATGTTCTTTTAATTGTAGGTAGTTTTGTTCTCTCTATTTCCAGTATCCTTGTTTCATTGAAAACATTAAATCCTGGTATTTGTCCGAGTCTTGAATTTTCCACCTTTAATCCATATTTCTCTTCGAAACGTTGTACAACCATTTCTGTGGGTATTTCTATCGGTACACCTGTTATGTGGAGTTCTGCTGTTTGTTTTTTAATTCTCCTCAAAATGGGATCTGGATTCTTAATTATAGCTTTATGTCCACAGATTATCATTTCTCCATGTGGTAAAACCGGTGTTTCTTCTTTGTATCATACGAGATAGCCATTTTTTGCATAGTTGATGGAGTACACATTGGCAGATACCCGCTCATTTGTTATCTGTAAATGTACTAGTATTGATGTTATACTTGGTTTTCCTGTTCCATTCAAGTCTGGGAATAAAATTTCATGTGTCCCATACTTATATCTGCATTCTATATACTCCCCACCATTCAGTTCTATTCGCCTTGTTTTGAAATATTTTTGTAGATGTAACATTGTTCTCTTAGCCGACATTTTTTCCCGTGCTAGTTCAACTCTGAGGAATCTCTATTCGTTGTTTCGACCAAAGTGTATTCCTTCAGATAAAATTTCAGCTAATCTGTAATAGCTATTTCATTTACTACGAATCACCTCTCACGAGTTACTCATTTTCAATGATATAAGTGATCCTACAAAATGAGGTAATATTTTGAGTGTACAAGGGACACAACCGGTATAATTTACATCTTCACGCAGCATGGTGGTAATAAAGGCTAAATTTCTCATATAGATCAACTAAGATTAACATCAATCAATTTTAGTTTTGTCTTTTGGCTGAACAAACATGTAACTTTCCACACAATGGAAAGCTTGATGTTTCGCGGCACAATAAATATGTTCTAATCACTATGTAAATTGAGGCAATGCTTTTGAGTTTATTGCCGACTTTCTATGAGCAAAGGTCGTCGGCTTGCTTTGACGACAACAAATACTCGTTATTGCTGCGGCAACATCAGATAATTGTAAAACATTGATATAGAATTGTTTTATTTGTTTAGTATATGTCGGTGCTTCAAAGGTACAGTAAAACCTGTTATGACTTTTGAAAGATCGCCCCTTCTGCCAGATGGTGACTTGGTGAAACACTAACAAAAGAAATAAAAAATAATTTTAAAAAATCCGGAAATGATTCTCACTTACTAGTATTAAAGACAATGAGTTCGTTCACCCTCCAGGCATTACGGATTAAATGAAAGACAGACGACGTACTCAAACCTACACTGAAGCCCTTTCAAACAATTTCTCACTGGGACATAAGGACTATCGGTGTTTTGTGAGTTTTCATAAAGATAAAGAAAAAACACAAACCTCAAAATTGACTGTGTATATATCCATCATTACTCCCTTTGATGTTAATATTACTGGCTATTCACATGACTTTGGCACTACAATGGCGGTTAGCGACATGTACTTTAGTCTGGTTTACTGCAGTTTACAAATGTTACCAGACGCTGGAGTTGAAAATTTCGCACAAATGGCAGCAAGATAAATTCTTTTTAAATACTTTATTAGAGCAATCTCTTTGTTACAAAAGATTAATTGATGGTTCGGTGTGTTTATCTCGATATATGGTTATTCGACTATACAGTAGTGTTAGTTAATGAGCAACTTGTTTGCATACTGCATTTATCCCGAGCTCTAGTGTTACAAAGGATTAAGTTACGGTCAGTCAAAACGCGACTGTATATACAACTTTTATCAGGAAAAATTGGTTATTTAAAAAAATTATTTGCATCGGCACCGATTATTTTTGCCGATACCCGATTATACCGATTGTGCTAATAATTGGCCCGATTACGCGTACGGGCGATTAATCGGTACAGCTCTAATCACCATGCCTGATTTAATAGTATGGCCAGTAATAATACAGTCTAGTTGAAATTGTTGAAGGTGTTATTTATACAAGATATTCAGTATATTGAAGTACTTGTACACAATATTTTAATCATCATAAAATATAGATATTTTTAACAGTAATGTAAGGCACAATTTCTTTCTCATTTAATAGAATTAAAATGTCAGTAGCATCTAATGCTGTTATTTCTGGTATTTCTTCCATGTAAGGCAGATATTTGGGTCATTCTTTCATTAGGAGGTTGTTTCAGTTTCATATAAATTCTGTTTTGTTTTTTATAATTATTGAAATAAATAGAAATCTCACTTTCCATTTATGATAGTTCTTGTTATAATTACTTTTTTATTGGTTGTTGGTTCATCAAAAAAAGGCATTGCTTTTATCCATTCCGAGAATTGGAACAATATAAAGAGAAATATCAAAACTAAAGCACCAATGAGGAAAACAAATATATTTTGGTGCATTGAAGAAAAAAAACCATTAGCTGTAAGATATTAGTTTTGTTCTATAATTTGTATTGCATTGCATTTGGTGAGAGTTCACTGTATTTATTTATATGAAGCTTGATCTTCCCCATTGATCGACCAGGGACTGCAAAGTTTGCTGCATAAAGGTCTCAATATAAGTGTGACTAGCTAACCACAAGCTTGTATTGAACTCGTTACAATTCATTGCAAGCTTGCTACTTTGCACGTACGAGCTCATGCTAAACTTGCAATGAGAATACAAGCTCGTTACGTGCTATCAACCAGCTAGTACAAGCTGGTTCACAGCCCATGACGAGCTTGTATGCTCATTGCGAGCTCGCACGTGCTAGGTGGTTGACAGTGCCTCACGAGCTTGCGTGCTTATTGCTAGCTGGCGTGAGCATAATTTCAGCGAGCTTTGCTATATGCATGCGTTGAGTGTTTTTAATGCTTGTACGAGCCTGCCACAACTTCATAATCATTTCAAATCCGAACTCTACGTGCAATACAGCAAAGTCGTGGGGTCGCACTTGCGAAGTTGCAGTGAGCTAGTATACTGTCTTGAAATAAGCTCGCGATTTTTTATAAAGGTTTAACTGTATCGTGCAATTTTATATTGGAATAATTATAATGGAATAATCCACTCATTTCAATTAATTTGTACCATTATGCAGTGAATAGAACTGGTTTATCAGACACTTGCATTTGAAATTGTTTTTAATTAAAAATAATTGCATCAAAGCTGAGACCAGTTTGAATTGAATAAAACTCAAAATGGATGGATCAGATTTTGTAGTACTGCAAAGATTGTTCTTTGACTGTCCTGGTATTTAGTACTACTTTTAGCTAATATTTTGGCAGATAATATTCTGAAAAATGAATCATGATTATTTTATTGCTTAACTCAATTCTTTTCTTATTTTTGTTCAAGACCCAGCTCACACCTTTCCAGTCATTGTTCATCTTGACAATGACCTCCGAGTTGCAAGAGCACTTTGTCAGAACATTGCCTCTATTCAGAAGAGAATAGATCTGGGCTGCATTACTCAGGAACTCTTCTACAAAACAATTTATAGAGCAACGTAAGTCAAGGCATTTTATTGTGTGCTCATTGGAAAACATTCTTAATAACTGATCTATTGATTTCTTTATTAATCTTTTTATGTTGTCAGTAAATCTTGCATACAGTATATACTTGCTTAAAAGTAGAGTCCAACTGCAACCTGCACAGATCCATATCTGCTATTGTTTAATGCACCAATAGATCTGTGTCAGTTTGGAGTAATTAGCATAACAAATATAAACATTGATCTGCTGTGATTATGTGATGGCAGATTGTAGTTTGACTCAACTTATATGCGGGTTTATACAATAGTAATCTTTCAGGGTTTTCATATTCTTTCTGAATTACATAGACATTGTTACATTGAATAATTACATAGACATTGTTACATTGAATAATTACATAGACATTGTTACATTGAATAATTACATAGACATTGTTACATTGAATAATTACATAGACATTGTTACATTGAATAATTACATAGACATTGTTACATTGAATAATTACATAGACATTGTTGCATTGAATAATTACATAGACATTGTTACATTGAATAATTACATAGACATTGTTACATTGAATAATTAAAGTTTGATTAATGAAATATGTAATTTAAATTTAAAGGATAAAAATGGAGATGTATACTATGCTTGTGCAGGCAATGGAAAGAGATTTAAAATGTGTGCTTCTTTTGTAAGCAATTGAAAGAAATTTTAAATGTATGCTTCTTTTGTAAGCAATTGAAAGAGATTAAAAATGTGTGCTTCTTTTGTAAGCAATAGAAAGAAATTTTAAATGTATGCTTCTTTTGTAAGCAATTGAAAGAAATTTTAAATGTATGCTTCTTTTGTAAGCAATAGAAAGAAATTTTAAATGTATGCTTCTTTTGTAAGCAATGGAAAGAGATTTAAAATGTGTGCTTCTTTGGTAAGCAATTGAAAAAGATTAAAAATATGTGCTTCTTTTTTTTTGTAGGCATTGGAAAGAGATTTAAAATGTGTGCTTCTTTTGTAGGCAGTGGAAAGAGATTAAAAATGTGTGCTTGTGTAGGCAATGGAAAGAGATTTAAAATTTGTGCTTCTTTTGTAAGCAATGGAAAGAGATTTAAAATGTGTGCTTCTTTTGTAAGCAATTGAAAGAGATTTAAAATGTGTGCTTTTTGTGTAGATAATTTAAAGAGATTTAAAATGTGTACTTCTTGTGTAGGCAGTTGAAAAAGATTTAAAATGTATGCTTCTTTTGTAGGCAATGGAAGAATATTTTGATAGATAATTTAAGCCTTGAGACACGGCTGTATAAAGAGAGAGTGAAAGATATAAGTGTCATGTGCTGTCCAGTTATGAACAACATGGTTTCAATGCAAACCATGGATATTGGAAAGCAGTCCCTGGAAATGGACAACAAGACCATGGACTCTGAATTAGTAAGTGTGTTGATACCTGATATTAATGCTGTAATGGGGAGTCATAGAACCACATGATGGCATATTCAAGATGGCATACACTGTACAACGTTATAAGATGCAGCAAGTGGGGAATGAATTTCTGACTTTAGATTGCACTTTTTTTAAATAATATGCATTATTGCTTCCTTGTCAAAGTAAAATTCGGTCCATTTCCCATTCTGTTCTTTCCACTGCAGCATTGATGATATTAGATTTATAGGAAGTAACTCCAGTTTTGCCATTAAAATTTCTTTTTTTGGCTGTCATAAGTATATTTGTGGACCATTTAGAATAGAATCATCTTTATAGAAAAAAAAAAAACACCAAATGCTTTATCAGTGACAGAATCTGTATTTAAACCAAGTTCCTCAGTTTGACACATTTTATCCTCCATGAATATGGACACACCGTTCCATTGTTGAAGTTTGCGACATACTAAAATCAGTATGTTCTTGAAGTAACATGTTGGTGCAATGTTTTAACTATAGAAGTCAGTTTAAGAAGGTATCAAAGAAAGTTTCACAACACAGTTGGCAAAATGTATGTGATCGAAGAGACTTAAAAGTTCTCTTGTCCTGCATGTGTAAAACATCTTTATTGTGCAGGACCTGGCCTACTACCATGTCATTCTTATATTTAAAAAATACCTCCCTTTCCTTAATGTAGTAAACATGCCAAAGAGAAGGAGCCATAGTATAGATGTAATAATTCCCATCCCATTTAATGTAGTAAAGATGCCAAGGAAAATGAGCCATAGTATAATTGTAATAATTCCCTTCCCATTTAATGTAGTAAAGATGCCAAGGGGAATGAGCCATAGTATCAATGTAATAATTCCATTCCTTTTTAATGTAGTAAAAGATGCCAAGGAGAAGGAGCCATAGTATAATTGTAATAATTCCATTCCCATTTAATGTAGTAAAAGATGCCAAGGAGAAGGAGCCATAGTATAATTGTAATAATTCCATTCCCATTTAATGTAGTAAAGATGCCAAGGAGAAGGATCCATAGTATAAATGTAATAATTCCATTCCTTTTTAATGTAGTAAAAGATGCCAAGGAGAAGGAGCCATAGTATAATTGTAATAATTCCATTCCCATTTAATGTAGTAAAGATGCCAAGGAGAAGGATCCATAGTATAAATGTAATAATTCCATTCCTTTTTAATGTAGTAAAAGATGCCAAAGAGAAGGAGCCTTAGTATGATGTAATAATTCCTATCCCATTTAATGTAGTAAAGATGTCAAGGAAAAGGAACCATAGTATAAATGTAATAATTCCCTTCCCATTTAGTGTAGTAAAGATGGCAAAGAGACTGTGCCATCATATAAAAAGTAATAATTCCTTTCCCATTTAGTTTAATAAAGATAACAAAGAGAAAGAACCATTGTTAAGAGATTAAAAGCATTTGAGATGTCGGTTTTACAGCACTCACTTCTATTCCCATGATTGTTCAACTGTTGAATAGTATCACTTATGCAACATAAGCAAGACAGTCTTCTTCTTTGTAAGTCAAGTGAATAATGCTTGGTATGTTTTTGGTTATGAGCAAAATAAAGGTCTACAATCAGGTGATTTTACCCAGAATACTTGCTGTTGATATCTCAATATTGGGTTTCTGTGAGACATGGGAAAGGAAGGTAGTGCTACAGAAGATAGTGCTGCATCTTTGGTCTCCATTGGTATGTACACAGATTCTTTGGTCTCCATTGGTAATTACAGATTCTTTGGTCTCCATTGGTAATTACAGATTCTTTGGTCTCCATTGGTAATTACAGATTCTTTGGTCTCCATTGGTAATTACAGATTCTTTGGTCTCCATTGGTATGTACAGATTCTGGCTCATGGAAAGCTCGTTGAAAATCATGACACTTAAAGGTGGATTAAGAAATAGTATCCATGCAGTGCAGAAATCATGTTGTAGGCCGTTTATAACACGTAACAAAGTCTGTATGGATGATTTATTATTTTAGTTTCAAGACATGTGATATTGATTGGAATATTTGCCTTGAATTTATGTTGTTGTGATAATGTCAGATTGTTTGGAATATTTGCATTGAAGTTTTAATGTTGTAGTCATATCACATTGATTGGAATATTTGCATTGAATATATTTCATTGCACTCATGTCCGTTTGAGTGGAATAGTTGCATTGAATTTATATCGTTGTATTTATGTCAAATTGATTGGTATGTTTGCATTAAATTTGTATTGTTGTAATCATGTCAAATTGATTGGTATATTTGCATTGAATTTATGTTCGTATGGTCATGTCAAATTATATGGAATATTTGCATTGTAATTTTGTTCTTATAGTCATGTCAAATTGATTGGAATATTTGAAGAAGAAAACAAACTGTAAATGATTAAAACTTGCTTTGTGTAGTAAAATTCATAACATGATTCAATGTATCCTCAAATACACATGCTTACATAATCTACAAAATAGAAAAAGATATGCTGCCAAGGCAATCAATTGCATGAATTGTACAAAATTTTACAAATTTGCACACTTGGAGAACATTGATGCACAAGAACTCCCGCAAATTAGTTTCTAGTCATGAATATGAAAATGTATCCGGTGCAGGATACAATGTTTATTTTAAACTCGCCTTTAAAGTGCTTGTAGCCACATGGATCATGCCAATAGAAGTGCCTTGGCACCTGTCATTATTCAGGTAGGCAGCAATTTACACATCTTGATTCTGCAACTTAACATGAATGGTTGTTAAACTAAATTTGATTGGCACATTGGGCCCTGGAACAAGCATTCTGTCAGGGTTTGAATCTTTCATTAAGGAATTTTTACAAATGCATGTTTAAAATACCATGCTACACAGAAAATCCAAACCCAAAAATAGATGTCATGCCAGTCAAACAATCAGCTGTATCTTCAATACCAACTCAAACAGATAATTTAAAAATAGACTGCAATTTTCATTTATTTTTGCAACCAGTTTAGCCCTGCAGGATCCTGGGCTGCAAAATCGTACAGCCCTATAAAGGTTAAGATAAATTGAATAAATAAGAATCTAAATATGAAATTAAGAAGTAAAGATTTTTTTTAAAAATATCTGTGAACAAGAAGACCATGGCATTGATGGACCTAATGCCCAAATACAGCCTCAAGAAACAGATCAGAAATCTAACATAGTAGTCTATAAAGCGCAGATTAAAGAATTTTTAACTTTGGCAGTGCTTATGTTTGTGAAAAATATTATTTTGGAGAAGATTTATCTGAAAGATAATGCCTATAGACTGTGGAAAATTGTAAGTGACAACCAAAAAGAAGTTTCCCAACTTGTTCAAGCTGGCCAAGCCAGCTATGTGTATGCCTCTTCAAAAAGCAGAATGTGAAAGCAGGGTTCTCAGCAGAGAACAAATTCAAACAATAAATTAAGCTCAAAAACAATCTACAAATTAATGCTTATACAACTAGAGGTAAAATCGTTGAACAACTTTGATTTGAGTAGAGCTCTAACAATGGAGCATGAAGAAGAGATATATTGAAATGTTAAGTAAACTATGCTGTTTCTTATTTTCTCTTTTTGCTCCCCTCACACTAATTTTTGTGACAAGGGGGTAGCTTCCTCTTTTAAATAAAATAATGGCAGCATCTTTCAAAGAAGATAATATTTATAAAGCCACATGAAGGTACATCCACACCATGTAAAGGATGCCAAACTGATTTGTCCTTTGTAGACATGTTTTACTCATTCTCTCTCTCTCTCTCTCTCTCTCTCTCTCTCTCTCTCTCTCTCTCTCTCTCTCTCTCTCTATATATATATATATATATATATATATATATATATACAGTCAAACCCGGTTATCTCGATTACGTCGGGGGTGTAAAGAAATTGTCAACATAACCGGGTCCCGAGAAATCCGGGTTCATAAAAACCGGTAATTTTAAAAATGTCATTGAGCATTACTCCTGTCTCTTGCTGGTGTTTACTGGAATCCCCTCTCACTGCATGTTACAATAAAATAAACAAAACGCTTAATTGATAATAAAATGAAATGAACTAACCTGGTGTTGTTATCATTTATTCCTTTTTTATCATCATAAGTAATTTATTAAAGAAAATATATATCTATGAACTCCTTATATCACATGTAGCGTATGCATCCATTACTGTAGTGTGCATCACTTATGTCAGATAACACATGACACATTTTTATAATTGATGTGAATATTGAAAAACAAATCATGTTTGGTTGTACTCAAAGTTTGAATATGTTATCAGATTGAAAAATGGATCAAAGAAAATCACAAACGAGAGAGTGAGAGAGAAACATCCACCGATTGCTTTCAGGCACCCGCCATTCACGCATAACGCGGTGTTAGGTGTAAAATAACCAAGATTGTATTATATCCAGGTTAATATATGACAGTATCTCGCAGATAAAGATCAATAAATGTTTTTGAAAATACATGTACATGTACATGTACATTGACTGTGAGTGCAAATGACACTCCTTTCGCTAGCATGGGTTACAAAGAGTATTTATTAAAGCAAGTTAATGTTGAGTAGACTACTTACCCCGCAGGCATCAATGCGAGTTTGTGTCAATTATGATTCCAGATGGCAAATAAATAGATGCACGGGTGGTGAATAAACACATCCGGTAGCGAGCAGTAAACTAATTCTTTGAACTTACCGGCAGGATATCAAATACAAAGGTTATTTTATTGCAAAGCAAACCGACCCTGGAAACTGACTTTTGATTCTTTCAAGTGTGCCGATTCTTATTTTCTTTTCTGTTATTTTTTTTTTTTGCCGACTTGGGTTCCCCTTTACTGGTATTCACAGGAATTTTGAAAATAAATTAAAACAATGGAAGCCAATTTTTCTGCCAGACCTAAATAAGATATATTACAAATAAGAAAACAAAACAAAATTAAGAAGACCTCAAGCATGAGAACTAAATTATGGGGCCTCGACTGCCATTGTATAGAAGCCAAGTGCCTGAGATTATCCATTTGCATGCATATATACGAGTATATATATAGGGTGATATTCTGCCTAGAAATATATCAGTTCTGTTTATTTTCTGTTGACAAGTACATGTACAGTATATGCTGTTTCATGAGAGAGAAAAAAATGTTCCAAAAGAGAAAGATTTCAAACCAAAACATTGAACTGAAGTATGAAATTTTGCTACAACTTGAAAAAGGCGAAAAGTGTGCTGATTTGGCAAAAAAGTACAACATTCCATCAAACACTATTTCAGGCTGGAAGAAAAATGCTGATAAAATCAAAACTACTTATGAACTTGGACAATTTGGTCCCGATAGAAAGAAAATGCGTTCCGCAAAGTTCGATGATGTCGACGAGGCAACACTAAAATGGTTTAAAAACGTCAGTGCCGAAAATATCCCAGTAGACGGCCCTCGTATCCAGCAACAGGCTGAGAAATTTGCAAAAGACTTGGGACACGAAACATGAAAAGCTTCACATGGCTGGTTAGATCATTTCAAACAGCGCAATAATATATGTTTTAAAACCGTGTGTGGAGAGAGTGCATCTGTTTCAGATGTGGTTGTTAAGGAATGGCATAAAGAAGTTTTGCCAAAAATCTTAGACAAGTTCAAGCCATGCGATATATACAATGCTGATGAAACGGGGCTATTTTGGCAATGTCTGCCTAACAAGACAATGGATTTCAAAGGAAACAAATGCCATGGAGGAAAAAAATCCAAAGAGAGAGTAACTTTGCTTTTGGTTGGAAATATGGATGGAAGTGACAAGATCAAGCCATTAATAATAGGAAAATCAGAAAATCCAAGATGCTTCAAAAACCTGAATAGGTCTTCTCTCCCCGTTGACTATAAAAGCCAGTCAAATAGCTGGATGACAGGTGATATCTTTACCAGCTGGTTACGCAAGTTAGATCGCCACTTACAGTTTGAAAAACGAAAGATCGCATTGATAATAGACAACTGCCGTGCTCACCCACGTGTAGAAGGGTTACAAGCAATCACAGTGTATTTTCTTCCTCCCAATGCTACCAGTAAGCTTCAGCCACTCGACCAAGGAATAATTCAGGCTTTTAAAATCCATTATCAGTAAGCTTTAGTTTGCAATTATTTGCTTGCAGTTGAGGAAAAGCGATCCTATAAACCAACTCTGCTAGACGCCATCATGTATGCCTGTGCAGCTTGGAACAGTGTATCGCCGAAAACCATTCAAAACTGCTGGTTCCATTGTATTTTTCTGGAAATTTCTGATGAAGAATTTCACCAGCAGTGTTTAATTGCACAAGAAATTAAAGAGCCTCAATCAGAAATAGGTCTTGAAGCGATGGCTGATGAGATTGCGGACTCCATAGGCATTGCTTGGGATGAATTTTCTAATTATGTTCACGTGGATGATGATGCCAATGCCTATGGTGAACTTACTGATGAGGTAATAATCCAATCGATGACAACGAAGCAGTTACAATCTTTCAAGCAAGATGATGATGATGATGATGATGATGATGATGATGATGATCAGCCTATCACTATCCCAAGCTACAGTAAAATGGCTGAATGCATTAAAAAAATGAAATTGTTTGTGGCAAGTGTCAGCGGTGCCGAGCATATGTATGAAAACATAAGTGCTTTTGAATCGTTCGTTACAAATCAGCACCGGAGTAAACAAAAGCAGACTGATATTACTTCATATTTTCTACAAAAATAATGTAGTGCACATTATGATATGTTTATGTACTTGTGTGTTTTATAGATGTATAGATTCAAAATGAAAAAAGCATTCATTTTTTTATTCATATATAGTATGCGTTTATTGTACATGTACGTGTAGGTAATTTTACCGTATATTTTTGTATTTCCACTACATTATGTTCAGTTTATAATTCCTAGATATTTTGAAAATATTGCTGACATGTTTGGCTATTTTGTCATAAAATGCTATACAATAAATCATCATGATAGTACGTGCATATGGAGCAATTTCATGACCTGAATATTCAGTCGATCAGCACTTTTCCGTCTGCACATTGATTATTGATGTGTACATGTACATAATATTTCATTACTTGTATCTCCTTGATTGTTGTTTCTTGTATACATGTACTTCAGAACATAACTCATATCTGAAATGTATCTTAAGAAATAAAAGGGAAATGATAAAATACACATGTAGCGGACATCTAAGATTCTGCGTTTTCGTAAAATAAAGTTACATTGTAATTTGTGCACACTCTTGTCTTTGTGAATCCTTGAATATTTTATGTAGTGAACATGATATATTCTTAATAAACTAATCGATTAAGCTACTCTTACGAACCAAAAATAGAAAGAATATGAAATAAACATGTGACTACTGCCGTAACGGACCAAAATTGTGCCTGAAAATCAATCGCTTTTGCTGACTATTTCTTGTACAATTTCTGTGAGATTGACGTTAAAAAGTTGCATTTCATCGAATTAAGCGGGTCCACATGTTACTTCGGACCGAAACTTATGCCCGACATAACCGGGTAAAAAATAGCATAACAAAGAAGAATTTTTTCGGGACCGGACGTACATACATACATACATACATACATACATACATACATACATACATACATACATACATATTATAATTTCCATAAAATGGTGGTGAAAGCTAGAATGTTTAAATCATTTTCTGACTTTTTCAGATTGCAATACACACTGCTGTGAAAGAATGTGTGACAATAATGGAGAAAATAAAATCATCCAGTGCAGCAACCAGTAAGGTCTTCCCAAAGACTAAGGGATGGCTGGATAACAAATGGTAAGTGGCCAAAAGATTGCATTCAGATGGCCTGTTATCTATCATCTGTTCATCAGTTGGCACAAGTTTCTTGTCACGATCATCCTTTACCTACTTCGAGGCTTGATATGAAACTTCATGCACATATTCATCCCAAAGTCTAGTTGGTCCTAAACAAAAATGGTGTGGCACAGACATCCAATATGGCTGCCACAGTAGCCATCTTGAAAATCTTATTGCTACACCTCCTGAACACAAAGTCATATCAACATGGAGATTTTAGCAGAAGCCTTTTGATGTCAAGTTTGTTTGAAACGAAAATGGTGCCAAACTGATGTCCATCATGTTTGCCTTGGCTGCCAGCTTATTTAATCTTTTTATCACAACTCTACTTCAACAGTTGGTACCATTCAAAACAGGCATCTTGAAAATGTTGGTATCACTACTCCTATATCCACACAGAGTTTTCACTAAAAGACTACAGAAGTTCCGCTAATAGCTAAAACAGTTGTACCTGAACAGATGATCATATCAGCTTGGGGTTTTCACTAAAAGACTACCACAGTAAATGGTTGCTTTTAAATAAAAATGATTCTTATCTGACTTCCAACAATATTTTAATGGTTCTGCATGAAAATGGTGCAGATCTGACCATCATCATATTTGCATTTTTATTTAAATTTTAAACAAATCCTGATTGATCTTGTTTACAAGTCTCTTGTTATTGCTTGCATTGTATACTTCATTGAGTTTATGTGCACACTGACATATACCAATGAATTTTGACCAGACTTTAGATTTAGTTGGACTGCAGTGAACATGTTGATAGTATTGAGTTAAGGTAAAATATCTTGTCTCAGATATTTAGCTGTGACAGCTTATGAGCATGATAGCACCAGTAAGTAGAATTGGGTATCAGATCAGTGTTTGAAAGAATAGTTTTAATGATTCAAATAGCTTCAATTTTTTTTAATGCAAATTATTAGAGTTTTAACCAAACATGGCTTATGGATTTATCTTTGACATGGTTTAAGACAGTTTCAGTGATTTCATATCCATGATATCTGTTTCAAGGTATAAAAAAAACATGACATAATTTTGTACTGAACTGAACAGATATATTCTACCTAGTACCACATTATAATGCTTGAGCAAACACAGGGGACACTTTCACACCACAAACTGCTGTTGTCCCCTTAAATGTAACAAATCCCCATATATTAATCATTATTAGGGGGACAGAGGTATATAAAATGTCCCTTTGACAGAGATATATAAAATATCCCTTTGACAGATATATAAAATATCCCTTTGACATATATAAAATATCCCTTTGACAGAGATATATAAAATGTCCCTTTGACAGAGATATATAAAATATCCCTTTGACAGAGATATATAAAATATCCCTTTGACAGAGATATATAAAATGTCCCTTTGACAGAGATATATAAAATGTCCCTTTGACAGAGATATATAAAATATGCCTTTGACAGAAGTATATAAAATGTCCCTTTGACAGGTTTATAAAATGTCTCTTTGACAGAGATATATAAAATGTCCCTTTGACAGAGGTATATTAAATGTCCCTTTGAGAAAGGTATATAAAATGTCCCTTTAACAGAGATATATAAAATTTCCCTTTGACAGAGGTATATAATATGTCCCTTTAACAGAGATATATAAAATATCCCTTTGACAGAGATATATAAAATGTCCCTTTGACAGAGGTATATAAAATGTCCCTTTGACAGGTTTATAAAATGTCTCTTTGACAGAGATATATAAAATGTCTCTTTGACAGATATATAAAATGTCCCTTTGACAGAGGTATATTAAATGTCCCTTTGAGAGAGGTATATAAAATGTCCCTTTAACAGAGATATATAAAATTTCAAAAATGTCTTTTTGATAGAGGTTTATAAAATATCTCTTTGACAGAGATATATAAAATGTCCCTTTGACAGAGGTATATAAAATGTCCTGTTGAGAGAGGTATATAAAATGTCCCTTTGACATAGGTATATAATATGTCCCTTTAACAGAGATATATAAAATATCCCTTTGACAGAGATATATAAAATGTCCCTTTGACAGAGGTATATAAAATGTCCCTTTGACAGAGATATATTAAATGTCCCTTTGAGAGAGGTATATAAAATGTCCCGTTGAGAGAGGTATATAAAATGTCCCGTTGAGAGAGGTATATAAAATGTCCCTTTGACAGAGGTATATTAAATGTCCCTTTGAGAGAGGTATATAAAATGTCCCGTTGAAAGAGGTATATAAAATGTCTCGTTGAGAGAGGTATATAAAATGTCCCTTTGACAGAGGTATATTAAATGTCCCTTTGAGAGAGGTATATAAAATGTCCCATTGAGAGAGGTATATAAAATGTCCCTTTGACAGAGGTATATTAAATGTCCCTTTGACAGAGGTATATAAAATGTCCCGTTGAGAGAGGTATATAAAATGTCCCTTTGACAGAGGTATAGTAAATGTCCCGTTGAGAGAGGTATATTAAATGTCCCATTGAGAGAGATATATAAAATGTCCCTTTGACATGGGTATATAATATGTCCCTTTAACAGAGATATATAAAATATCCCTTTGACAGAGATATATAAAATATCCCTTTGACAGAGGTATATAAAATGTCCCTTTGACAGGTTTATAAAATGTCTCTTTTACAGAGATATATAAAATGTCTCTTTGACAGACTTATAAAATGTCCCTTTGACAGTGGTATATTAAATATCCCTTTGAGAGAGGTATATTAAATGTCCCTTTGACAGTGGTATATAAAATGTCCCTTTGATGTAGGTATATAATATGTCCCTTTAACAGAGATATATAAAATGTCCCTTTGACAGAGATATATAAAATATCCCTTTGACAGAGGTATATAAAATGTCCCTTTGACAGGTTTATAAAATGTCTCTTTTACAGAGATATATAAAATGTCCCTTTGACAGAGATATATAAAATGTCCCTTTGACAGAGGTACATAAATTGTCCCATTGACAGAGGTATATCAAATGTCCCTTTGACAGAGGTATATAAAATGTCCCTTTGACAGAGGTATATCAAATGTCCCTTTGACATCTCAGCCAAAGTGCAAGACTGTCTGCAACTTAGAGGAATTTGTACATGTTTCTTCAATATATGCCAAAAAATTTAATCATTTGCATGAAAATCATGCAACCATACCATACCTCTATTTCCTTGGGAAATCCCTATTCTGTTTTGAAAATGTCCCCGCTTTTCTTCAGATGGGTTAGGAGATTTAGAACGTAAATAATATTGGAGATGGTTTCAGTACTCTGTGGTTAAAATGAATAATAGGAAAAAAGAAATGGACTTGTCTTGGATTCTTTGACATTAGTTTTGCCGAGTAGTGTCAGTCTTTTCAAGGGAATCTTGCAGTGATATTGATTAGTGCCTAGCTATCCAAAAATGCATCAAAATCCAGTGTTATTCATTCAACACAGAAGTTAAGAATATATTTTCCCAAGAGAATATTGCATGTACATCAAAGGCAGACAGTCACACACTCTGTCCTTGTATCCTCTGACCCCCTATCACAGGTGCAGGATGGTTGCAGTTAAGTAGGTCTGTTGCTGCTTATATAATATTCTTAGAATCAAAAATGGTAAGAAACAATACTAATAGAACTAAATAAATTACAAGATAAAATATAAAACCCTGATGAGTATGAGAATAGATACCTTGATTAAACTTGAACACTAAAAATACTGAATATTTCAAATACTCCTTTCTGTCTATTATGCCACACCAGCACATAAAACATAATTTAATACTGAATATCTCAAATACTCCTTTCTCTCCATCATGCCACACCAGCACACAAAATTTAATACTGAATATCTCAAATACTCCTTTCTCTCCATTATGCCATACCAACACACAAAACATAATACTGAATATCTCAAATACTCCTTTCTGTCCATCATGACAAAACACTATAAAATGCTAAACATCTCAAAGAATTCTATCTGTCATGTCATACCAACAGACAAAACACTGTAAAATACTAAATATCTAATACTTGTTTCTATCTATGTCATACCAGAACAAAGCATTAATGAAATACAGAATATCACTAACGCTCATTTCTATTTGTAATGTCGCACCAGAACAAAGCATTAATGAAATACAGAATATTGCTAACGCTCATTTCTATCTATGATGTCACACCAGAACAAAGCATTAATGAAATACAGAATATCTCAAACACTCATTTCTATTTATAACGTCACACCAGAACAAAGCATTAATGAAATACAGAATATCTCTAACACTCATTTCTGTCTATGATATCACACCAGAACAAAGCATTAATGAAATACAGAATATCGCTAACACACATTTCTATTTATGATGTCACACCAGAACAAAGCATTAATGAAATACAGAATATGACTAACACTTGTTTCTATTATAATGTCACACCAGAACATAGCATTAATGAAATACAGAATATCTCTAACACTCGTTTCTATCCATGATGTCACACTAGAACAAAGCATTAATGAAATACAGAATATCGCTAACACTTGTTTCCATTATGTCACACCAGAACAAAGCATTAATGAAATACAGAATATCGCTAACACTTGTTTCTATTATGTCACACCAGAACAAAGCATTAATGAAATACAGAATATCTCAATACCTTTTATGATCTTTTATGTCATGTAGTTTACTGCTGCAAATATTTATCATAGAAAAACATGACAATTTATTTATTTATTATTTATTTTTCAGCAGTAATAGATCAGACAAGAGTAAATGTTGATATATTGTTAGTTTTATTATTATTATTATTATTATTAGATGTCACAAAAATAATACCCCAATGATTAAGACAAAAAAAACACTGATCCATTATCTTATTTGTGCTTGTTCATTGGTCTAACAATGCGATATGCTGGTTGACATCAGAAGATGGTCAAGGTTCCAACCAAATTTACTTTCAGTTCTTGAAACTTAATGAAAGCCCTGATTAATTTGCATTGCAAATGACTATTTACCTGACAAATTTCAAACTGTATTATATCAGCACATGGTAAACTTGGAACTGTATTGTATATACATATAGTAAACTTTGAACTGTATTATATACACACATAGTAAACTTTGAAACTATATTATATACACACATAGTAAACTTTGAAACTATATTATATACACACATAGTAAACTTTGAACTGTATTATATACACACATAGTAAACTTTGAAACTATATTATATACACACATAGTAAACTTTGAACTGTATTATATACACACATAGTAAACTTTGAAACTATATTATATACACACATAGTAAACTTTGAACTGTATTATATACACACATAGTTAAACTTTGAACTGTATTATATACACACATAGTAAACTTTGAAACTATATTATATACACACATAGTAAACTTTGAACTGTATTATATACACACATAGTTAAACTTTGAACTGTATTATATACACACATAGTAAACTTTGAAACTATATTATATACACACATAGTAAACTTTGAACTGTATTATATACATATATTGTAAACTTTGAACTGTATTATATACACACATAGTAAACTTTGAACTGTATTATATACACACATAGTTAAACTTTGAATCTATATTATATACACACATAGTAAACTTTGAACTGTATTATATACACATATAGTAAACTTTGAACTGTATTATATACACACATAGTAAACTTTGAACTGTATTATATACACACATAGTAAACTTTGAACTGTATTATATACACACATAGTAAATTTTGAAACTATATTATATACACACATAGTAAACTTTGAACTGTATTATATGCATACATAGTAAACTTTGAACTGTATTATATACACACATAGTAAACTTTGAACTGTATTATATACACACATTGTAAACTTTGAACTGTATTATATACATATATTGTAAACTTTGAACTGTATTATATACACACATAGTAAACTTTGAACTGTATTATATACACACATAGTAAACTTTGAACTGTATTATATACACACATAGTAAACTTTGAACTGTATTATATACACACATAGTAAACTTTGAACTGTATTATATACACACATAGTAAACTTTGAAACTATATTATATACACACATAGTAAACTTTGAACTGTATTATATACACACATAGTAAACTTTGAACTGTATTATATACACACATAGTAAACTTTGAACTGTATTATATACACACATAGTAAACTTTGAACTGTATTATATACACACATAGTAAACTTTGAACTGTATTATATACACACATAGTAAACTTTGAACTGTATTATATACACACATAGTAAACTTTGAACTGTATCATATCCACACATTGTAAACTTTGAACTGTACTATATACACACATAGTATAAACTTTGAACTGTATTATATAATAATAATAATAATAATAATAATAATAATAATAATAATAATGAGGACTTTGTATAGCACCTAATCTTTCAAAGCTCTAAGCGCTTTACACCATCAATAATGATATGACTACACTACAGAACAACAAATGACAAAAACCATGAAATTGGAAAACATAAAAACATGCTGAAAACATATAAGATACAAAACATGATTTGTACACACATAGTAAACTTTGAACTGTATTATATACACACATAGTAAACTTTGAACTGTATTATATACACACATAGTAAACTTTGAACTGTATTATATACACACATAGTAAACTTTGAACTGTATTATATACACACATAGTAAACTTTGAACTGTATTATATACACACATAGTAAACTTTGAACTGTATTATATACACACATAGTAAACTTTGAACTGTATTATATACACACATAGTAAACTTTGAACTGTATTATATACACACATAGTAAACTTTGAACTGTATTATATACACACATAGTAAACTTTGAACTGTATTATATACACACATAGTAAACTTTCAACTGTATTATATACACACATAGTTAACTTTCAACTGTATTATATACACATAGTAAACTTTAACTGTATTATATACACACATTGTAAACTTTGAACTGTATTATATACATACATATGTTAAGAGACATATGTGCCTGCATGTGTACATGTGCACTAATTCATACGAATTATTATCTGATAACTGTTCTGTATTCCTTTAAAAGATGCATATTGGACATACTTTCACAAATTTACCTTCTGCAACTAATTTTTCACCTAAAATTAAAAGCATTCAACAAATAATCCTTCAGCAAATTTGAAAAACAGTATCTTTACCCCTTTTGCAAGATTTGTAGAAAAATGGCTAAATATGTAATCGCCCATCATATGTCAAAACTATTAATGTCTTTGTTAGGTAAAAAATTCAACTCTATGTTGCAAAGTCAACTGCCACAAGATTTGATATATACTTATACCCTGTCAGAAGGTATGTTAAAACTGATAAATACATGTACACTGTCAAGAACTATATTATAATTTGGTGTATACATGTACCTGTAAGAAGGTACATTATGATTTGGAATATACATGTACCTATTAGACAGTACATTTTGATTTGGTCTATACATGTACCATGTTAGAAAATACATTATAATTAGGTATTTGCATGTACCCTGTACAATGGTACATTATAATCCATTATATATCCTCATTATATTTTCTATATCTCCATCAGCCAGATGAAGATACAGAGGTTGTTACAACAGGCCAAGGAGAAGAAAATCAAGTTTGAAGAGAGGAGACGCCAAAGGGCATTTCCTTACCACGAGGAGCAACTTCACAAATTTGACAGGTCAGCTCAGTTTTAAATAATAATTATCCCAATACTTTTTAGCCTTGATCTTGGTTTTCTTGGCGCTGTAAGTTCCAGTAAACTTTAACAGATCCTGAAACATGGAACATTTAAATACAGTTTTGAAATTCAGTTAGAATGAGAAGTTATTAAATAATTACAATATTTTAACTATTTACACAAAAGCTTAAAATTCACTGAAGAAAACAACTGTCTAAAATGTTCATACCTTTATACTTTTGCATGCAGAGAGTTGGGATAATTTACTGGTAAAATGTTTTATGTTTCTTTTTTTGCCATAAATATACTAGTGATTATTGTGCATTTATGTAAATATTGTCTTCAGTTAGATTTGACAATTCAGTTGCTAAAAAAGTTATGTTTTTTAATGAGAACAGATTGTTATTCATGTTTTATTTAAGAGCATTGGGTAAACCTGAATGTATCTGAAGGAGGTAGCAGGTTGTTTACAATATGACATCATTAGCAAAATGTCGTCTTCATACATATTCATTTTCATGTAACGTGTACATTGTTCAAAGACAATTTTACTAAAATTGAGTAGATTTAACAGCTATTTGGTAAATCATGTAGGTAAAAACATTGAACTAATTATAACATAAGAATTGATTGTCAGTTTTGTTGTCTTTATTAAAGTGTAAACCTGAGGGTAAAGTATAAATTTAGAATTAATCATTCCTTGATGAACAAAACAATATTGAAAATCAAAATATATGTAGAATGAATGCTGAACAAATGTAGAATAAATGAATGATAAAATATATGTGCCAGACACTTTGCCACAAGCACAGACATAAATAGTATAATGTCAGACACTGATTGCCACAATCAGAGACATAAATAACAAAGTATAATACCAGACACTGTTTGCCACAAGCAGAGACATAAATAACAAAGTATAATGCCAGACACTGCCACAAGCATAGGCAGAAAAAACAAAGTATAATGCCAGACACTGTTTGCCACAAGCAGAAACATAAATAACAAAGTATAATGTCAGAAACTGCCACAAGCATAGGCAGAAAAAACAAAGTATAATGCCAGACACTGTTTGCCACAAGCAGAAACATAAATAACAAAGTATAATTTCAGACACTGTTTGCCACAAGCACAGACATAAATAACAAAGTATAATGTCAGACACTGTTTGCCACAAGCACAGACATACCGTATTTTCGCGCATATATCCCGCACACGCAGATAATCCGCACCCTCATATAACCCGCGGGTTTTGGGGTTTTGTGTAAAAAATCGTTGGCATAACCCGCACCTTTGTATAACCCGCAACCATAGATATATTTATACAGCTACAATCGGAAATTAAATCAATTACAGGATCTCGGGGCTTCGCTGATGTAGCAAACTGCGATTCTGTTTTTTGTTTTAGTGACAAAATATACCATCTGGTGATATTTGTGGCGACACCAATTTTGGCTGATAAAAACCGTATATACAGTCTTGCGTTTGGAGTAGAGAAAACCAAAGGCACCATGACAGGAAACAATGTACTGGAATATATTGTTAAAATAACAAGTCCTTGTCTCATACTGACAAACCACACTAACAGTGCACTGTTATATCATAATCCGCTAATGATGATATCTGGTCTTATTACTTTATGCAACTGACTAGTTAAAATCCGAATCCGCAGAAGGCGGAAACGTAAAATGAGTACAGTCAAGCAGATGACACTAATTTAAAAACAAATACCAGATGGAAGAAGAAAAAATACGTTTGCTGACACTTCAAAGAGAACTGATTACCTTTGAAGCACTGATATATACTAAACAAATAAAACAAATCTGTTTCAATGTTCTACAATTATCTGAAGTTGCCGCAGCAATAACAAACAGGTATTTGTTTGACCCTTCAACTGGAGCCTTTAGCGGCGCCATCATCAAAGTAAGCCGACTACCTTTGCTCAAAAAAAGTCAGCAAAAAACACGGTACACAGTGCTTGTGTGCGTAGGCTGTCTATAGGAGCTGTGCCTCAACTACAGGCTACATAAACACAGACATTTCTAAATAATCTTGTATTCTTGTGAAGTGTATTCTTGTGAAGTGTATATTCGAGTTTAAATAATTTCTTTCTGTTTAATTTAAAAAATGCCGAAACGAAAGTTTTACACAGCCGACTTCAAGCTAACTGCCATTGCATATGCTGAAGTGCATGGCAATAGAGCCACAGGCAGAAAATTTTATATTAATGAGAGTAGCAGACAAAACTAGAACAATATATGTTATGTAGTTACGTTTTTCAAACAATATATTGAAATATTATTATGTGTAAAAAAAATTGTGATATAACCCGCACCCCCCCTGCGGGGTTTGTAAAATCTGGTATAACACGCGGGATATATGCGGGAAAATACGGTAAATAACAAAGTATAATGTCACTGTTTGCCACAAGCACAGACATAAATAACAAAAGTATAATGCCAGACACTGTTTGCTATAAGCAACCATTGATCAATGATAGGGAAATAAACTGTTTATAATAAACCATAAAAATTTGTATTGAAGTTCCTTTCTTTGTTTAGTTTCTCAAAAATACTTTGTTAAAAGTGCAGTCAAACCTTTCAACAACAGCCACTGTTGGGGAAAGGCTAAACTGGCCTGTTTACACAGGTGACCTCTGTGCATGCAGGTTCACCAGTAAAACTTGTTATTTCTTAGTAGTAATAAAGTATTACATGTAAAATTTTATTATTGTTGTTGTTATTATTATTATTATTAATTTTTTTTCATTTTTTTCTTTCAGTAGTGTTTTATGTGCACTATTCAACAAAATTATGAACTTGTGTATATGTTGTTTTCTCGTACATTTGTGTTCCACACAAGCTTATTCTATCCAGCTCACTTTTATTCATTTTATAAATTAAATTACTGGCATTGAAATTATCATGGATTTGAGATATATTGTTGTGACAAACACGCATTTCACTGTTAGACAGCTTATGTTTTACTGAAACAGAAGAAGGACTCTGGATAACTTGTATAATTTGACTGTGAAACATCTGTCCACACTTCAAAACTATCAGGATTAACCATTTGCTCAACTTGACAAGACGAGAAAGACAATGTGTATTTATGTGAAAGGCCTGTGATGAAAAGAGTTGTTATTGTTAATAATCCATGAATCAAAATTTTGACTGTAAGTAAATGGGATATATATATATATATATATATATATATATATATATATATATATATATATATATATATATATATATATATATACTAAAAGATTAACTTTATCATCAGTTTACAAGTAAATAAATGAATATATCAAATTATATATGCTAAAAGATTAACTTTATCATCAGTTTACAAGTAAATAAATGAATATATCAAATTATATATGCTAAACTGACATAACAGGTGATTCCCATATCTGTTGCAACAAAATAGATTTTCCCCACAATTCAGCAAATCAAATACTTAAAACTTTTCTGTGAATGATACCAAGCACCTTGCTTTTTGAATTTAATATGGATGCCTTTGAGTTGCACTGACAATGTGACTGTAGTACGAAGAGTACAATCAAAATAAGAAACATTTGACACATGATATGCCTTTATCTAAACAACACTTTCCTCTTGAAAGTGAAACTAATTTTTATATACACAGAATGGTCACTGTGAATAAGCTACACTGCCTGCTGCAACTCAAAGCAGTTACAAAGGATTATTTGGCAGGTACATATATATACCTGATGATGGAAAGCAGGTGACCATTGTATACATGACTTTATTTAAGAAATTGGGGGAGGAGCAGGAATTAGAATTGCCATTGAGAACAGGTGACTGATATATAAAGGTGATAATTCTGACAGGTTTAACAGTTATATATATGAAAAACACATGACATAATTTGATATGAATGCTCAATGATGAGATGGTGAATGGACTACAGTGAGATAGTTGATTGAAATGCTACAGCAAAAGAATCACATTCTCATTTATTTTTTTGATATACTTATTTCTCAGGGTCTGTTACATGATATTTGATTTGCCATGCATTTCATATACAGTATTGTTTGTGTTTGGTCTCCTAAAAGTGCTATTATTAACTTTTTAAAACATGCTTGAGTAATTTTAACCAAATGTTTCAAAAACAACAAAGCATCTTCGATATTCCTAAAACTGCTGTACAGACTTTCACCTCATTTAACCGATTATTCTCCGATCAAGAACTTTTAACATTCCACAATCAGTTAGCTTGAATTTTACACAAAAACAACTGCAAAATATAAAGTTTTATTTGTTTTCTTCAAATTTCATCCGATATGATTGTTCCCACCCCACCCCCACCCAAAAAAATGGCTTTTTTCTCAAAATTTCTCCTTGAATCTCATGTGATATAAAAAGCATTTGTGTAGCATCAAAAACTTTCCAAATTAATTTTTTTTTTATAGCTGCATCACCATCTTTTGAAAAACATACTGGCTTTTATAAAATTCAAATTTGTACACATGATATTGATCAGCGTTTCAATAAGGTAACTCATACTAAACCTAGACAAAGCTTGTTTTGACTTTTAAAAAAATATATCACTATGTTCTTGGTTTGGACATATGTTGGCTTTTAGACCAGGTGTCTCAAACACACAGCCCACCAAGCAATATTCTGTGGCCCTCAAAATGATTGGTATAGCCCATGGGCCATTGAAAAATGTCCCCAGTGTGCTTTGAGTTTTAGACCTCTGTTTTAGACCAATGTGAATTATTTGAACGTATCAGGCCCACATGGGTCTCTTGTTGGTAATTGCTTTTGTCAGTAATATGACAGAACTTTGTCAATTTCCACAGGAAGGAGATGATAGAACTGCATAAAAAGTCCATCATGCTATGGAAGGACCAGTGCAAACCTGACCTGGAAAAATCCCATGAGAATTTCCTCAGATGGCATAGGTAGGACAATCAATTTTGTTTAGCTTTCAGAGTCTGCTTCCATAAGTCTTTAAGGAAGATGTTTTTTCTTTATCCTCCTTCACATTGGCTTCTTCATAGATTCTAAACTTTTAAAAAAACCATTGAATAGTAGAAAACAAAAGCGATAGATCATCATCATTGGAACAAATGTTAAGAACGGAAAAAAATTTGTGCATGAAGAAAATAATGTTTTCTAGGTATTTTGGGGTTTTTAAAAAAACTTTTAACATTAGGTACTGGCTATGTCATGCAAAGGAATGGGAACCAAGGACACACTGAGGCAGCTGACAGAGTCTGGACTGAGTGGTATCAAACCCATGGCCTTTGCATTATGAGTCAAACACACTACCAAGTCTCATGACTCCCTTGATTTATAAGATAAAAGCTAGACTCTTTCCAAGCCAGAATAAATAAAAGAAAAAATGTGACAACACAAGTACTTATTCAATGTAATATTCAATTTTTTGATTCAATCATTTTCAAACAAAATACTGTGCATTGTTAAATAACATAATTCTAAAGGGATGAAAGTATAATCTCCAATAATTTTTGTAAAATCTTATTTTGCAAGCATGTGGACTGTACGATAATAATGAAAATTTAAAGTCTAAAATAATACATAACCTGTAAGATAAGAAAGCTTCATTTCAAGAAAGGTCATGTTTCACTTGCATAGATATTTATATGTTAATTTCTATAGATATTTACATGTTAATTTCTATAGATATTTACATGTTAATTTCTATAGATATTTACATGTTAATTTCTACAGATATTTACATGTTAATTTCTATAGATATTTACATGTTAATTTCTACAGATATTTACATGTTAATTTCTATAGATATTTACATGTTAATTTCTATATATATTTACATGTTAATTTCTACAGATATTTACATGTTAATTTCTATAGATATTTACATGTTAATTTCAACAGATATTTACATGTTAATTTCTATAGATATTTACATGTTAATGGAGATTAATTTATACTGTTTCAGGGCTCATTTCTGTGCTGTTATCACTGCACATCCTAATCTGCTTGAAAGATTGCTTTGAAATTTCACAATGCACAAACTTTACAGACAGATTCATCCCATAGTCTTGTTGATCCTAAGTGAAAATAGTGCTGCCTGGGCATCTTGAAAATCTTGTTATCGCTACTTCTCCAGATTGGAGGACCATAGCAGCATGGGGTTTTAACTAAAAGACTTCTTATGATGTCTAGTATTTGGTTCTAAAATGAAAATGGAACCAATCTAATGTCCAACATGGCTACCATGGCAGCTATCTTAAAATACTTGTTATAATTAATCCTTCTACATTGATGCTTTAATTAGCATTGAGCTTTTCACTGACAGAAGTATTTCATATGATATATGGTTGGTTCTAAATGAAGATAGTACTGGTCTGATGTCCAAAATGGCCACCATGGAAGTCCATATTAAAAATCTTGTTATCCACAACTCTACTTCAACAGAAAGTCATATTGGTATGGGGTTTTGTCAAAATACTTTTTCTTATGATGTGTAATTTATCTTAAATAAAATGGTGCCAGTATGATGTCCAGTATGGCCACAACAGCAGCCATCTTGCAAATTGTTATTGCTACTCCTGAATGAAAAGATATCTTGAAAATATTCTTATCTGTACTTCTCTCCAATAAATGGATGAATATATAAAATATGAATTTTCACAAATAGACTTTTTATGACATGTTCACTTATTTTAGGGAGCTTACTGCCATCCAGAAAGACATAGAGCAGCTGCAAGTGGAAATCAACGACCTTAAAGCTAAACTTAAAGACTTTGTAAAGAAACATGCAAAGGTATAATAATAATTCATGTACCATATTTCTCCGATGATATTTTAACTTCACACACATTTGTCCTATTGTCAAGTCCATCCAAATATAATATGCTGCGTATAAGATATCACAATTTTTACAATCTTGTTATTAATACTCCTCATGAACAGATGGTCATATTGACATTGGATTTTTGCTAAAATATTTAATATGGTTGTATAGATATATGAGATTTCTTACAAAGTCCTGTTAATTCTCTATGGTTCCCACCCCAGTTTATTAATTTTGACTGATATGCTAGGATGTGAGGTCACAACATATTCCCTGTCATACAACATGGAGTTTGCTGAAGCCACTTGGTAATAGCATCGGGTTGTTATTGTATAAATTGGTTAGAAAAATTAAGCAGATTAAAAAATAAAGTTTGCTTTTAATTATTAAGTTTAAGTTTGAAATACTCTGTTACAAAATTGCCAGAGGAGAACCCATAGAATTGATTTTAATAAGACCATCTATGTCAGTAACTTTTTGGTTAATGATTTATAAAATAAATAATCTTTTTTAATACCACTTTCAATACAAAACAAGAAGAAAACTGCTCTTGTCGATTGTTGATTTTTTTTAGGGGGGGGGGGGGTGATGTTAAAAAGCACTATTTGCAGATATTTTTGTTTGCTCCAAGTGAGAAATGGAGATGCACATGTACCACTTTTTGTGACAACCCCCACCCTTAGCAGACATGGTTTTTTCTAGGCCAAGTAAAAATATTGGGTTTTTGACCATGCTCTGCATTGTCGTTAAGTAATTAATATTCATACCATACTTCACATGTCTCTGTTTGATAAAGTGTCAGACAAGAATTATGGCTAATATTAGTATAAACTTAATTTTTAAAAATTGTGTGTGTGTGTGTGTGTGTGTGTGTGTGTGAGAGAGAGAGAGAGAGCAAAGCTGGTTAGCAGAACAATATCGCATCAGACCATCTGCAGAGTTGGTTAGCAGAACAATGTTGGATCAGCCAATCAGCAAGGTTGGTGGTTAGCAGGGTATAACATTATGAAGCATGGGAAATTTTAGTAAGATGCAGTGTTCTACATCAGTAATAACATCAGTGGATAGCTCAACATTGAATTGACGCAGCTGTAGATTTTCAAAACAAATTTTGTTGAATAATTGATTTCAACCTGAATATCACATAAACACAAGCTGTATCTTTTTGTTATGATTAATTGAATGAATGACATTTTTATTTCCACAGAAAATAATTTTTATTGACTATTTTGATCTGATTTACAAATTTTATGATTGTTTGCAGATTTTTTTTTTCTTCATCTCTGGATCTGAAGTTGAGAAGAACTGATTTTCAGGGACCTATCTGATACAAATTTTATAATAGGGGTGGGGTGGCTTTCTTTTGAGTAAGTGCATTATCATCAGGGATATATGGTGGAATCAAAATGGATTATCTGATCCATGTAGATGTCAGCCTGATCCAATCTGGGCATTCAGCTTTTGTTTTATTTAATTTACAGTCCATTTAATTATATCTCAATATGTCAGTTGGATCAAGTCTGGGCATTCAGCCATATAGCAATGAATGTTTCATGCATTGTATGTCCCCTTTTGCAGTAAATCACAACTTTAATTATACATGTATCTCTAAAGTTAAAAATGTCATCAGGTTTAATGAGATTAGCATCATCATAAAAAACAGCTCTGGTCTTTTAAAATGGGTATTGCAAAGGTTGTTTTTACCAAGATGCAAACTGTTGTTGCTTGTCCACCAACAAACATCAGCTTTATAACTATTTCAGTTTGTGTCAAATTTCAGAATTGTAAATGTTAAAAATTAAATTTTACTGATCAGTTCTTTTCTTTTTACATTTCCTGTGTATAGAGCAACTCTCAATCATGGAAATCCTCCATAGGTGTTACTGAGTCAAGTGGTTATTACACACCAAAGAGCAGAAAGTCTGCTAAGAGAAAAGACCTGACACAAACCCTCATTACACAGTGAGTATTTCATTTACTTTTTTTGTTGTTTAGTCAATATTAAGGAAAACTAATATAATTTATTTTAGAAAATTAAGCAAGGGGTGTATCCTCCCATTCACCCCTTTTTTTGTCATGGGTTTTGGATCCCTACTGATTTGGGGTGTGGATGCACAGTGTGGCAAAGCTCACAGGTGCTAAAATGTTTTTAATTTCACTACTAACTGATGACTCATCCACCTTTAGAAAAGAGTTGTCAGCTTTATAATAATTAGGAATTTTTGTAACACAAATAAAATGCATTAATAACATATTTAGTTTTAAATTATACACCTCTCAGTGTTGCCACCTTTTCATTTGAACATGTTAAAATTTCCTTTAATATAACCATTCCCAAATCTGAAAATGTTCTAGCTAGTTACAAGTGTGCTATTTCAAAATGTCGACTTATGAGATCATTTACTGAGTCTTTTTCCAAGTGAATTCTTAAATTGCTGTGTACATGGTTTTTATATCTAAATGTTACATTGCTTGTAAAAATGTTGAAGTTAACAAGAACTGACTTTACTACATATAACATAGTGCATCAGGTTCATTTACCATAATGCTGACTCAGAAATGTCTAAGAACTATATTGTGTATATTTAGAAAATGATGCTCAACAACAGAAAAATCTCTGTAGCATTTAGAGAAACATTTATTTCATTATTTGTAAGCTACTGCATAGTTTCTCATCATTGTAGATCCAACAACAATAATGCACCTTGTTACAAGTCAATCACAGATAGGTTGAAACCAATCGCTGAGAATTAATACTTATTTCTATAAAGCGTATAAAACATGTTTATTTTATGATACTTTGAAACGTAGTGAAAACTGAATATAAAAGTGATCTGTTTGATGCCTTGTCTGTTACTTATGTCTTAGCATGAAATCAGTTCCTTTGTTCTTACCATCATTTATCATGAATGGAAATCTGGTAAGATGTGCTTTTAGTCAGGGTGTATGTTGTTTTTGTTGGTGGGTTTAATGCCATTTTCAGCACATAATAGGCTATACATGGCAGCCAGTATTAATGGTGGAGGAAGAACCCAGAAAGAACCACCGACCCATGAGAAGCTACTGGCAAGTTTTCTCACATACCTACATTGGCCGAATCTGAGACACTGACCCACAGACAGAGGTGAGAGGGCAGTGATACGTAACGGAGAGTGCTTTAGACCACTCGGCCACTAGGGGCCCCTAGGTGCATGTTAACACCTTGGAGTATATGATACTAACCACCCATTACACATGTTGAAGTTTACACCTTGGAGTATATGAAAGTAACCACCCATGATGCTTTTTAAAGTTAATGCATTGGAATATATGATATAAACTATCCATGACACTTACTGATGTTAACACCTTGGAGTATATGATAGCAACCACCCATAACAATTATTGAAGTTAACACTGGGGGGTAATTGATAGTAACCACCCATAACAAGTATTAAAGTTAACACATTAGTGTAATTGATATTAACCACCCATGACACTTATTGAAGTTAACACATAGGAGTAATTGATAGTAACCACCCATGACACTTATTGAAGTTAACACATAGGAGTAATTGATAGTAACCACCCATGACACTTATTGAAGTTAACACATTGGAGTAATTGATAGTAACCACCCATGACACTTATTGAAGTTAACACATAGGAGTAATTGATAGTAACCACCCATGACACTTATTGAAGTTAACACATTGGAGTAATTGATAGTAACCACCCATAACACTTAATGAAGAACAAACATCTTAATTATCCATAAAATAATGCTGTGATAATTCATTGCTAGAGTTTTGCAGTAATTAATGGAAAGGCATTGTCATGATACTATGTTAACATAGAATTTGGAAGGCACCCAGAATTAGGTGAAAAGCTTTTCTGCCGTATTACAAGCATGTGATATAATACATTTATAAATCTTGATGATTTTTCTTTATTTTGTTGTCTGACAATAGTCCACCATGTTTTGGATAGTATGCTCATCATCATTCATTACACAACATTGATTGGTTAACAATAAACAGTGCTTGACTGCTTATCTATTATTTCTGTCAGTATATAATAATGTGGCATCCAATTACAACCAAATTATATTTGTGGCAGGTAAAAATAAAGAATGCATAAGTTGCAATACTGAGAGAATATATATCTGATATAAAGGTTGACTCTTAAGATGTCCACTTTAAGGTTCATTTTGTATCTGTGTAGTTTAGCCTGCATCAGATTATTGTAGCCACAGATCATGTAGGCAATTATATAGATCAAACTAGCTCTGGCTAGATGTTTAATTTGCTGCATTTCATTGAACCAATCCCCTGATGACCAATCCTGTGCTGTTATGAATCATGCTAGCAGTCTTCATAGAATATATTGTGATATATTTGTTTTTCTTTTGTGCTTTTGATACAGAAAGCTGTAGTGTTAAGCTAAACCTCTAATTTCAGAAAAATAATTTTTCTAAAAGTTTATTTGTTGGTACAGTCCTACCTGTTTATATCGACATCACTTATATCGATGAGCCACGTATGTCGACAAAAAAGCAAAGTCCCAGTCCCTTGGTCTGCTATTACTATCAAATTGTTATGCTTATGTCGACGTCGAGATAAAAAATAAACATACATTTCGACAGAAGCCCTTGGTCCCAGCTTTAACAAATCCTTTGTTTTCTAATCATTTATGTTGACAAACTGCCAGTTCCGACCCATACCTTGTTCAACAATTAGTTGATCTTGCCGATAGGCTTTTGATGTCATGGTCAGTAAAAATAAAACCATAGCAGCACATTTTCTCACCACTCTGCAGCTAGTTAAGTCTTTTATCTTGCTGCCTAGCTTGTGGGTCATGTTCTTCAGATGTACTCTTACAATGACAACATGTACATCTGTGGGACTTTCAGCCACTGAATTTTCTGATTGTAAATATCTGCACAGCTAAAAGGATCATTTGATGAACACAATTTCCCAATCAACAGGCAGTCGAAGCAGGACTAGCAAGCCCTTAAATTTGCCGTCCAGGAAATTGATTCATACAGAGGACTCCTGTATACTAGATTTTCTGAATCCCATATATAAAAATTGCGTGAAAATATGGATTATGCGTTTCCGAGACCTTTGAAAGTGATCAGTGATTAAAACAAGTTTTTTTTGCTGTGAAAGTTTCATTTTTAACTTTATTTACATTTACAATGGCTACCAACAGCAGGGTAAAACACAAATTAAATTTACAGTCTCTGGAAACTAAATATATGGCTGTTAAGGAAGTTAAGGAATGAACATCTCGCAAAGAGGTCTGTGAAATATTTTCACTTAAAAATAACACACGTTGAGGAAGGATGAAAGCTGCTGAGTCTATAAAGAAAGACTAAGTTGAAGGTAACTGTGCTTCCCAAAGGAAGAAGCAAGACTGCTACATTTGAAGACATGGAGGAAGCATCAAAATGGTTCAATGAAGCATTATCGAAAAAACTTAGTGTGGAGAACTTCGCTGAAACACGTGGTTGGTTCAGTCGCTTTAATGTTCGCCATAACATCGGATACAAAAGTGTTTGTGGAGAATACATGTACTGTTGACAGTTTTTCACTTCCCTGTGAATAGCCCCATCCCCTTGGTAGCCTCAATAAGATGGGAACAGACCGACCAAAATCGAGGCCAATTTAAGTACATGTACATGAAGCATGTAAATGACAACTTCCCAACCATGTGCTAATGCCAACATTGAATAATAATAAATGTGCCTCCTGCACTGGAATGTCGTTCCATACTGTAACTGCCACTGATAGTAGGACCAATAAGGAGAATTTTCAAGCTTATTATAACAGTTGAATTTCAGGAAGGTCATATAAATTGAAGGGTCAAGTTATAAGTAAGATTGATTTCTAATAAAATAGTAAATGTTCTTTTCCAGTACTTTTGTGGATCAGTTAAATCTTGAGGTACAAAAATTAGACGTGTTTATTTTTAATATTGACTTCAATGCAATTTATATTTACATATAAGTTGAGTCAAGCTGAAAACAAGATATGCACTGATCTGCCATAATATAGTGTTTGTCTCTTTTTGTGATTACTCTTAACAAACTGCAGTCTAATTTGAAAAACTGTATTCAACTTCTTCTCTTGGATGGCTTAGCTAATTCCATTTAAATTTGGTTGGAGTGTCTTAGGTGATGCTCTGTGAGAATTTTATCGATGGTGACTATGTTATTGGTTTGGCTTACATAGCAAAGTTTGGGAAGACATTTTTACAACTCATTCCTCAGAACAGCCTGCCAGTGTTGATCAAGTGTTTTTTAGGACATGCTCTGCCAAAGTTGTGTCTGAGATGACTCAGCTAGCAATGATGTGGCTTCCATAGCAACTAGGTGGAAAACATTTTTATTTTGGTCTTGTCAGGTATGGCATGTTGTTAAAAGAAACAAACCAAAACTATGATATAGTGACATTCTCTCCAAAACCTCCATATAGTTTATATATGCAAACTATCAACATTGCAGACTACGTATGATTTGTAGAGTCTTTGCATCAACACCTTTCACATTCATACAAAAGGTGTCAGAACTCCATCTGATCCAGCAGATATTGCTCAAAGACAGTGGTACCCACAGAATTATTTTTGGGAGGGAGGATGACAAACATCAGCTGTTAAGTTATACAATCCAAAACATGTTTAGAGGTGAAGGGTTGTGGGAGCAAATGTGGGCACCCATGCTCAAAGTAAAAACACAGTTAAATAATACATCAAATACAGCTTTTACCAGAGAAATTAATATCATACAGAAATGGGTGTCTTTCAATTCAAGGTATTGTCCTTATTAAATTTTCATTGTAGACCAATGTTTGTCAAATAAATAATATCAAGTCCCCTATTTATTTTTTAATTTTGCATTGTTTTCAGACTCGACAGTTTGACTTCAGATATGTCTGATATAAAGAAAGATGTATCAGAGTCAAATGAACAGTTGAAAAGGTAATCTCTCTTTATTCATTATTTTATCATTGTTTTTCTCTCCATTTATTGTACATACACACACACACCATAGTTACATAAACCATCCTGTGTACACACAGTTACATAAACCATCCTATGTACACAGTTACATAAACCATGCTATTTACACACACAGTTACATAAACCATCCTATGTACACAGTTATATAAACCATCCTGTGTACACACAGTTACATAAACCATCCTTTGTACACAGTTACATAAACCATCCTGTGTACACACAGTTACATAAACCATCCTGTGTACACAGTTACATAAACCATCCTGTGTACACACAGTTACATAAACCATCCTGTGTACACACAGTTACATAAACCATCCTGTGTACACCCACAGTTACATAAACCATGCTATGTACACACAGTTACATAAACCATCCTATGTACACACACAGTCACATAAATTATCCTATGTACACACAATTACATAAACCATTTATGTATGCAGTTGCATAAACCATCCTATATAAACACATAGTTGCATAAACCATCATATGCACACACACACACACACACACACACAGTGTTGCATAAACTTAAAAGTGTGCCATGTTTTTTAATACTTTAAAATATACCCCATGGGTACATTTACAAAAGATATGTTATAGTTTTATATTTCTTGCTGCCAACAAAAACTTATTTGCAAGATTTATCCCATAATATATACAGAAAGTCCTCTAGCTACTGCCATTACAGAGGAAGAAAACATTAAAACAGTAAAAGACATTTAGTAATGAATTTATAATTTATATGATGTGAATTGGCATACCTCAAGAAGTTAGTTCAAGAGTAATGTATACATTATAAAGGGAATAAACATGACAGATATAAAAACAGGGAACTTTAGAGAGTTAAAACAGGTTTTCCATTGAATATAATAGCTCAAGAAACAGAAATTTAGAAAGGTATTTAATACTTACCTTAGTAGGATGTAATAAACCTTCTTAAACTCATCATCAATAAGATAGAGACATTACTACCCTGTCCCCTAAGAAAATGGATTGTGTTGAATCAGCAGTCCTTGGCAAATTCTTACTGTTTTAGGATGCCCTCTGCAGCATTACTGTAAAACCTGTAAACAAATGTCACTGATATTTACTGTCATGGAATGTCCTCTACAGAATGATCCAAAAACCCTTCAGCAGATGCCACTGATCTTAATTGTTATTGAATTTCCCAAGACAAAAACAGAAATAGAAGCAATAGACTTACTGGTAAACACCTGCAGTTGTTGTTCTTCTCATCTTCTTTTCATTGTTTTGGCTTTTTCTATTTTTAAGTTAACATGTTTGTGAAGGAAAACAGATAGTTAATCAGTCAAAAAAGGATTTAAAAAATTTAGTTAGAAGATTCCTTTAAATTGATTAATCATACCAACACTTTGTTTAGTGAGATAAAATAAAGAATTATGACTACCATTTACAAGACAGATATTTCCATAACTTTTCTTTCATCTAAGTAGTGACTGTCACTCCTGATTAACATGCCAATTCTTATATATGTAATGATGTCTATAATCAATATAATTTTTGTTAACGTAATACATTAAAAATGAAACAATTATAAATTACTATACAAAACATTTTAGTAATAAAAAGCAAAGAAATTCAACATGATAATGTATCTTCAAAATAGTACAACATGATATATGTACACATATTATTATTTTCCAATGCAGGGCCTCACTGTTAAACAAAGATTCTTTCACAATGTAACCTGCCATATTAAAAAGACAGACGAGTGAATCATTAAGAAGTTTGTTTGTTGGTTTGTTTGATTAGGATTTTTAACATAGCTGTAACAATGTTCCAGTCATATCGCTACGATGTCTGCAGTGAGGCAGTTTATAGTGATGTCTAGCACTGGGGCATCAGACTGCAGACATATAGTATGATGTCCCACCCAGTCACATTATCCTGACACCAGGCCGACCAGTCATAACACTAACTTCTTAATGCTAAGTGCCAAGCGAGGCAGCTGTTAGTACCATTTTTGTAAGTCTTTGGTATGACTCAACCGGGGATTGAACCTTGACATCGTGCTTCCTCAGTGGACGCTCTAACCACTAGAACACCGGAGCGGTTTATTAAGAAGTAGATTCATGATGACATTAAAGCTGAACTGTTCATTCAGAATTTCCGTTACAAAAATCAAAGTTCTCTGAAAACCAGAAATTCATTTAAAAAAATCAAAAGTTCTCTGAAAACCAAAAGTTCCTTTTGCTTTTTAGAGAGAATGGACTTTGACTGATCAGAATCAAATATGGTGCATTTTCCACAGGTATTTATGCCATACAGAAATTACATTAATTTAGAATACACAGTAAATATACACATTTACATCCACTATAAATCTGTTAGAAGTTTTAAAACATATACTGGGGACATTGTTAATATTTGTATCCATTTACCTTATTGCAGTTTGGAACAGTTGACCAATTCTGATTTTCCCGAGTTGAAGAACTTTGTAGATATCTAGTGATGAGTTACTTCCCATTACCATGACTCAGGACCAAGACATTTTTAGTTAACAAGCTGTGATTTTGTGATTCTGCAGATTTCCATCCAGGAACATCACAATTATTCTAAGTACATCAAACTAATATATGTATTACAAATCTCTGATGACAATGAGGTCAGTCAGTACGTACAGTAAGGAATGTATATAAAATTGTATTAATCCAATATAGACATATCATGTCTTGAAATTATGTTTCTAAATATAGACATTTGTCTGGAAATTATGTTTCTAAATATAGACATTTGTCTAGAAATTGTTTCTAAATATAGACATTTGTCTAGAAATTATGTTTATAAATATAAACATTTCATCTCTCAAAAGTATTATTATAAATATAGACATTTCATGTCTATAAATTATGATTATAAAAAGAGATTTGTGTAGAAATTATGTTTATAAATACAATGTATAGACATTTTGTGTCTATAAATTATCATAAATGTAGACATTTCATGCCTAAAAATTATAATTATAAATGTAGACATATGTGTCTTGAAATTATGTTTATAACTATGGACATTTCATTTCTAGAAATTATGGTTATAAAAATAGAGATTTTGTCTGAAGAAATTATGATTATAAAAAGAGACATTTCATGTCTCAAAATTATGATTATAAATTTGACATTTCATGTCTTGAAATTATGATTATAAATTAAGACATTTCATGTCTTGAAATTATGATGATTAATATAGACATTTCATATCTAGAAATTATGATAATAAATATAGACATTTCATGTCTTGAAATTATGATAATACATATTGACATTTCATGACTATAAATTTAATATAAACATTTCATGTCTAGAAATTATGATAATAAATATAGACATTTCGGATCTGGAAATAAAGCTCTGGATATTTATGGTTATAAAGTATTTAAAGCTTATTAATCAGCTTCGAAAGGTTTGTGATTAAATCTTTTTGACAGTATGAAAGAATTTAAAATCAAAATTTGACATAAATTGGTATGTAGAAGATAATACATTTACAATCTAGATCTGTATTTATTTTGACATACCAGAATGGTAATATTAAACCATATTAACTTTTCAACAAAATGAAAAAAGGTTTCTCTACTCAGTGATATGCTGATATCAGTTAGTCTATAAGGTGGATAAATATCTCAGTGATATGCTGATATCAGTTAGTCTATAAGGTGGATAAATATCTCAGTGATATGCTGATATCAGTTAGTCTATAAGGTGGATAAATATCTCAGTGATATGCTGATATCAGTTAGTCTATAAGGTGGATAAATATCTCATTGATATGCTGATATCAGTTAGTCTATAAGGTGGATAAATAACAGAGCTCCAGGAAGAAACCCCAATTCATGGTAGATCAAAACAACCATGTGCTGGTATACGTATTGAACCTAGAAGCAAAGATGTGTAAAACAAGCATACTTCCACAATGGTAACCAGGCCCAGTAAATTCCAGTGCAAAAAAGAGGTTAATTTTCAGTGGGCATATTCCAAGAATTTTAACACCATATGTCTCATAATATCCAAAAGTTTATCTGAAGTAAAGTTCTAAAACTTTACTTGTATGTTAAAAAAATTGCCAGCGTACTAGCTGACTACAATTTTATTATGATATCTACTGGTCATAGGCTGAATGAACTTAACGAAATGGCCTTCAACTCCATTGAAGTTGTGTCCATTGTCCACTAACATCTGCTTGCTATTGCCACACTACCTGAACTGCTGGGAAGATTGCCTAATATACAATCATCCTATGATGTGCTTAGTCCTAATTAGTACTGTTAGTACCCCTACTTTGTTAATAGGGTACTAACATGAACTTATATGTATCAATGTAGCAGCTGGTTGTGATTCACACAGGATGCTTTTTCAGCCTACTATCAAACGTTTTGAATATGTTCCTTACATATATTTACTGTAAAGAAATTAAATAGCCCTCTCATTTAATACCAGATAATACCCTATAATTGTTGACATATTGTAAAGAAATTAAATAGCCCTCTCATTTAATACCAGATAATACTCTATAATTGTAGACATACTGTAAAGAAATTAAATAGCCCTCTCATTTAATACCAGATAATACCCTATAATTGTAGACATACATGTAAATATTGTTTACCTTCTTATTGGACATTTTATTTTAAATTGTTCTCCATTATTTGTTTAGTTGGAAATATAAAGAGATCATAGTAAATATGGTATACATTGAATAACATACACAATATTCATATATGACATTGCAAGCTTTATTTGGAAAACAAATTACAAGAATCTCTTATTATCTGCCATGGTGGAACAAAATACATTATATGTAAACATACCTATATAATTTATGTGATAGGGGCTTAATAACTTTAGAGTCAAACTTCCTGAAAAATTTAACTCAGCTAAGGTAATAAATTGTAACTACAGTCATCTCATTGCCTTTGACTATAATTTTATTTGCTCCATTGTGAAGTATAGGTTCATCGTAACTTTTGGATATTACATGACATATGGTGTGGAAGCATTGACATCGTACCTAAATTCTAATTTTTAAACATTGATAACTAAAATAAAGCCAATTGCAAATGGTCACTATTAAGAAAAGGCAAAATTGGTTGTTGGAAGCAGGTGACCCTCTGTACACAGGATCATCTTTTATTATTGGTTTTTGAACATATACCATGCACCAAATATCATTATTATTATTGTTGTTGTTGTTATATATATCATATTGTATTAATTATTATTTTTATCATACGTTATTATTATCTTATCAAGATTCTTTATTGTGCACTGTACTACAAATTCATAAATTACGCATGTTGTTCTCTCCCAAATTTATTTTATGCATAAGGTTATTGTATCCTACTCACTTTAATTCATCCTTTAAATGGAATCATCACAGACTTAAAATATACAGCCATCTTAGTTTGTTCAAGCTTTAAAAACAATATCTGGATTAGTCAGTAGCTCAGTTGCTAAGATCAAGTAAATAACAACAGACTTATGTGAGAAGCCTGTGACAAACAGTAAATCAATGTGAGAAGCCTGTGACAAACAGTAAATCAATGTGAGAAGCCTGTGACAAACAGTAAATCAATGTGAGAAGCCTGTGACAAACAGGAAATCAAAGATAGTGGCATATAACTATTTCTTGTGAACTGAAATTTTATCCTCTTTTAGAGACAAGTTTTGAATATTTTCTTTAATGTTAACGTCACTGACCCTAATGGAAAGGGATGTAACACATCTCGTCTCCAAGAGAACTTTTTTCTTCAGATTTTATTCACAGGTAAATAAAGGAAGATATCTAACTATACCTATCACTCTGACAATGGAATGAAAGGTGACTACCATTTTTCTGCTGTAATAACACATATAGCAAACTAATTGCTGTAATAACACATCTACTTTAGACACCATCCAGCAAACTAATTGCTTTGACCTTCAATAAAACGATCTTCATAATGACCTTTGACCTTCATAAAAACTGCTTTCAGATTTCACATAGTGACACCATTGAATTAAACTATGAGTATGACTGAAGTATGTTGAGTACAAGCAAGATAATTTAAAATGTTTTTCACATTAATTCACATGATATTCCTTTATATAAACAATGCCTTCCTCTTGATGCAAAAGACTGAGCAATCACTGCTGTAGATACATGCCAGCCAATGACTGCTCAAAGCATGGAGAAACCATTAATGTTTAGGAAAAATTGTGCCACTGCCCATGGAAAGCAGGTGACCATTATATACAGGATAAGAAGTTTGCAGATGGCAAATTAGAATGTCTGTTGTAAATATGTGACCATTAGTTGTGTTATTACAACAGAAATGGTGTCACATTCTATTCCATTTTGATAGGTATAGTGATACATCTTCATTTATTTACCTGTGAAGTAAAGTAAAGATGACCATTTGGACAGGTGTAACAGTACACAACTTTACAGTTGTTGTTTTTTTTTAAAGTTAAGGTAATATCAGAGATTTAATTTAGTCTTAATTTAAGTTTGATTTGAAATACTCATTTCATGCCTGATATATTGATATTTGACTTGGACTTTGATTAAATTTGCAGTCTAAATCATCCACATAGTTAATCCTGTAGATGGTGTGAGTAAGAAGACTGGGCACATGGCATATTTTTTTAGAAGTATGACTCGGGGCCACATTCTTCTGACACAGAAAACCAGTCTAGAAATAACAATTTAATTGCACAATCTAGCAATAGTGAAAAGTTCATTTTATTGTAGTACACAATTTCCTCTCTTTAAAACGTGATAGATCAGCTTTAAAATACATATGTGCAATAGATATGACACATCAGAACTTGGGAAACACAAGGCAGATGTTGTTAGAGGATACACCAGGTCATTGATGTTACTGTGATGTTACTTATTTTTTATTGATAAATGTACCTTACATTTATTCTTTTTCTTTTATATATCTGCAGCTATGTGTGTAGCTGTCTGGTACTTGTATTTAATTGGGCACTGCATATAGATGCTGTAGTAATCACCTCTTCCATCTGTCTGACCTGTCACACTTCTTGTAAAGAGCATAGCTCAACATCACTTGCATATAACTAAGTGCCATTAAGTAGATGAATTGCTAAGTACATGTTGATGGATCTTTTAAAGGTTTCATCTTTTTGGATCCAATTTTGGCAGAGTAATTTCCCTTTTTCCATTAACATTGCATATTCAGTAAAGCAAATCCTTATAAGCAATAACTACCATTCAACATATTCTGATGCAGTCTAGTGTGTGCATTGACTTACAACCTACTTGATGTGTTTTTTATGTCCTATCCAGTCAGCCCCAATTTCAGCAGAGTTATTACCCTTGACAATTTCATATCAATGCAAGCATTGTTGCTTGTAAACAGCAAGTGTTGCAACCCATGCACATACATGAGTGCCATTTTGTAGGTCAGTTGTGTGTTATGTCATTTAGAGGTTTCAACTTGGACTGATATATTGCCATTTTTCCACAACTATTGCTTCTCCACTTCAGCCATTCATTGTAACCAGCAAAACTCTAGAACTATTCAGCATATGCAAGTGAGTGTGTAGATGTGCTTCATAACCCAAGATTAGCCTTTATGAATTAAGTTCATCCGCTCTAGTCTATATAGAGTTAAGGCCCTTGATAACTGACTTAATATCTTCACATAGAATGTTACTTGTAATCAGTCAACATATTTTGATGTAATTTTGTATGAACAGTGAGTGTCTCATAAACTTGCCTGTGTATTATTTGAGGGATAGGCTATTTAGAACAGTTACAATGTCCTTAATACTCATCATCTGGACTTTTGTTTCTGCAAGACAATTTCACCAAAATGGCATGGATTTCACCCAGGGTTTGCACATGACTTCAGATCAATGAAATACAGAGTTAATTTGATTTTCAGCATTCCAAGAGATTATTAACAGGAGTTATGGCCCATTACTGCCATATTCTTGACTTTGGTTTTTGCAGCATAACTTGATGAAGTTTTGTTTTTTTTCATTTTAAAGAAACTTTTGGCAAGAAGTTTTATATTGATGAGATCATAAACAAGTTTAATTTGAAGTATTACATTTTATTATTTAAAAGAGGTATAACCTCTAATCACACATTCTTCTAACTTTGCTTGCTGCAGCATAACTTTATTAAGATGTATTGCATTTCAGGAAAAGTTAGTATGCATCTTATATTGATGAGATATCAGATGCATTTGATTTCCAGAATTCTGTGTCATCATATATATGGGTTATGGCCCTTGATTGTCCAGCTGCAAACTTTTTTCAAATTAAGTTATTATGCCTAATGCCCCACCAAGCAAATTGTAGAGAGAATGACCTTCCAATTCACCCATCACTGTTAGCTATAGTTTAGCATTTTATTAAAATCATGTAAGTCAGCCATTCGTTAAGTTACTTTTTTGTTATAATATAATATGACTTTAATTTTGTTTTATTCTATCATGTATATTTATATTCCTATGATCCAACATAATTTAAGTCTGCATGAAAGATTTGTATAATGAAACTCTGCCAGTAACTGATTAGCTCAGTCTCCTAGTCATTGTCCATCCAGGCAGTAGCACAAGTTTGCTGTTACTACCCCTCATAAACTACTAGGAGAACTGCCATAAAACTTTACACCCATATTTATTCCAAGGTCTAAATGAAAACATGGCATTCCATTCCATTCCAAGCACAACCATCAAACAATACAGACATGTGGGTTGTAGCTTTTGAGCTACAAGGAACCAAGAAACAAAGAAATCAAGAAAGTCAACAATTGAAGGAAACACAAAGGAAACTACACTCTTGGCACCATTATCCTAAAACAAGTGCGAGATACCATACTGGCGTACACTTGGACAGAGTCCTTGCAAATTTTTAAGCACGGGAAAATACCTGTAAAATTCTCGGCTATTAGATAATGCAATAACACCAGCTGCTATCAATTAAGCTATCCAATATTAACATTCTAAATTAAGAAATCAATATGCTTCCACTGTCACTTTTTCCGAAAACAGGTGCTATGCTAGGCTACACACTAGCATTTACATGGGCCGTGTCCTACACATTTTCAAGCTCAAAGGAAACCACTGTAAGATTCATGGTTATTGGAAAAACTAACACCTCTAAATTCCTCTATTCTTTCCCCCTTTCTGCTGAAACTTAACTGGCAAAAAAAAACTCTGAAAACAGGTACTAGGAAACAGTAGTAAACACCTGGGCAGAATCATAGCAAGTTTGTAAGCTCTCACATAACTCTGCATAGATTTTCTGCCATAAAAGAATATCACCATCTATTAACCTACATTACTCTATACCATCTGCTCAAAATAAAATAAACTAGTAGGAAGTTGACCAAAACTTAATCCTATATTATTAACAATCTAAACTCAACTATCCCAACAATGTGTTCAAAATAACTGGCATCAACAAGGCTGCATTTAACAAAAGACATAACCTAAGTAGAAAACAAAACACCCTCAACCAACACACAAATGTCCAAATGAAACCCCCAGCCTCAACCTCAGTCTCAAGGTACCACTAGCCCCCTTCCCCAAATGACAATAGGCAATGTAAAGCATTACAACCACTCATCCATCAGACAAGTAGTTGAAAAAAACTTAAAATACATAATTAGGACCCCCACCAGTCCAAAACTAGTAACTATAACTAACCCAAAGACAGAATGTCTGTTATCACCAGTCTACTTCAAAGACCCAAATGCATTGTACAAAATGAAGAACTGGATGACACTCACCCCATATCATGGAATGAACATTTTAATGAAGATTTTACCACAAGCTCCCCACAATTTGACAAAAACATAAGCTCAAAATCATCTCCACAACCATTGTATACTCCAAATGAACACAACAAAAACCAAATACTTCCAAGTATGTAACCCAAACAACAACACCAAGTCCAAATAATGCACCACCGACAAAAGCAAAACAATCTAACCCAAGAACTCAAAAGGAGGTAATCCATGATAGCCAAATACCTGGCCCATCAGGGATCAAAACCAAGAAAGGAACAAATTCCCAAAACAAACAAGGAAAATCTACCAAATCCGACCACCTCTCCATTAAAGACAGCTTTAAAAGCTTCAAAATACTCCCCCCTCTACTAAAAACATTGCAAAAACAATCAATTCAAATAGACAGGATGCCCCCCCCCCCAAAAAAAAAAAAAAAAAAAAAAATATATCCAATCTAGGCACCACATCTGTGATTCTGAAAATGTTGCTGTCACTACTCCATCTTAATGGATGGTCATCTACATCACCAAAAGACTAGAAGGGATAATCATGATAAAGATGGAGTTTTCCCATATAATGTCTTATTGGTTGTAAGTGAAACTGTTACTGATCTGTGGCCAGTTATGGTCAACACTTGTGGTCTTGAAAATCTTGATATCCTCTTTAGCAAAAAGTCAAATCAACATGTGGTTTTCATGTCTGCTCAGCCTTAGATGAAAATGGTGCAAAGTTGACATTGATTATAGACACAATGGCAGGCATCTTGAAAGTAATTTTATCATGGTGTTTTCTTTCTGAATGGATGACCATATCAATAAGGGGTTTTCACCAAGACTATAGTACATAGTTTGTCTCAAATGAAAATAATGCTAGTTTTACATTGAATATGGCTGCCATAAAGCTTGTATGAAAATCATATTGTTGTGAATGTATAATTATATTTGCATGGGATTTTAATCAAAAGACATTTAGTGATATGTATTTGGTACCGAACTAAAATGTGTCAATCTAACAATCAATACAGACACCAGAACAGCTAATTTAAAAATACTATTATTGCTGAAAAATATCAAGGATAGTTTCAACACTCCACAGTTAAAATGGATTAAATATTTTATCTTGAAGTCATACCAATTGTTTTCAGGCAGGAAAGTGTATGTCCTTGAGTGACTCTAGTTTAATGTGTTTCTTTTTATATTCATCTCATGTTGGATTTCTGTGTGATGATGATTAATAGTACTAATGCGTTGTATTTTATGAAAAAACCAGAATTATTGACATTGAAATAGAGTAGAAGATAGATCAACATGGATAACAATGATAAGAATTTAAATATAGTCTGATCCATGTTTTTCTGTTTTGTACAGTAAGCTGAAATAAACAAATGGAGTAATTATAAAAGAATTGTACTACTTTTGGATGATTAAAGAAAAATTGTGCTATAAAATTTTTAAGAAATGATTATTTAAACACTTAATTTTAAACTATTTGTCAAATCTGTCACATTTTTATTTGACTACGGTAAGATACTATATGTAATAAATACAAATTGCAACATTTCTCCTTGTTTTATTTGCATTAATAGTTTATCCTCAGTTTGAGTCCTATCATGATTACTATTTTTATATCATTTCCCCATACAATTTTCCAGCATCAGTATCATAACATGTTTTATACAATATTTTATCATAGAAATGAAAAATTTATTTGAAATATAAAAATATATATGTTTACATTATTTCCCCAAGTCATGATATGATTTTGGTCAAACTCTTGTTTTTAAATTTAAATAAATGATATCCTTCATTTCTTTACTTCTTGATCGTTTGTAGGCATAGTCACTATTTGTTGTAAGGTAATTCAGCACCATTTGTATCATCATGTTCCTCATCATAGATAATGACCTTTCACAGCCAGAACAATTTACTAATGGATGTAAAAAAACTGTACTAAACTACCTGAATTCGGGGTTAATGACGATGACTTCCCACTCCCAACAACAAAAGAAATAAGTTTGGTCCTGTCTGAATGGTGGAATATTACAGAAGTTGATTAGTGTTTTTGCAGCGGTTAGGGCTCCAATCGTGTTGATTGGTATGAGAAGGTCGTCAAGTCATTCAGGGACTTAAAAAATGCAAGTGTTAATGTCTTACTGCCCATTGTACTGCAAACTGACACAAGTGATGTAAGCATTGGATCTGGTTTTGAGCCAGTATAACAACAATAAGGTAAAACCTTCTCAAGCATATCTTGGCCATGTCAAGTACAGAATTATTCTGCAACTGAGAAAAAACACCTTGCATCAGTATGTGCGATAGAATTTCTTCACTACTACTTTTTACGATGCTCTATTCAATGTCACCACTGTCTATAAACCACTGAAATGGTTGGGCCAAACCTATATGGAAAAACCAAAGGTACTTAACTTTGGGGTAGAAGATAGTTTCTATTCTGATAGAAATATTTAATTAATAATTTTGATGCCCACATGTTAACTAAATTACATTCTATCCTATTGGAAAGAACTCTAATCGCCAAAACGATGCTAGAACTTTCCAATTCCATTGAATAAGTTGCTTGCATAGAATTTTACGTAATACAGCCTGAGAGCTACTCTTGAATCTCATCTATCCGCCCCTTATGATTTTTTTTGAAAACTATTTTTATGAGGGAATCTGTCACCGTGTAGTGATTGCATACCTTTCAACTCCAAGTTATGACATAAATATTTGATTAGTAATGCAAGAACAGGTTATACATGGATCTCACATCTGTGCATAGTATGCTTGTTTGTTATGAATGTGAATCATGCATGACTTTCAGGCAAGTCTCATGGGCAGAATGTTGATCTATTTACCCCATATTGATTGTTTGTGTGGCATGTAAGCGAGCAAAGATTTGTCATTGCTGTTCCTCCAGAATGGATTGTCATATCAACATAGGTTTTTTTTTATAAAAGACTTCTATGAGGAACAACAATGACAATTATTACAACTCTAAACTAAAAACAAAAAAGAGTGAAAACAAACAAGTTTTATCAAATTTAATAAATAATTTACTTCCCTAGACTAAAAAGTATTGTGAATTAAATCCCAAATAGTCTTATTGATTTATCACAAATCCAAACGTTTAGAGCATTCCGAATGAAATCCATTGTTGTTCCAAATGAATGTATTGATGAACCAATAGTCTGGAATAACACTGATATGATCCAAAATATCTTTGAATGAATTCACAATATTCCAAGATAGTGGTTTAGTCCCAAAAGGATCAGTGAACATGTGGTAATTCCTATGAATAATTTCAGTACATAAATTAAATCCTCCCTACTGAATACAACTAAATGACTCGTTTCTCTAGATCAATGTTAAGAATAGGGATGAGTAATTCTAATGATTATGACCTTTTCTTTAAATGTACAGCACAATTATAGAACTAGGAAGAGAGTCAAATGTTCATTTTCCCATCAATTTCATAATTATGATCATTTCTATACCATTCCTTATTTTCTTATTTTAAAAAAAGGTTAACCTTGAACTCAGCATCTAAATCATTTACTAAAACTGTCTATGCAATATTTTTTTTAAAAGATAAAGATTAGTCTTGTAAGCCTCTATCCTCAATAACTGACTACGGTCAACCACACAATTCAGATATACATAACACCTTCACTCGTAAAGAAAATGAAAGATTGCTACAACAAAGGTTTCTTTTACATATTAATCACACATACATATAATTTAAATTACACGTATAATTACTATAAAAAGTTAACAGTGTCACAAAAAATAGATGCATTTTCATCGCCAAGAATCGATGACTATTGATGATAATGCAAAATATTTCATCAACTAGGATATTTTAAGAAGATTCTAGGAAATTCCACTCACGAGCAAAGGTAATTTCGGCATTCATAACTCCGTATGAACTTAATTAATATAAGGTACTGCAGTTTGGTATGAAAGGTCCTCCTTCAACTTTCCAGCGTTTGGTAAATATGATAACATCTGGAACAGATGACTGTGATAAGTATATCGATAACATCATCATCTGCAACGACACCAGGAAAGATGACTTGGAAACCATTTCAGAAATTCTTTGGTTGGAACAGTGATGCGAATCTGGCAATCGAAGTAAACGTTTTACCGTTTTGTGTTACATTTTTGGGACATAATGTGCGACACGGCCAACTTAAACCAGTTGAAGATGAGGTCAAGTTTATCTCTAAATTCCCACTGGCTATCTGCAAAATCAACTGATGCTATTTTGGGGGTATGGCTAGATATTATCAGAAACTTTTCTTAATTTTTCCATAATTGCTGAACCCCTGACGAATTTGTTGAGCATGAAAACCAAGTTTGATTGTTCTGACAAATGTCTTGAGTCTTTTGGTAAATGAAAGGCCGTGCTTAAGAGTGTACCAGTTATGTCAGTTCCATATTGTTTTTCTGTATAAGTAATATATTGCATAGCTAATGTTTGTTTATTACTGTAGCTTATATTATAATATAATTATTACTTGGAAGTAAACGTTTTCTTGGATCTAAGTTCATGACGTAGGTATTGACCTTGGGAAAAACCTGTTCTCCAACATGATCTTTAATATAACAAAAATGTTAGCAGGAAACCTGATCTTGTTCACAACTTCGAATGTTCTGGGAATGAATTATATGGGATAACGACCCTCATCCTGATTTTATTGTCTCTTAGTTATGTATATAAAGGTGGTGATCAACAGAATTACTTATTCTATATCTAAACACCAGTTTTAGCATGATCAATTTGAGTAGTGTTCAGTTAAGATGATTTTTTTTAATTTATTTAAATTATTATTTGGAATTACAAAGTGCTCTTTGACTATAGGATTATATTATTATTTTTGAATATTACTGTGAATTTATTAAAGGACATTTCTGTATTATATCATTGCCAAACATCGAGACCGTTGGCACATTAGAACATTCAAAGCTACTTGCACATCTGCACATTCAAGACTGGAATTTATCAGGAACACTATTAGAATTCATTCGGAAGACTCTATAGTTAGAGTTGTGATAGAACATGTAGGACAATTTGGTACTTGTTTTGAAATACTGTAAGTTCTTTTTAAATGTTCATTTTGTATTAGCTGCAGAGAGGTAATAAAAACAACTAACCCCCAAGAGATACTCACGGGGAGAAAGTCTCGACTAGTTAAATGCTTCGGTCTGATGTTATTAGCCTTATTGTTTCGTTTTCGCCCTCTCTGCTGCTGCTTTCAAGGAAAATAAATTATTTGTTGAAATTTTGCAAAACCTTTGGTTTTCACTCTTTTCTTTTTTTTTTCTTAGTTTAAGATCGGACGGCTCCGGTGGCCTAAGTGGTTAGCGCGTCCGTCTTGGATGCGGGAGGTAGCGGGTGTCGAACTCAGTGTCATACCAAAGTCTTATTTAAAAAATGGTACTTGCAGCTACCTCGCTTAGTGCTAAACAGGAGGTTATTGTTATGACTGGTTGGTCTGGTTTCAGGATAATATTACTGGATGGGGCATGATGCCATAGTGCTTGACATCTTTATAAACTGCCACACTGCTGACCATTATTTCGTTACGACTAAAAAAATTAAAGCTACGTTAAAAATTCAGAAATCACACACACACACACACACACACACACACACACACACACTAATAAAAACCAACACCTAGTTTAAGACCATAGAGTCGTATCATCATATCACAAGTTTTTCCTTACTCGCTTACTCGACAGTGATTCTCTGCAGGTGAAGAGCGGTTATCAATGTTTTAATGGGTTTATTTTACATTAAAGGTCAGTTTATCGGTCTAATGAGTATCAAATAGATGGTATATGTCCGTTTATGGGGTTAAAATTGAAAGGCGATTATAATTAGACCCAATATGTGCATGTGATTTTGGTACACAATATTTGTCATGTGGACAGGGCAAATTAGTGTATACCGTATATGCATGCTTAGTATGTGCACGCAACTACAAATAGAACCTATCGAGGTATTATGTTGTACAAAACTAAGTCATGGTCCATGCTGTTCGTTTATTATAAAATCAGTAATGTCATTTCAATTTTTGTTCGCGGGGGGTTGGGCAAACTTTACGAGCTTGTTAATTTTCCTATATAGGCTAAAGCAATTTTAAAGCTCATGCAAAAAGGTGGATGACATCCCCCATGCCCCACCCCTCCAATAACGTCACTGTATAGAATCTATAACAAAAACCGTACCCATTATATGTTACTGCTTTATCCAACGGTAGATCTGTGTTAACGCTGATTGTATTTGACCTGCGTATACATGAACAAGTATTTCTGACTGAAAACTCTACAACTCTTGCTTAAAGAGACCGGTCCGGTAACCTAGTGGTTAAAGCGTTCGCCTAAGATTCAAAAGACCGTGAATTCGAACCCCGGCCGAGTCATACCAAAGACTGATAAAAATGGTACTAGCAGCTGCCTCGCTTGGCTCCTCAGCATTAAGAGGTTAGCGTTAGGACTGGTGTCAGGATAATGTGGTTGGGTGGGACATCATGCTACATGTCTACGACATGATGCCCCAGTGGTACTAGCAGCTGCCTCGCTTGGCTCCTCAGCATTAAGAGGTTAGTGTATGGACTGGTGTCAGGATAATGTGGTTGGGTGGAACATCATGCTACATGTCTGCGATATGATGCCCCAATGCTTGGCATCACTTTAAACTGCCACACTGCAGACATCATAGTGATATGACTGAAAAATTGTTAAAGCTACGTTTAAAAAATCCTAATCACACTAGCAATTTTCAAATATGGAGATCCCACAAACTGACCTCTAGCTTTGATATCAATAGCCTAATTGCAATGTAGCCCGCACCTACGAGTGTCGAGCTCGTTGTTTGAGAAAGGTATACATGTATACCCATATCAATAGGCACACCCAAATCATGTATTACACTATTAACAAAAGTGTGTGTGTGTGTGTGTGTGTGTGTACATGATCTATAATGAGGACTTTGTATAGCGCCTAATCTTTAGAAGCTCTAAGCGCTTTACAATATCTATGATGATATGACACAGAAAAACAAAATACAAAAACCATGAAATTGGAAAACATAAAAACTGCTGAAACTATGAAAGGTACGAAACATTATAAGGTCTTTTAATTTGTTCTTGCAGTCGAAGAAAGGTGAGTTTTAAGAGCACTCTTGAAAGGGATCACTGTGTCTTTGTGTCTAATTTCAATGGGCAATTCGTTCCACATTGCTGGGCCCTGATACGCAAAAGAACATTATCCATATGACTTCGTTTTCACGATTGTCAGAAGAGGAATGTAAGTATCTTTCTGGTGTGTACACATGGGTAAGGCCGGATAGGTATGTTGGACAGGAGTACATCATATTTATATACATGTACGTATGTATGTATGTATGTATGTATGTATGTATGTATGTATGTATGTATGTATGTATGTATGTATGTATATGTGTGTGTGTGTGTGTGTGTGTGTGTGAGAGAGAGAGAGAGAGAGAAAGAGAGAGAGAGAGAGAGAGAAGAAGAAGAAGAAGAAGAAGAAAAGAGAATGGAGGGAAGGTTCAGAATATTTTGCTAAAAGTGTTTTGTTTATGTGTACTTGTCAACAAGTATACGATTGATTGAGGGAAAAAAATGTATCAACGTTGACCTAGATGAGGTTTACGGACCTAATTTTCTGCCATATCATACTATATTGAGGTGGTTTCATTGTTTCAAAGACGGTCTCAAATCCTTGAAAGACGGCCCTCGTTCTGAATGACTGGACTTTTGTCTGCTATTCGTGATCGGGACGTGGCGGCATTGAAGGAGGGTAGATGTTTACATTAGTACGGGCACCAGTGCATCAACTTTGTTTATCAAATATGGAAGATCCGTTTGAAACTCAGAAAGGTTCGTGCCAAGACGGGTCCCGCATTTGTTGATGGCTGATTATAAACACGGACTTAAAATTTACAAATAGCTACACACCAAATACGTAAAGAGAGATCGGAGAAATTTGAATCATGGTTTTACTGTTCTTAACCCAATTCTTGAACAAATATTAAAGAATACTGAAGTTAGGATACGATCAAATGAGTAGTGACCACCAATCGCTTGACTTAATCAAGAGCGTTTCATATTCAATATTTTCGTCCCGGTTCTCCATAAATCTATGCCTGAATCTGCTGGTGTCAATTAACAGTTTTATGTCTCCAATGTTTTTTCCAAGAAAACGTCACGAAATAGTCCGGTTTCTGAGTATATAAAAACCTACCATGGCGGTCGTATATGCAGGGCCGTAGATGGCGATCACGGCCTCACGGGCCGTGGGATTAGAAACACCAAGGCCTCTCATATTTCTTGTTCAAACAAATCTAAAATTAAAAAGTGTTTTTCGGCCAGAGTTTGCTTGCCTCGGGGATATATCCCCTGTTCCTCCTCCTCTTGTCGGCCCTGCGTATGTTACCTGCGAGAACTGTGACCACAACAATAATCCAGTATTTTGTTGATAACATGTTTGGTGTTGCAGTGCAATTAAGGGGTACTAGTAATACGAATGGGCTTAACGGGTGGATGGGTATGTTATAGTTTAATATCAATCATAGTACATAGTGCGTATAAAATTACACGTTATTTCACTTTTAAAATAAAAAACGAAAAACTGTCATTCACATGTTTTACGGAAAATGTAATTATAAGATCACAGTACTAAAAGAGTGTTAAGCTATGCATTGTAATTATCGTGTTGCATTGTAATTATCGTGTTGCATTGTAATTATCGTGTTGCATTGTAGTTATCTGGTTGCATTGTAATTATCGGATTGCATTATAATTATCGGGTTGCATTGTAATTATCGGGTTGCATGAGACTAAATCAAGATGAGCCGAGCTTTACAGTTTTCGTATACTTTGAGCCATGTGTACAATGCACGTGGCAAACATGACGATGCCAGGTAATAGGGCTGTCATACCACTCGTCTTCCGTTGAACCCGATCCATTGACTGACAGTAATATTACACGCGGGGCCCCGAGTGGTCTAAAGCGCTCTACGTTACGGATCACTGCCATCTTTCCGGCGTTTTCCCCGGGTTCTTCTTCCATTATTTATACTGGCCGCCATGTATAGCCTATCTTGTACTGACATAAAACGTTAAACCCTACAACAAGTAGAACAACATCATCATCATTTTACACGCACACATGTTTCCCGATCGCTATTAAACTTCCCTATTTAACTAGATACAGTTGTGGTCGCTACTGATAATAGCAAAGAATATTACAAATTTTTTATGAAATACTTACTGTAAAATGACTAGTATACTTTTTACTTCTTTTCATATCATCTTTCATTGCATGTACTTCTCTAAGATTTAATACGCAAAAATTTATATCTTTGGGTATCATTAGCCTTTCGTTCTAACTGCCCGTCGACAGATAAATGAAAAGTAAAGTCTATTACATACTTATTCTATATTTTAAGAAACCATTTTATGTTTGATAAATAGAATGTATATTGAATTTAATTTTGAGTATGATGCATATATTTACACTAGTGTATGAGAAGTCAAAAACGAGTGTAAATCGAATTAATAAAAATACAAATTTTAAAAAAATATATAAACGAATCAGTGTGTGTGTGTGTGTGTGTGTGTGTGTGCTTTTCAACATTGGTTTATACAGTACATGTATGTTGAACAGGCCACATATAGGGAAAGACTTGACACTTATTTGTAGAATTTGTTATTTGCTATTAATATTGTTTTGTGTGTGAGATTTTAACATTAGATAAATTATTTTTTATCGTTGAACAGTGCAGAGGCGTAGCTAGAGTGTTTGGAGCCCTGGGACAAGGTTCATTTTTACGCTCCACCCCACCCTACCCCAACTCTGAAACCCATATTTGCAGCAAAAGTATAACATACAACCTATTTCAAACCCCATTTTGGCGCCCCCACTAGTCTGGCGCCAGAGGACATCTCTCTGAAGACATGGATGCTATAGATACCAGGATACAAGAATACAATTAAACGTGACGGTGGTCTGCATAAAAGGAAAATATTAGATCAAAATCTTAGAGTTCATACATTTTGTCTTTAACCCATTATTAGAATACTAAGAAAAGTGGTTAGAGTTTTAAACTCAAGATTCAGTCATTAATAAAGTTTAGAAAACTGAATAAACAGATCGTGCTGCATGTACAAAATGTCACATGAGCATATGAATATTCCAGACTCTTCGTTTTGGGGATCATCATAATATTTGGGACAAGCAGTAGTAGTAGTAGTAGTAGTAGTAGTAGTAGTAGTAGTATCAATACCCTAATACACAGATAATTGTGTTGTTGCCTTTGTCATAAAATACTGATTATGGTCAATACATTCCGTGGTATCTTTTTTTTAAAAAAAAAAAAACTACTGTCAATGTTCTTCAGGCTGACTAGAATGTATTTTATTTGCAAACAGAATGTGCCGAAATACGGCACACGTTGAATTTCTCAAAGGTTTATTAAAAATCCACTTCTCCTCACTGCTAAATTGATTATTCATAATCGTTGGTGGCATTTCATTTAATTTTCATTGCACACATACTCCATATTACTCTTCACTGTATCAAAGTATGTGAACACAATGCTAGAAAATTGTAGCTTTTTTAAATTAAAAGTTATTCTTTCACACACTCTGCTAAATGGTGCGTGATCAATAAGACACCATAATTGCCATATTATTTAACCACTTCGCAATCTGAGCACCATCTCCCACCCACCTGTGCTGAATAGTACATAACAGATAACCCTTAAGTATAATCTACTCTGATGCAATAATAGTATGACCAAGCGATAATTCCAAATAAAGCCAGTCTCTCTCTCTCTCTCTCTCTCTCTCTCTCTCTCTCTCTCTCTCCAACATTAAAAATAAAATTTTAATGTTTCAATACTCTGCGATACTGCAATTAAAACTTTTTCAAAGGATACAGTTCCAGGAAACAGGTTTCGTTTTAATTACACGTTTTATGAGACCGTCACAGCAAAATCAAACTAGTTCAATCGGGCTTTTATCTCTGTATTGGTCTTTCCTTCAACACTCTTGCGTAAAACGCAAGTACTCTTCTAGTGTCAAACAAGTATACTTTCATCACATAACATATAAAGGACACAAGAAACACAACTCGTTTTAATGTGATAAAAACAATATTGGTGATCACATAGGAAGAGAAAGAGTAATAAGTAAATATTGATACAGCTTATAATTTTGGATCAAATATTTTAACAATTTTTCATGCACACTCGTTGTACCGTTCTTTATCAGGATTTCAAACATATAACGAGAATAAATGGCATTTCTACTGTAATACTTTTTTTTTGGGGGGGGGAGGGGAATGGGAAATATGCATATCTTCTGGATTGAGACACATTAGAAATAGACACTAAATCCACATACATAAACATATTTGGACATGGGTTGTAATACAAATAGACATTTAATCCACACATTTAGACATATTGGGACTCGAGCCACTATATAAACATACATTGAATTATCACACATAAGCATATTTGGACTTTAGACAAATTATCAAACGACATTTAATCCACACATTTAGACATATTTGGACTTGAGACACAATATAAATAGACAGCAACTCACAAATATGTAGACATATTTGGACTCCTCTAACTTCATTTTTGTAACGTACCATACTCTAAATTTGGTAAATGCTCTTCTTCAATATCTGATAGTTATGTCTTCTAAATTTGTTTGACGTCAAACATATGCGAATGTCTTTTACAAAATTGTCCCTGATGTACATACCAGATTAACATTTCTATTGTAAACAAAAATATTTGACAACATTTGTTTTACACGATATAAGACAATATTGAAAGCACCAATATTATAGACATTCTTGTCTTCATGCAAATCTAACATAGTAAATTTCTTCCGATGACATTCCAATTATGCGTGCCAATCAGTACCATTTAATATCTTTCATATGTCATCCGTACTTTCTTTCGTTTAACAAAATAATTTTAACCAATATTCAATAATCCTATAACCTATCGTTGTGCATAGAGTTCTACCAACTTCACTCTCATCTTTTTATTTTTAAATTGAACTATATACATTGGGGAAATTATCTTAAAGTGTTTATTTTTTTTACTAAGTATTATGTGTACGTGTACGAGTGAATACAAAAGTCATCACCAAAGAGCTTTTCAATTTTAAATATTCGATATTTTTCCCTAATCTTATAACGTCGGCAGGCTTGAGTAATTGCAACTTTCTGCTTCAAAGGAGACATCTACTTGAGTGAATATATTAATTAACTTTCAAGCTTTTTAAACAATTAAAATACCGATCGGTGTCATAGTCCGAATAAGAACACAATGCAAAGAAATAAGCATATAAAGAGGCAAAATTATATTTTGCATATATTTTTTCTTCTTCTTCTTGCTAGTCACCATACATACACGACGAGTTCGAGTTCTTTTAGCAAATACATGTATATAATTTGAAACTTCTGGTGTGATTTAAATAAATCTATGGTAAATTTGTAAAAACTGTTTCAATAGCAAACCATCGGATTAGTGTGAGCCTTGTCCATCAACTACAACAATAAAGGTACCAATGGCAAGCAGTGACCCGTTAACCGATTCGATTTCAGTGTCGTCTAATATCGTTGCAGAAGAAAATCCTTCGTAACCGACCTTGGGAAACATTATACAGTACTTCCAAACAAACAAAAAGAAACACTTCTTCAAAATACAACCCTGTATTCGTTTATTAAATTCTAGACATACATATAAAAAGTGCGCATTTGAACCGTAACATCATTTTCTTTGTCCAAGTTTTGTACATGTATAGCATGCTACGTCTAACCAGTGAGGTTTTACAATTCATTGAGGCATCACTAATGTGAACAGGACGGATTAGGACCTCGGGGCAAAGGTCCCCGTGAATAGCTTTCATGACATAACACCGCGAACTGGTAGTCTTTATATAAATTATAAGCTTAAGGGGCTAGATGATATAAGAGTTTATGTTCGTCGTCAAGGATTAATAAATAGTGATACAAACAACTACAATTTTAGTGTGCCAGTACTTGGATAGGTTTATCAGCAAGGGTACACATTATCATCGATCTCTATTTACCGCGATTAACGGGGGCAATTGCCTTGCTAATACAGTATGTATGTTTAGTTCGGTTGCAGCAGTTGAAAGTCCACCTGGTTAGATCATATGACGAACATGTATAAGGAATACAGATGTCTGTTGAGTGTCGGACTGCTCATTGCGCTGGCCGACATCGTCTAACGAGGTGAAGGAGCACACTATCGCCAAATCGAAGGTAAGAGAGAATGGGACGTGAAAGATTGCGAATAATGATGGAATGTGCTATATTTACACACATGCATCTCTCTCTCTCTCTCTCTCTCTCTCTCTCTCTCTCTCTCTCTCTCTCTCTCAATCGATCGATGGATCGAAATATGTACAAAGTATACTGAAATTATTAACTGTTTATTGTGTGGCATTAGACCTACCTACACTAGCCTACAGACCTAACTGTGTTGCGTGGCGTTGGATCTACCTACAATTGTATAATCTACTTTTCTCTATGTTAACTTATGTGTGTTTAACTTTGTGTTATGTTAATTGCACATTAAGCTGCATGAGCCTTCTATGGCGATACATTTACTTAGACATGTACTGATAACAAGGAAACGTACATAATAAGCTGTGTGATTACATTTTTGGTAAATATTATAAATGTATCAGTTTTGGGTGACTATATAATCACGATAATGTATCCTGATACATACCTTCATGTCCAATCTCAAAACTTCATGTCTATCTACCAATCTCCAAACCTGCGTAACTACCAAACTCAACAACTTCCCTACAGCAAGAGTACCTTCTAATCTAAGTACCATGCACTAGGTTAGTCAATAGAACCGAAATGTTGATGAATTTTATTTTTTAACAATGCACTAGAATTTAGAAACGTGAGATATACTTTTGTAAGTATATAATATGCTTACATTTGTATATCATATCAATGCAAACCATTTGTATGCTGAATATGTAAAACTGTAATCTGCATTCTTCATAAAATTTCGTCCTTGTTATTTTCATGTTCTACGTGTAAGTTTCATCTCTCTCTCTCTCTCTCTCTCTCTCTCTCTCTCTCTCTCTCTCTCTCTCTCTCTCTCTCTCTCTCTCTCTGTGCAAATTGTCACTTGGCCGTAAACCTCTCTTGACAGTCTTTTACGCCAAAAGAGTATTTATTAAAATATAAAGTCCTAGTACATCAGAGGACTACAAGTTATTATCCAGGAAGAGTCAATATAATAACAAACCAAAATTATCAACAAAGAACTAGGAAGCTTCTGTAGACATGTAAACGAATATTTGAATAGGTAGGTAAAACAGGTTTATCTGAGATAGTTTATACCAGCCAAAATATTTACAAGCGCATATAATGCATCAAATTTATGCATACATTTATGGTTTATTTATGATAAGTAGTTGATGACATGTGCTTTTCGTTATTTTTGACGGATTTAATGTTTAGAGAACTACGAAAGGAGATACGAAAAATGTAATATGACTGTCAGCCTAGAAGACCGGTTTGATTGGCAGAAGACCAGTATGACATCCCCCTTTACCTGGCATCGCGATGTTTGCCACACACATCCTACTAGAAGCATATGCAAATGAAAAATGTAATGCTTTGTAGCATCACGCTCTATCTTCATGTTAGAAGATAATTACAATGCAATAGCTCAGTACTATACAGTGATATAATGCACGTAAAATGCAAAATCAAATTGCATATTTTAGCTCATATAAATCGGATTGTCCCTGGGCATTTTAATTACAGTTTATCTTATATTAGTTTTTACTGAAATTAGCAACACAATTAAGTCAATATTTAAATTCTGCTTTATGAAAATAATGTCGAGAATTCACATTTGCATCAACAAACTGTCCTGCTTATTTCATTCTTGGCAAAGGTATAAACATGAGTATGTACAGCTTGTGCTGCGAAGAAAAA